>OU015492.1:166181359-166256359 GCA_907164885.2 Dolomedes plantarius
CTTTGGCTGACCGTCTCGGTTTCAGGTAAGTCCCAAGGTCCCAGACGGTTTGATATGTTGTCCGGTTTGTTTCTTAAGGGCTATTTACATTATTTATGTTAGGCGGGTGTAAACAAAACTTATGTGGGAATTTTGCTGAACAGAAGGCGTGTATCTTTCAGTTTAGTATTTCCTTTGTCCTCTTCTTAAAATAAATGGAGCTTGGTGGAAACGTTAGGAATGTAGATAAATTGTTTGAGGAAGTAGTGATAGCTTACAGAGCTTTAGTTTTCGAGATGAGGAATGTGGAAAAATATACACAATGAAAACATACGGATTGAACTCTTCAAGCACTTGAAGAATCACAGTATTTCAAAACCAAAGTTTTACGCCGCATTTTGGAGTAAAATTTCTTATTACCTGCGACTTCCACTCCAGCTGAAAGGATGTATTTCACTGTCAACAAAGAATTGATCTGAAGAAAGAGGTAGAATGGCTGAATCAACATGCAAAGATCTAACGCTAGGTAAAATAAACATAGATCTACGGTGTTTTGATCTATATTTAATGGAAAACGACACGCGATACAATTAAAAATAGTTCGCGATACGAGCAAGAATAAATGGCCGAAATCAAACGATTAATGTCTTAAGCTAAATTTTATTTATTTTCTTACTCCATAAATGCTCTTTATTTTGTCTCCGGCCAAAAGGAAAATTTAAGGTAAGTCTATTCTTCTAGATCAGTGATTCTCAACCTTATTATGTCTAGCGCCAACCCCCCCCCCCGCCCCCTACGTACTAACAAATGAACAATTATCTTGAAAATATAATGGATGATTATAATTTCCTTAAAAACTTACTTCGAAATGAAAGGTTATTTCAAAACAATAACGACTCTAATGTTTAAAAAACGGATCGATACATTGCTCCTAAAATCAACGGCGAAACAACTTTACACATAAAACTACTACATGTAAAAAAAATTTTCAAAAGTACCAAAACTTTGAAGCGTTTGTAAAATGATATTTTTATGATCAAACTAGCCTGCTGTCAGCTCTTCAGAGCCTCTTCGAAAAATTTATAAAACAAATGATCTTAAAATGGATTTGGGTGAAAAGAAGATATTTCACACTACACAAAATTTCCTCAACTAAACAAAATGAGGAAGACTTTCTATAGTAAATTGCATTCAAGCAAGCGGATGAAAATGCCTTTCGAATCGATTTGCCATTCTGCGTGAGTCACCGGTAACCACAAGATCTTCGAAGATTCACGCTCTGAAAAAACAAGTAATCGACGTACTTGAAATGCAATGAAACATCATCAATCTAACAAGGCTAGCGGCACAAAGTATATTCGTTAACCAAAATCTTCAGAACAAAGAAATAAGTATACATACTTAGATTTACTCTATATTAACTGAGAAATAAAAAAACTGGAAGTTTTCACCCAATAAGACGAAATAACATACTGCAATTTAAATCGTGTAATATTCTGTCTCAATAACTGATTTTTAAATGTAATATCACTACGAGGAGTCGTTAAATATTTTATGATTATAGGGAAAAATTAGGATTGAAGAAGTAGAGATAAAAATTTCGCTACTGCAGGTTTAACTTGCAAGGTAATAAAAGTAGTAGTAGAAGAACATGATTTTCGCTCCCCCATCGTCAGAATTAATATGTGCCGCGCAAGTTCACGATGCTACAATATAAGTGAGTCGAGATATGATGCTGCTCAGGTACATTAACCTATATTAATGGACCAAGCTATATAGTTATGCACTCAGCATATTAAGGGACAAATAATTCCTAATAAAAAATTCTAATTGTAGAGTTTAGTAAAGTTTTAAGTAGTATTTACATTTTTCTAAGCAATTAGTCTTATCTTGTCCTTGAAATATAAACTCGTGAAAATAAACATACTGGTCGTACAGAGCGTAATTTGTGTGTGCGTAAGTATAAACACATACACCGGGTAACCACTTTATTATGACCACCTGACAAGTTTAACCAAATCAGCTATGACTGTGTTGCTACTAGAGGGTGAGATTGGTATAAAAAGGGGCTGCTGGATGATTGTAAAGACAGTTGAAGTGTATCGATTGTGAAGGAATAAGTGAAAACGCATTTCAGCCGACTTTGAACGTAGAATGATCGTGGGAATATCACCGAAATTACTTCGCTTGTGATGGTTCAATAAGCGCTCTTGTTCGTATTTACAAAGAGTGGGCTACTTAAAAAAAATGAAAAGGGGGGTCAACGTTAGGCGTGTGGTTGCCACCGGCTACTGGATGTTCGAGCTGAAAGGAGAGCTTCCGGACTTGATAAGTCAAACAGGAGAGCAACAGTGTGTCAAACCATAGATAATCTAAATCAGGAACCAATTCCAATACTTCTCAATGCACTGTTATCCGCATATAATAAGGCGTCCACATTCATGTGCTCTGCACAGTATTCTGCGGGGGAAGCCAGTGATTTATGGGCACAACGCTCAGCAACGATCCTCCGATCGAGCGGTTTTTCACAGAGCATCAAAGGCGAGGCGGGGGGTCACGCTCCTGACTAATGTGACTACCGTGAGTTCGCAGAGGATCACAAGGATTTGACAGTAAATAAATGAAAAAGGGTAATGTGGTCCAATGAATCACGTTTTTAACTACACCATGCAAATGGCAGAGTGCGAATACATAGAAAACACCACGAAAGCAAGGACTCTAAGTACATTGCCACAACACTTCAAGCTGGTTGAGGCAATGCTATGGTTTGGGGGATGTCTTCCTGGCATTGTTTGGGCCTTAATTAGTGTGGAAGATCGTCTGAATGCCAAATAGTTATTAAATATTGTCGCTCATCAAGTACATCTAGTTATGTTAATGGTTTAACTCCACTAGAGATGGATACATCCAGAAAGATAATGCAATGTTAACCTTAAAGCTAACATTGTCTACAGATGGTTTGAAGAGCATGACGGAGACTTTGCCTTGCTTAGTTGACCTCCAGAATCACCAGATCACAAACCAAATGAACATTTCTGGGATGAGGTCAGAGGCATCAAGCAGCTAGATCCAGAAGCAACACATCTTAGGGAACTGGAAGTCCAGTTATCTGATATGGCCCGAGATTTCTAGCCACCTACCAACAACTCGGAGTCCATAATTCAGAGATCCAGATTCATATTCTGTTTTTTGTGCCGAATTACTTGCCATAGAGGAATGGAATTGATGTCGAGTTTAACGATATATGGATTTTATCAGCTAGTCGCAGTTCTATCCAGCATTTGCGCAACTGGACGAGAAAGGGCAACAGAGCCGGCTTATCCATCCTGCACCATCTAGATCGACTCTGTGTGATCCATGATATTCATTAGCAGTGCATCCCTTCTCATTTGGGCCTATTTGGCAATGAGATGGCTGACAACCTAGCAAAGGAGGGTACCGCTGAACGTTCGCCAACTTCTAAGGCTCTTACGTATCTGGAGATTTATTCCGTAAGGAAATCTTTTATCCAGAGTACTTGGAGATCTGCCCCGGTCCATGACTGGTACTTTCGTGTCTGCCCTGGTAGAGCTTTACGGTGCTTAAAATTTGATCGAAAAAACAAAACGTTTCCCACTTGTAAAAAGTATAATAAGGAGCAGGCCACTCTTGGCCATATCCTTGAATAAATTTATCTAGGGAGGACTTTATTACCGATCCTCGTCTATTAATGAACCTCTTAAGGATTTTTGGACTCATGGACTTGGTGTAACACCGCTAGACCAGGAGGGATTAGGAACAACAACAGAATCGCAGCAGTATTGAGAGCAAAAGGTGGCCTAAGGATGTACTAAGTAGGTGGTGGTCATAATTGGTCACATAGTGTATAATAAAGCATACGTTACAGTACACCCAAATGCGAGTACAGTGTTTTCAACTTTTCACAGGATAAAAACAAAATACTGGAATTAATGCACTTTTTGTACAAAGTACAGTGCTTTTAGCTTGAAAACTATGATAATACAATTACAATGATCAACTTTTATTACTGCCTGTTGATCGTCTTTGTTGACAGACAAGAAGGGGTTAGAACGCAGTTAAAAATTATATTGAGTAAGGCAATTACAATTCAGCAGCTAAAACTAGTTTCGAAGTACAAGATTTTACGAATCTACGTTATTTCTCAGATGTATAATTTCCATTCTTTTAGTCTGCGATACAATACATATCATATACAAATGTGATAATGAGCTAAACACGAAACCGAATATAACAATTATTTTCTTTTTAATTTGCATAATAAAGTTTTTTTAATATACATGTCGATAATTATAATGGATAAACTTGACAATAAGAATCAAATTCTGAATAACTGCTGAAGCGATTTGACAATCGCCGAAAAGTGGTTGAGGGTATTTAATTTTTTATAATAATTCATATAATGAAAATTGTTATATGGCGGGAAAAAACGCGAGAACAAACTGGAGATGAGGTAGCGTGTGATCACACTATTAGCAATTTAACATAGGGATAAAAGGGTTTATTTATGTATTTATTTTAAGTTAAATTTTAAAAAGAACATATTACATTTAATTTTATGCAATCGCGTAATTTTATCAAGCAACTATAGAAATGCAATTATTATTTTATAGTTATGTTAAAGTAAATGTTAATTCAAACACGTGAGTTAAAGATATTAAGATTTTTCAAAAAATGCTGGGGCAGAAGTGATAATTTTTATTCTAACTATTTACACCTGATTACAATAATTAAGACGGGAATAAAGAACCAAATTAAACTGAAATAGAAACCATGAACATTTAAAATTTTAGGCACGAATCACTTCTAAGAAGAAAAAACATTTTCTGAAAACAATGATTTGTAAAACTAATGAGAAAAATAATTCACAAAATTAAGTCACGATGACACTTATTTGTAATGACAGCACGAATTCACTGAAATGAATTATATCCGTACTGATTAGCAAATAAGTAACTCAACTAACTAGCTAATTAGCTAGATTAGCTAATAAGTAACCCTACTTTGTAGAGTTACTTAATCAAACTTATCCTCTATTATAAACTGGATCAAACTTAATCCTCTTGATTTATACAGGATTTAAATTTACACTAAACAAACTTCAACTTAGAAACACATCCTGCTAAAGTTTCGGTTAGAGAGCCAAAGCGAGTTTGCATTAATCCAACGCGAAAAGCACAAAGAGACCACAATAGAATAAAGAACAGCTGCACCAAAGAATTGTAAGCAAGAAAACTCCCCCAATCGCGTAAACTTCGTAAGTTTCTTCTGCCAATACGATGAAGTAACAAGCAGATGGTGTGGAGTCAACCCAACAACGAGCAAAGAGTCGAGGGCAATGAACACTAGCGAGAGCATGCATGCACATATCACGCCAATGTAGGGCGGAAGAAAAGCACAACCCGCGATAGTTTTTGATTATATTTTTTGCGCGGCAGAGGAACAGACCCAGTTTAGCGCGTTCTCTATCACCTCCAAAACTTCCGCAGTCTGCGAGGCTGCGGAGGGCTTCTACTGGTGTTTGCCTTTGACGTTCGCAGTCTTTCGAAAATTGAGAGAATGAAAAAAATAAATAAATAAATAAATAGCGAAGCCATATATACTAGATACAGACAGTGTGTCGCTCCCCCCTCTTCTTCGTTTTGGAGTGAAGCCAGAAAGAAGTGCAATCCCCTCCCCCCTCTTAGTGAATGCAAGAGAGATGAGAAAACGTCGGATGATCGTGTGAGTAAAATTTCCAGAAGCGGGCGCAATGCACCTCGGACGTCATTCGTGACACCAGAAATAACGGACGCACGCGTTCGCCTTCTGGAGGGACCTTGAAACGATTTTCATGTCGTGGTAGAGTGATTGTGGATGAAGGAATGTAAGAACAATAATTCTACACTGTAAACTTTAATACATCAGCCAAGATTTAGAATTTCACAACTGGGTCAAATAAATGGACGAATAGTAAAAAGGAAATCAAATGTCATTATAAGAGATTTCATTATATTTAATTTGCCACTCTCTACAAAAAGAGAACTACTCTTTACAATTTTTAAATTTGTGTAAGATACATCATTTTTGCAAACACGGATAAATCTGGCAATAATGCGATACATAATTAAAGTATAAACAAGTTAAAACATATAAAAAAAGGGGGGGGGATTTCATGCATTTTCAATTTATTTTTAACATGACCGTATAGAATTCTACAAAATAATAGATGTCCTCACACTGTGCTCCTGAGCATTTAAATTTTGAAAGTTCAATTTAATAAATAAATAAATAAAAATTGTAAGTAATTTAAAAGACACCATCGTTATAAATGCAAGGGAAGTCGTATTATCAAAGATTTAATTAGGATGTTATTTTAACTTAAACGTTGAGATAAGTACTACAGACACCAAAACAAGATGTGATAGCTGATGACATTCACGAGTCTAAAATGGTGAGAAAAGATGATTAATAATCTTGTTATTAAAATATAACAAAATTGATGGAAATATATCTGACATAAAATTTTAATATCGGAAAAATGACCTAACACATTTTGGTTACACTAAATAATTCGTAACTATAAACAGAGGTCATCAATTTACAAAATGTAAACAAAGAGAAAGAACGTGTTGCTAAGCAAGTTTCAAAATACGAATTCTGTCAGAGAAGCATTCTTTTATTATGCATTTAATAAAATTTTAAACTGAATTGACGACGAGAAGTTAGAGAAGTTTGGTAAAAGATTAAAAAACAAGTCACAACTTAATTCCCACCTACTAAAAATTTGCTATTAAGTTAAAAATAATAATAATAATAATAATATAAATAAATACTACTACAAAAATTTTAAGAAAAGAAAGAAAAACATATTAAACTAATACACTAAGGATCCATAGATATCAATTCAAAATCCAGCGCTTCTATTCTGGTTAAGTTTTAAGCTTATATAATTTCTAAACGTCGGCGCAATTTATGGGACACAAAACTTGACAGGAATAAACTAGCTAATATTAAGCAGCTATCTTCATCACCAGAAAAAAAGATGATGTCCACAGTTAGTATTTATAATGAAAATTAGAGAAGATTAACAAACGAACAGAGTATCCCACATCGCCCAGAAACAAAAGAAAATAATCATAATAAACGGTCAAAACAACAATAAGAATTCAGAGGGCAATAAGTGATTTAAAAAACGGGGGCGCGACACATGCAGACGGCAATTCATTCCGTTATCATTCAAGAGAAAGCGAATCGCGCCGGAGGAAACGGGAGATCCAGAAGACTGGCAGACACTGGATTGGCAAGAGATGCCACGAAAGGCGGCAGCCTTTGATGTCCTGACAACCGCGATACCTGGCTATTCCTAGCAAGGATGCAGGACGAAGGTTGGAACGAGAGCCCGTCGTCTTCCTTAAATTTTATTCATGTTAGTGTATTTTGGTTTGCTATCTCAACCTTGCAGGGGCGGCTCCAGTCCAGAGCAGGGGGGGGGGGGCAAATGTCGGCTCTTAGGGTTAGATATATATATATATATATATATATATATATATATATATATATATATATATATATATATATATATATATATATATATATATATTTATTTATTTATTTATTTATTTATTTATATATGTATATATATATAAATATATATATATATATATATATATATATATATATATATATATATATATATATATATATATATATATATAAGAAATAAACATCGTCTCATTAGTATTAGGTCTAAGATTATATAATTTTAGGCTATGGAAAAAAAAAAGACGCTGGGCTTTTTTTTTTTTTTGGGGGGGGGGGGCAATTGCCCCTATTGTCCCCCCCCCCGGAGCCGCCAATGCAACCTTGTGAAGTATATGTTAGTAGTAAATACGAAGGGGGAAAAAAAATCAGCGCACATTAACATTTCTACAAATTGTGAAGTCTTTATCAATTTATTTAGTGTTACCACGGTTGCCAAATAAAAACACCGATAATAAGGGACGGGTTTTGATAACTATACTACTGGGGAGTATGGAATACCCCCAGGGAAATTTTTCAAATTTTAGCCTTTCAAATAGCCATTTTCAATGCATTTTTCTTTCAGTTTTACAACTTACATAGAGTTTAGGCTAAGTAAACAATGTCCCCCCCCCCCCTCCTTCAATGCGGAGGCACTTTGTCGCGAAGACATTCACCTATAATTCACCGCAGTTTTGCTGGCCATTTTATTATGGGGGTGCCATATAGGCAAACCAGCATTGCCCCCTATGACTGGACGACACAAACGGAGGCATTTTTGTGGCGCTTCGCCAGGATTCGATCTGAGCATCCTCAGCACCGAAAACCAGCGCGCAAACAATAATGTAATTGCATAGAAAATTTGCATATCAAAAGTAGTTTAAAGTTGGTTTAGGCATATAGTACAAAACTGATTTTTATTTTATTAGTTTACTAAAACTAAGTAAGTGCCCTTATAAAGTGTTGGCGACGTGTATGTAAAATTTGTAATTTTATTATTGTACAATGTACATAATATAATGTGAGCAGGAAATCTTTGGGGCGACTTTTGAGTCATAAAAAAGTTTTCGAATGAGCGTGTTCCAACAGTCCATTGAATTGTATGATACATTGTGTTTTACTGTGTTAAATACATCCGGATGTGAACAGGCTCTTGTATGCGCCCAACTCGTATACAATAAATTTCTCATTTCGGTGAAAAACGAGACTTTTGCCGTCCCGTATCAAAGTTCTCCGGGACGCGGGACAAAATTTACAAATAAGGGACTGTCCCTTAAAATCCGGGACATTTGGCAACCCTGAGTGTTACCCCTACAGTAAAAAGAAGGTTTGGCTTTGAATATAAAAAGGAAGACTACTTAATTCCTTCACAAGATGGGTTACTGTGCTGCAAACCAGTAATGAATCGCATATTTTGTCAAATCAAACACTGTAAATCATTCATAAAATTTTAGTATTAATTCTGGAACAAAATGTATTAACGTCCAAAAATTTAGAAACTTCCAATTAATAACAAATGCTCTGCAACGATGACACCCGAGTAACGATGCAAAAGAAAATATTTCTGTCTGTTATGACGATCAAAGAAAAAGAAGAAGAAAAAGTTAAAACAATCTGATCGAATGTAAAAGCAAACCGAAGGGGAAAATGGTAGTAATCTAACGCTAAGTAACAGGAGGTTGTGATTAGCAATGAAACGAAAACAGGAAGTTGGAAGAAATACGCAATTGTCAAGACTAACAATGTACTATTTTATAATTACTGAGAATAATCACAAATATAAGAGAATTTTTAAATGTACAATCGTACAACAATGAAATTAATGTAAACAAGATAAATAAAAAAATCGGTTCAAGGTTTTTAAATGTACACTAAAATGATATTGCTTAAATTCATGATTTATTTTTCTCTGTTAAACGTCGCAAAGGCTAAATGGCTTGTTTTATTGGAAATTTAGGGGAACTTGAAAAAGGCAGAAAGGCAAATATGCCAAAATGATAACAATAGAACCTGAGGGTTAAACAAGTACGGAAATTTTGTTTCGGAGTGTCTTTGACCATAAAGTGTTACAGGTTACGTATATAATTAATTAAAGTATAACATAAGAAACCGAGGAAAGGTGATCTATTTAATCTATATATCTATATAAAAATGGATGTATGTGTGTATTTTCCAATATCACTCTGGGACGCCTGGAGCAATTTCAACCAAACTTGGTACACATATAAATTACCAAAAATCGAACAAAAATTCCAATTTTTGTTCGATTTTTGATAATTTGAAAGTCCATCATCCCCTTAAATTAATATAGTGAATATATTAATTTAATTCAAAAGTAAATAGTGATTTTGTAATTTAACTTTATAATTTATATACTGTACATATACTTTTAAATACCTGCAAATAAAATTACTTAGATTTTACATTATAGGTAGAATTCAATCCTTTTCCTGTCTAATAAAAAATTGGGATAAATAAATACCCGGGCAACGTCGGGTAAACAGCTAGTAATCAAATAAATTTCACTAAGTATGAAAGAAAAAAAACTACTTTTCTCTAGTTATTTCACTTTTTCTTTGGGGGGGGGGGGAGAAATAAAACAGCGAGCATTAGTATACAATTATGCAGATGTAATTTGACTTAAAAAGAAAATTCAATTAGAATTAACTGTCACTGGAACTTTTACAATCTGGACGGTTAAAAAAAACCCTAGCACCGATAACGTTTAAATGGATGTTCAGCCCCATCAGCATGGGGGGGGGGGGAGGGGGAAAATAAATATCCAAAATGACCGAGAGTGTCGAATCCATAGTTTTCGGGGTCGCTGAGATGAACAGCGACACTCCCGATGTCGTTTAAGTGCAAGTTCAGCCCTCTAGCATTTGGGGTGGGGGAATGAAGGGGTGAAAAATAAAATTTCCAAAATGACCGCGAGTAGTGTCGAATCCATAGTCGCTGAGATGAAGAGGGAACTAAAAAATGTTACAATCAAGTTTTGAGTTAAGGGGATGGTAGACATTACAAAGCAATTTTTGAAATTTTTACCTCAGAGATATGAAATTTTGCATATATATTCATTAAAGTATAACTATATCAAACACCTTATAAAATTTTATAAATATTTTTTTAAATTTTATTTTAAAAATTGAAATTTTTATTATGTTTTTTAAAATGCTCCTTGCGATTCAATTTTTAACTCCCCGCTTAATTTTGCATTTATATTGCTTATAAATACATTTTGAAGAGTTATGTATTATTTAGAGCTTACATTGAATAGTTAATTTTTAGCAAATATTTTTATGCTTGTACTATGAATTTTCGCAAAATTTTTGCACTTTTCTATACTTAAGTTAAAATTTGATAATCTTAATGATGTCGAAACCTGAAATGGATACATAACTTTATTTTAATGTATAAGAGGAGTCTTTATTATAAATTTTATAGAATTTCGTCAAAAATTATGACGCAAGGAGCATTTCAAAGACTTGCAAATCTGGAAATTACTCATTTTGATAAAAAGCCATTAAAAAGATATTTTTTTCACCTATCTTTAATATTTCTTTTCTAAAGCCACCACGTTTTCATTTTACTTCTCATTACACATTTTAAATGCATTTTATTCCAATATTTACATATTTTTAAAATATTAATATCCCCAAAAAATTCCAATTTTTGTTCGATTTTTGGTAATTTGAAAGTCTACCATCCCCTTAAATTAATATAGTGAATATATTAATTTAACTCAAAAGTAAATAGTGATTTTGTAATTTAACTTTATAATTTGTATAGTGTACATATACTTTTAAATACCTGTAAATAAAATGACTTAAATTTTACATTATAGGTAAAATTCATTCCTTTTCCTGTCTAATAAAAAATTGGGATAAATAAATACCCGGGCAACGTCGGATAAACAGCTAGTAATCAAATAAATATTACGAAGTATGAAAGAAGAAAAAAAACTACTTTTCTCTAGTTATTTCACCTTTTTTTTTGGGGGGGGGGGGAGAGAAAGAAAACAGAGAACATTAGTATACAATTATGCAGACGTAATTTGAATTAAAAAGAAAATTCAATAATAAAACAACAATTAGAATTAAAATGTCACTAAAACTATTTACTAAAAATATTATATCTACGCGGCTACCCAAATCGTATAGTGTTAAGCATCTCGAGCTTCCATAATGTGGACTCGGGTTTGATTCCCCGATGAGGCATGGACGTTCCTGTGTTCTCTCGTCATAGAAAGAAGCTCTGGCTCACCAATAATGCTCCCATATAGGTGAACCAAATAGGTATAGGTAAACAAATAGTCCCATAATAGGTCCCATATAGATAACCAAAAATGCCGCGGTGTGGAAGGGTCAATGTACTCAGGACAAAGTACTTGCCGCATTGAAAAAAAAAAGGTCTACGCAGATATATAAACATCTTCTGAATTTCATATTAATAGCATAAATATCTGATGGTTATCATTAATACCACAAAAAAAAATATGTTAAAGACGATACAATAAATAAACGTACAAACATTTAGGAAGTCGCTGATAAGTGGAGGATCAGTTTAAAATAAGTTTCCAAAAATACAATAAACTCGCAACTATACATGCACAGAAGATCGTAAACTTATTAATCAAGATCTAGAACTAAACCGACGACAGCGTAGGTTAAGACGATCTTGGAGCAAATAAAAGCAGTCGGAGCAGATCTCGCCGGAGTGAATCATCGTATTGGAAGCCGGAGAGTTTCTTTCCTTCGACAGCTGCATCAAGAAAAAGAAGCCAGTCTTGCTCATTCACTGCGCGCTAGAGAACAGGAATTCTTTTCTTTTTGGGGGAGGAAAAGCGTGCAGACTTAACCGCCCGATTGGATATGAATGGTGGTGACGATGTGCAGAATATACACGCTTTTAATAGGTCTAAATTGGATTTATCGATTCTGATTCCGCGGCTCACACAAGTTTATGCCATTAGCGTCAATCTCTCCCCCCTTCCCCCTCATCAAAGGACCAGGAAACCACCTTCTTACAACAATTAAGCAGCGAAACTTTTTTCAATTTTTTTTAAAGAAAAAGAAAAAAAACCTGATGACAAGTTTCCTGCAAAATTTTATTCTTCATATCATCGGGGTTTGTTTCCCCATCGATTATTTATTAGGATAATTTTTCTTAGTTTATAATATTTATTTCTATATGATATGACTGTTGTGTGCTCAATATTTTATGTATGAATGAAAATGAAATATTACGCTCCAAATTCTTATTTAGCGAGACAATTTTACTATTTTCCTCCTTTTCTAAAATTATCTTACCATTTCCCGAGTTTTCTTTTGTTCTCATGTAGCAACCTTGAAACGCTAAATTTTTACAAAAGTAACAAAATTTACAATCATTATTCAAATGATAAATGCGCTTTAATAAATGTAATACATTTATCAAAGGAAAATTTTTTTCTTTTAATTAAGACCTGATATTTCTGGTGGCTCTAACCGTTATTAATTGCTATGCAAAAAATCAATTTATCAGTGATCGAGAATAAATATAACAATTCAAAATATTTCTGCCACACATACAAAAATAAGCTAAGTGATAAACAACGAGAATTAATATTTTATGGTTTTAATAGAACACAATTTTTTCTTATAAATAATAACATTAATAACAATTTAAAAAAATACGAATATCAGAACTGTTTGAAAACATGAAACAAATGTTATTTTAATACAACATAAAGGAAAACTAATTAGAATATTAAATAACCGAAATCTCCGATTTCTTGACAAGCATCACACAGTGTTTTCCGCTTATAAGAATCACGTTTATTATTACTATTTTTTATTCTTATAAGCGGTTGATTCTTATAGCCGAAATTTAGGTTTTTGGACAGGTACACACACACCTATTTATACATATATGAGATAATTTACCATAAAATACTCTTTAATTTACGTTAATTATCTTTCATTAAAATCATTTTTTATAATTTTAAAAATACAACTTAATTTTTAGACCTATAAGCAGATACACATGATTATATTAAGAGAAGAAAAAATTTCAATATTTGTTACAACATACCTGCTTAATAGTTTTAACATTTCAACTACAGGAAGGGAGCAAGAAAAAGTTTTCTATGGTAGTTTGACGTAATGAAGTTTTCAGGAGGCTGTTTATACCTCTTTCAATACTAATAGTCTCAGACGAAGATTCACCTTCTAGCTTACGTTTCACGGTTTGATAACGTGCTGAATCTACTAATGTCACGTTTGCCTAAGTGATAGTGGACACTTCGCCGAAGATTTTTGTGTTTCAGGGTCCAGGAAGCCGCAACCAGGATGTGGGAGGTGGGAAAAAAGAGTCCCTATTTTTGTTTGTCAGTGGAGAAAAGTGAAATCAGACCCGGACGGGTAAAGATGCCCCTGGGTCAAGCTAATAGGACAGTGTTGTGCTAAAGCGTTTAAGGGGAAACTATTATGTTATGTCTAACAAAGAAAGGGATGAATTTTATGACTATATTCCATCCTATCTTATCAATCTTTCTTAGGAAAAAAAAGAAAGAACTTCGTGCCTTTTGAGGGTTTAAGTGCCTTTTTTGGAAAAATGAAAGGAAAGCGAAGAGTGTAAACTGATTCTTAAAACCGGTGGATTGATTCTTTAAAGCGAAAATTTTAACATGGAAATAATACATTTGTTTTTGTTTTCGCGATATTGATTCTTATAAACGGTTGATTCTTATAACCATTGATAACTATAAGCGGTAGTTACTGTATATCTTTTATGGCTAAAATAAATCTCGCCAATTAAGTACACATATGACCTTCATTAACACACTCAAGCTCAGTTTTACTCTACCAAGATGAAATAACCGAAAAGCGTACACGATGCCTGCAAACAAACGAAACCACGGATTGTTATATAATTTAAAAAACAATAAATACGATTTTATTAGATATCCTCCATAGTAGTGGTGCATTTGAGAATATTTTTAAAGCGGCAACCCATCATCAACACATGTGCGGAACTAAAGTTGGTCTTTCACGAGGTCCTATACAAGGATAAGAAAAAGTACATATATTTATGTTACGTGCTTGGAAAACCATGGGTGAGGGGAAAGCCAACATCTGCAACTTTTAATAGTTCCAGTGTTGAAGTTCATGCGAACCCTACTAGAACTGAGAAGACCCTAGTAAGTTCATTTTCATCGTATCTATCATTTAAAGCAGTGCTCCCCAACCTTTTTATCGCCGCGGACCGGTCACCGTTTGATAATTATACCGCGACCCGCTGAGGGGGGGGGGGGGGACGTTGATCGTTTATATTTTAGATTGTTTTGATTTAATAATTTTAATTTAATTGTACTTAAACATGCCTTCAAAATAAAATACAGTTACAGGTAAAAACGAATTTGCGTGTATTTGGCTTGATAGTAGGTAGTATAAGTTCAGTTATGTCTAAGCTTGTCATCCGTCCGTTTTTCCAAGGACACTGTTCTCTTTTAATGGCGTCCGAAGGGATTTATTAAATGTGTCCCGGATTTTTAAGACAGTGGTTTTCTATTAACATACATGCTGGATATAAAGTGGCGAACAACGAAGAAGGCGGCGACTCATGTTCATCCGAATGAGCGAAAGAGATGCAATACATAGGCTGTTCGCACATTTTTTAGACGATTTTGGTAAGCGGTAATAAAAAATCGTTTGCTGCAAAAGAAATTATTGCAATTGTACTATGTTTTTAAAAGTCAAAATTATCGTCTGCGGCTTGAAAGTTTTGTTTTTATTCAAAATGGCGTTTTTAACAAAGCAGTGGTTCGAAGGCTACATTTATGCTCTTTCCGAAGAGAAATATGCATACACCGTTATCCAAAAACGATGTGAGAGTCATGGTTTTGTGATATCTAAAGCGTCGATAGGTAATATCGTCAACAAGAAAGGAAAAAACGTCAAATTGGAGCCTCAAGTGGGACAAAATTCCAAACAAGTATCCAAGGAAAAAACGGACATCTTCGACTATTGCAAAGGTACGTTGTTTAATGTTAAAAGAAAATCCCCCTAGTCAAAGGACAGTTGCAAAATCATTAAAATGCTCGGTGTCCACTGTAAACAAAATGATAAACGTTGATTTAAATCTTAAGAAAGCGAAAAAACGCAATGTGCATCGTCTTCCAAATCATATCGCTGAACGCAGGACACGCTGCAGAATTCTATATGAGAAACACTTATCCAAAGAAAAATGGAAAACAATTGTCACAATAGATGAATCATGGGTGTATTTAAATGATTGCAACAGAAAAAGAGCCATTTATTATCATAAAAGGGGAGAAAAAATTTAAGTACATGGTTCAAAGAAACGAAAGAAAGTTTTTCTAAGGGATTCATGATTATTGCTGGTTTTTCTTATAATGGCAAGTTAAAAATAAAGAGAGTGGAAAAAAATGTCAAGATTAACTCCAAATACTATCAGGAACATATTTTATCGCCAATTTTTCTGAATGAAATACCATCGCTTTACCCACAGTGCCATCAATCTGTGAGACTCCATCAGGACAAAGCTAGCAGTCACACATCAAAATCCACTGTAAATTTCCTAAAAGAAATGGAACAAAAAACTGGTATCAAGGCCATACCCTTCACTGATATCCCTACTAAATCTCCCGATGTATCACCTATGGATTTTTGTGCTTTCAACTTTTAAAATCTGCATTATCCAAACGTCGTCCCAAAACCCTTACAGGACTCTGGAAAGCTGTTCAGGAGGAATGGGATAGAATACCTCTTCTGACACTTCAAAAGGCATTATTATCCTGGAAATTGCGGTGTCGAAAGATAGTTCAGAATAAGGGATGTCAAATAGAACATTTAAAACACAAGAATTTTATGTAATTTAGTTTTGTGAATACAATATACATCGTCTAAAAAATGTGTTAACAACCTCTGTAGTTGCAATAAATTGTAGTGCACTTTTTTTTAAAGAAGTATGAGGTTGGCAAAAACTGTTAAGAACTCAAAAAGTAGCTGAATTTTATTTCTACTTACCGGCGCGTAATGCGCACGCGGAGAGAGAATTCTCTTTAATAAAAAGTCAGCGAAATTATCTAGCCAAAATATCATTTTCAAATCACTTGCCAAGAATTTTATCAGTTCTTTCAAAAAAGTGATAAAAAGATATTCAAAGATATTGGTTGGTTAGATAGATACAGTGATCAAAATCTATAAATTGTTGTTTATTGGTAAGATTTCTGAGTAAGATGAAAATCTTTTTGTTTGTTTTATAATGATTCCTTTAAGAAGAAATATTGTTTATTTTGAAAAATTTATAACAGTAAGCATTAATTTTAATTAACATCTGTTGATTAATTTTTCTGCAAGTCTAAATTATTCTAAAAGAATTCCGGGGTTACGAACGCAATATCCACGATTTTCACTCACGACTTCTAGTTTTCAAAAATTTGCCACGGCGACTCTAGTTATACCTTACCCAAAATGCCTACATCTAGAAGAGCTACGAATTTTTTAGGATTTAGAAAAAAAACTGTTTATTTGCAATAAAATATCCAGGCATGGAACCAAAGCTATAAACATAAGCATTATATGTTTCACATACTTTTTGTATACACAGTCTGTGTGGGTGGGTGGGGGAATTTAAAAAATCAATGAGGCATTACTATTCCAGCGATCTACACAAGTAATCTGTGGTTGTTTGGCATCATCATGCGATTACTGACTCAATTTATTTGCAGCAAATGCGCAATCACTTTCTTTACACTTAATCTCGCATGAGTATTAAATAATCATTAATCAAGGCCACTCTCCTTCACACGCAATAACGCACACACACAAAAAAATTAAAAATTTATATAACGGTAAGTAGTGTATTGCAAAATTAGTTGATCAATAAAAATGGGTTATTTTCTACATCTTTAGTAAGATAAAGAGTATTAAACGGATGGTTTTATTTTAGTAAAAACTACCTAAAATTTTCAAAATTAGGTATGAATACTTCACACCTAAAACTATCTTGGTCCATAACACCAAACATTTTTTTTTTTTTTCCGAAATCAGATAAAAATGAGACCAGAAGTAGTTATTCCACTTTATTCAAATCCCAACCCGCATCATTTAGATTCCCTTTCGAGTGAAAATTCACGACAAAAACATGTAAAAAATATCACTTAATCTCCACCCGTATGTGTCAAGGTGTTAAAACATGTTTCGTTTGAACTAGAAAGAATTTCAGCCGATAAGATTACAAAAGAATTTTTAAGATTTACAGATGAGAGGGGGAGACGTGGGAAAATGTGTGGCGTAGTTAATAATAGCTTAGATAAATACGTAGAATGAAAGATGTGACGTTGACATCATCAACAGGATAAGATTATGAGCGTTTGGATATAGGATTTGTTTTAATGAAATATTTTATTCTCAAATTTTTCAATGCATTACTAACATGGCAGTACTTTCAGAATAAAGTTTAAAATTGGAGAATGTACAGTATCCGAAAATGCTAGTAACAGGCAAATGAACTAAGGAACAATATAACAACATTCAAGTTTTATACAGACTCATTTACTCCGAATCCATATAAAGTAACATAAGGCGATAAAAGAACATTAGTGCGCCGTCTTTAACCCTTACGTTAGCTCATCGGTCTAGGAGACCGCTATTGCACCTGTTCTGAAGGGTGGGGTGAGGGTGATCAGACTCAGGGTTTGTGAGTTCGTCAGTCGGGTCCTGACCTTCAAGTACAACACATCGGAGATTTTCGCCTGCTCGTATTTAGTCGGTAAATTTAATCTTTGTAAAACATAGTCGGTCTTTTGGACCGATGAGCCTTGAACTGATTTAAATGTTTGCCGGTCTGTATGACCGATAATCCTTGAACCGTTTTAATTGTCTGTCAGTCTGCATGCATTCTATTTCTAAGATCTTTGTTTTATTGTTGAAGCTAGCATGGCTGGAAGAATTCCTCCTGTTTCACACCGAACCAGACATTTTGTCTCTCTCGCACTATCACAGATTGAGGAATCGGATTCTGAAATTTTCGTTGAATAATCTATTTTATTATTTACCCTTTTCAAGAATGAGAGGTGGCAGTAGTTTTGCATTAATGACTTATAACTGAGAAAAACATAAAAATAGGGAAATATCCTCATTTTATAGCGTAGCGGTCTGTGAGACCGATGACCCGACGTAAGGGTTAATTAGAGTCTAACTACGAATATGGCAAATTTATAGAAAGTTGTACGTGTGCGCTATCCAGACTAATCAATTCGTTAAACGGAGAGTCGATTTCATAAATGGAATACCTTGCTACTCAAACTCTGCCAAGAGTGCTTAATGTTTGCTTTCCTTTCGTAAATTCTATAGGAATAAATAATTTAAAACTGCGTGACAAGCTGAACTGACGATTTGGGTCACTTTTGATATGAATATCTTCAGACTTCTCCCTACACTTAAGTTAAATAACCTCATCAAGGATGTGTCATACTTCCAAATTATACTTCAAAATAAATTTCAAATCTATACTAAAAGTTGTAATTATATGAAAAGAACTGAAGGAAAGTTATCAAATTATGTTCTGCGATGAACAATCAATACAGGGTTAGCCCAAATGAATGACCGGATTTTAAAAATTTATATTTTCGAAACTATTTCACATATTACAATAAGTGATAGTCAAAATTAAAAACACTGTTTATGCACCACCAAAGCCGAAAACACTGCAAGAACACTGTAAGAACGAATTCGTGCAGCATTAGGAACCATTGACAATGTGATACTACAAAATGTGTGGAACGAACTTAATTACAGATTAGATGTTTGTCGTGTAACAAACGGGTCACACATCGAACATTTGTAACTGAAAATAAAACTTGGTATATTTTTCTTTAATTTCGTGTATCACTTATTGTAATAAGTGTAATAGTTTCAAAAATATAAATATTTAAAATCCGGTCATTCCTTTGTGCTAATCCTATTTAACTGAAACATAACAAAATGGATAAAAAAGGAATAAAATAAAACATAACATCTTGAAGACAGCCTTAGAAATTAAAAGTTTCAAATTTGGTCACTCTACAGACACCTGTTATACGTTTAACACGAATAGAGATTTACAAATATTTTACCCAGTCTACAAAGATGCTACACATGTTTCAGCAATCTAGATTTCCAAGACTCATATGAATATACAGTAACCACCGCTTATAGTGATCACTGGTTATAAGAATCAACCGTTTATAAGAATCAATATCGCGAAAACAAAAACAAATGAATTATTTCCATGTTAAAATTTTCGCTTTAAAGAATCAATCCACCGGTTATAAGAATCAGTTTACACTCTTCGCTTTCCTTTCGTTTTTCCAAAAAAGCTACTTAAACCCTCAAAAGGCACGAAGTTCTTTCTCTTTTTTTTAAAGAAAGATTGATAAGATGGGATGGAATATAGTCGTAAAATTCACCCCTTTCTTTATTAGACATAACATAATAGTTTTCCCTTAAACGCTTTACCACAACATTGTCCTATTAGCTTGACCCGGGGGCAATTTACCCTCCCGAGTAAATCTTCGTCTAAGACTATAAGTATTGAAAGAGGTATAAACAGCCTTCTGAAAACTTCATTACGTCAAACTACCGTAGAAAACTTTTTCTTGCTCCCTTCCTATAGTTGAAATGTTAAAACTGTTAAGCAGGTATGTTGTAACTTGTAATAAATATTGTATTTTTTTCTTCTCTTACTATAATGTGTATCTACTTATAGGTCTAAAAATTAAGTTTTATTTTTAAAACTATAAAAAATAATTTTAATAAAAGATAGTTAATATAAATTAAAGAGTATTTTATGGTAAATTATCTAATATATGTAAATATAAGTGTGTGTGTTCCTGTCCAAAAACCTAATTTTCGGTTATAAGAATCAACCGCTTATAAGAATCAAAAACAGTAATAACAAACGTGATTCTTATAAGCGGAAATCACTGTATATATATATATATATATATATATATATATATATATATATATCGAGTTTGTGCAGTTTAATTATTCAATGTAACATATGAAAATAACATCTGCTGTTATACTCAAAATAGTCTATGCGATGCATCTATTTAAATTAAATTGTTTAGTAAAAATACCGCCAATAATTGAATGCATTTAACACGATTTCATCATCTAAAAATATCATCCAGACTGTCATAATTTCAGACTATTTAAAAATAAAGAATAAAAAAAAAGGCAAAACACTATAGTTAAAGAGAAACTACAACCAACTTTAAAACATTATTATAACTTTCATAACCTTCAAACAATTAAAAATGCACGAAAAATGTGTACCGTTTCAATCACTCAGTACAAATAATATCAAGGAATATACTGAGCTATTTTTCATTACAATAAATCCAAATGTCATGAAAATATTCCTCACATGACTGTTTCGAATGAACTAGTGTCTATCCAGTAGCATTTTAACACCAAAAAGATTCTAAATTTCCTACAAGTATGCAATATTTTAATGACGAAAATTAATAATTTGATGTTTATGATATATGCCCCCCCCCAAAAAAAATAAATAAATAAATAAATAAAATTCAGTTCACTAGCGACCACTACATCTAACTATTGACAATGATGACTGCGACAATTGAATCTCGGCCGAAGCGGAGAATAGAAAGAAAGGAATGCGGTAAAGAGGCGGAGGAAGGGAGGGAGGGAGAGGGCGAAATGGCTGCTGGCGCTCGCTTGTTGATCGGTTCTCGTTAGAGCTAAGAGTTAGCTTTCGTTACACACAGCAAGGTCGAAACGGAGTGCACACGTAAGGAAGGGTTGGTCGAGGAAGTTTTCCGTTCATGTAGCCATATTTAGCTACAAAACTGACGCTTTATAACTAACTTATATGCACAAGATCATTATTTATTATTTTTTTGTCCACTAATTTGTACAGTCAATATAATTAGACATTGCTCGTAAGAGAAATTTTGTCTTCTGAAGTACTTTATTTTTCTCCATAAAAGAGTTAAAACTATCCATATGATTATCTCAGATATGCTTGTGTGTAGTATTAAAATAAGTATTAAATATTATAATATAAATAGCAATTATTAAATATTTGAAATTAAATAAATTTAAGCGTGAATAAATTTTTAAAAAATCCAAAACCGCAATAAATTTGATATATATTTTATAAACATAGGTATATGAATAGGATACTTATTTAGTATTCACTGTTTAAACAAGAAAGCCATAAACACAACATGAATAGCTTTAACTTTTTTGTTATTGATGCAACGGAGCAGAATCCATTGGAGGGAATAAGGCCCTTGCGCCCGTTTAACTTAATCATACACCCGCTATTGGGTTTCCTTGATTCCAGCAACCGTCAATCACCAACGGCTAATTAATTTTATTCTATGTCTTTTATTTATTTTCTCTTTATCCTAAGATTATATGAGCTTTTGTGACACATAAAGACAAATTTCAAAACTTACCATCGAAATAAGACTTGCGACAATCGCATATTATCCACGCAATCTATATGATCCTCGCGATATGGACAGCACGCTGTGTACGTCACTGCGTCCAAGTAATTGCGAATAATTTCGACGTGGTTTCACTGGAGTGACAATATTGATGTATTACAAATATATAACTGAATATATGGCTATTCTTTTCTTTTATAGAATTGCATTCTACACCTGCCACTACTGTTTTGACGGTATCATTTCGCTTTGAAAAAGTGATAAGGAGCTTCAGTTAGAGGACTTAATTCACGATTGATTAAGTATCTATTTTTATGAATATATATATACACAGTGGTACCTCGACTTACGAGTTTTTCGAGATACGAGCATTCTCTCGGCAGATTTTTTGCTTCGAGTCACGAGCAAAAATTCGGGTTACGAGCAAGCTTCAGATACCCCACAGCTAGTTTGCGCAGAGAACGCCATGTGCTCATCAAATGAGAACACGAGAAACATATAATATTTACAACCTTTATGTACAATTATTATACAGTTGCATACATATTATTCTAAGACTACTATCCAGTCTTAAACCGGGAGATTAACACTCAACAATTATCACCCAGGGCAGTTTGCAATGGATCCAGTTTGCACCCAGGGCAGGGCATCTCCAAGTCTTATCTCCAAAGTAAATGTTGTGCATTACACTTAAAAAACAAGTTTATTGCAGCACATTCTATTGTATTGCGTTTTTATACAACGTTCGTCAATTATAAGCACATTTTTCGTATTTAAAAACATGTAACCAAAAATTGCTGTGTTTGGGGGGAGCCCGGAACGAATTAATGGCATTTCCATTCATTTCAATGGGGAAAATTGATTCGAGATACGAGTATTTCGAGTTACGAGCTCCGTCATGGAACGAATTAAACTCGTAAGTCGAGGCACCACTGTATATATATATATATATATATATATATATATATATATATATATATATATATATATATATATATATATATATATATATATATATATCTGTGTATATATATATATATATATATATATATCCAAAGAATTATATATTTTGGACGCAAAACCATTTTATGCTTTACATTAATTAAAACAGTAAGTAATTTTACATGCAAATTTTTCAGATTTAAAAATCACTAAGGTGTTACATTATATCCCAGGAACCAAAGACTGAGAATGCGTGTAGTTTTAAAAAAGAAGATGCACGGTTTTGATTTTTTTTAATTTAAAGCATAAAAGCAGGATAAAATATTCACATAATTTTATGTCTCTACAGGAGGCAAAAAAATTAAAACTAAAGGCAAAACTTTTAAAAAAAGGGGGGGGGGTGAAGTAGGGAGAGCAACGAAGCTGCTCTCTCGGAAAGATGTTTTCTCTGTAATTTGAAACCACCGTATTGAGAGCACTGTGGAGATGGAATGCGAAGAATCATAACAATCTCCTCCACTAAAGCGCAGGAATCTTGTGGTAAAAACTGAAACCCAGAAATAAGCCTCTTAGACAAGAGAATACGTATATAGAGAGAGACCAGCGTCGCTACAGGAAATACCAGACGCAAGGTTTGATTGCCTTTAAGTAGCACAAGTACGCAAAATATCAAAACATCTGGGTAGAAAACCACTTGGGTCAAATAAAAGTTAACTTTGCGCTATTTACTTTAAAAATGATTACAGATCAGTCAGTTACAAAAATTATAACTTAAAGAGTTTGAGGGAAAGAAAAAAAAAACAGCTCAATATATTGATCACTAATTTAGAGATAAAACTGTGATGATGAATAATCGGATCAGCGTAAGTTTTATTGGTTTTTTATACTTCTAAACACTTTATATATATATATATATATATATATATATATATATATATATATTTAAGAAAATGCAAAAATCCCTCATATACTGCATAGTGTACTTCCGACAAGACCGAAGAAAGTTAAATACAAAACAAATGGCTGTATGAAGATCATATTGTATAACTACAGCAACTTTTCAAGTACTTGCATTGTAATCAAAACATTTCATAAATTTATTTTTCGTTTACCTCTCTAATGTTTTATTAAAATCACAGCCACTCTGGGGGGGGGGGGGGGGGGGAAGCTAAATTATTTCTCTACAGACCTCAATTATTTAGATCATTTCAGTAACTAAAAATCCTCCATCAAAATACTAATCTGAAAATATCCATGTCTTCACTTATGCGCATTTACGCACAGAAAAGAAAATTAACTGAAAATTTTAATGAGTTTAATAGCTTCAAACTTTAAAGGGGCAGAAAAAATTGTAGTGAATGCAGCGTTCGTTCGAGGAATTTAATACATACTGTTAAGTAATTTTGGCTGAATTAAGGGGGGGGGGGGGAGAGACGCCGTACGTTTGGCTTTTCTGATCTGCAGAATGGGATACAACGAAGGGTTTGACACAGTGACCGGCAGAATACAATAAAATATACAATGATAATGACTACCATTACCAGAGTATTTGGAACCACATATAAAAGAATTAAACAACGCATGCCAGTATATTCATGCATTACCAAATAATCTGACATTTGGTAAATACATGCATATACCAAATATTATATATTTGGGGTTAATTCAAAATATACCGCACCTATAAATTTAAAAAGAAATCTAATTTTTTTCAATATCAAGCCCTCAAATTATTTATAATTTTTAAAAAATCACAACAACAACAAAAAAATCTTAACACAAAAAATACTCATAACAACGTCTACAAATGCAAATGAAAAGGTAAACTCAAAACAAAGTAACCCTTTTTTCTTTTTTAGATTGAAATTTCAAATAAATAAAAGCTCAGGTTACAACAAACTACAAACTAATTTATGAAGATCAACAGAAAATCAACGATCAGAAATAATTTACTTAGTTTAAACATAGAATCCTTGATCTATGAAGCATAGAATCCTTGAATATAAAATCATAGAATCCTTGATCTAAGAAGCTACTCACCAAATAATAAAAGAAATAGTTTTTAAAAAAATGGGTTGAGAGGAATTCCATCAAGAGAAAAGCTTTAATTTTTATCAAGATTGGTTAGAGAATTGAATAATTAATACCAGACCCACAGCTTCTCAACAATATTAACGCAATAGCTGTTAAACATTGAAAATTATAGAAAAAATCTTTTCAGAACTCTACTAGAAGCGCAAATAAATGTATAATTGTCTTTATTTTAGATTATATTATATACTCATGTATACGTACTTCTTTTCTTTAGCTAAGCAAAGACAATTTTCAATGCTAGTCATGTGGTATAATTAAAACTCACTCTCACCCAATCCAAAATAATTTTAATAACATGCCGGGTAAGAACAAAATTGTAAAAGTTATAATAAAAGAATGAGGGAGATGATGCATTTATAAGAGATAAAGGGCAAACGAAAAACTTTGTAACGCATTTAACTAACGCGTGCAATCGACAAAAAGTTTCTTACTAGACACTATATAGACTTCAATGAAATTACGTTCTTCAATTAAAATGAATAAAAGAAGCAAGTGAGAAATCGAGCCAATTTTTAAACAATCTCAAATTATGTTTCGATATTTCGAGAATTTATTTTCCCTTTTCTGCTTCATTTTACAAACTATGTAAGATTAAAACTTACACTTGCTTTAGGCAGAAGAATAAACAATAAAAGCGGAACTTCGGCAATTAACCATTTCAACACCTTTCTCTCTTTAAGTTCCACTGAATAATTACATTATCTTCCCAGTAACGCTTGCGAATGCCCGTAAACAGATGACTTGTAATGACTCCAAAACGCAAAATGACTGAAATTAATTTATCAAATTCAGTAATTTCTTTTAGTAAAATACTAAGCGACGATAAAATAGAACATTGAGGGTGAGAAAAATAAATGAACACTCTTTCTACCCTAAGACAGATTTGGTACTCAGGCTTGTTTTTTTCTAAATACATCGCAGGTATTTAAGAAACAGCATCGACTCACCCAGCAGCCGCAAGTGAGCACGACTTCATTTGCATTTCAGTCGCATACCAACGCGAGCTTTTCGCAGAACAAACACCTCCGAGACGGAGTTTCCAAGGACAAAAATAGTTTTTCCCTTCGTCGAGCACGTTAGCCTTTTTTTCTTCCATCCATCGGGAAAGTTTATTTTTCGAAGAGCAATGGTAATTGGGAAAATTTCAGATTCACGTAGATCATCGCATAGGCAATTATCCGCAAGTTTTAAATTGACCACAGTGGTTAGTCAGAAAGTTTTCTGTCTTTTCATAAATGACAGGAAATATGAAATTTTAGGTCCTCCGATGCCTCGTAGAATCTAAGTATAAATTTATCAACTAACCAGAGACATAATTTTAAACAAAATTTTAAAATTAAAAAATTACTTGATAAGAACTCTTTTTTTAAAATAGACACTTAAGAAGTTGAAAATTTTAAAATGAACAATTTGACAGTAGAAACTGGGTATGGCAGAAAATATTTCTTAGTTTTTATAATCTAGGGTATGTGCAGTTTCGGTGTTCCCTATGAGGGAGAGATCAGTTGTGTGTTTTCATTATTTCATTAATTTTCGCTCAATTCAAGACCGCATTCATAGTTTTATTATTTACAATTTATTACGCATGAATGAACCGTAAAAAGAAACTGTTTATCGTCCAAAATTTTCGGAGTAAGTGAAAATCAAAGATGAGCGTAACACGGCTGGATAAACATTGAATGCTTTTCTAGAAATTTTCCAAGGCTAATCCTGCCTATTTAAAAGTTTATTATTACAGACGCTTTTGCAATACAGCCTTTATCTTTAGAAGAAAAATTATGTTTTATATTTTTTTTTCGGGGTTGGGGGGGGGGGGTAGCGACTTGAGTTATTAAATGTTGTATTATAGTGAGTACTGAACCAAAATCCCCTATGACAGTACCTTAAAATAACACGAATTATGTTAAATGTGATATTACGGTTTGGTTATTGAGCATTAATTATTTTGAGAAGTCATTACCAGAATGTAAATATTTTTACAAAATTTTGCTTAAAAAACACCGATTCTGTTATATCCTAGAATGTAAGAATGTTTAAATAATATTTAACGTCCTTGTGTTTTTTTAAAACCATGACCACTACAAATTTACCGCGAAATAACGGGGGGGGGGGGGAGGTTATACATCAATTTTACATCAAACTGTTACTAATTTTTTTTTTTTTAAATAGATAAAATTTTTCTTAATTCTAAAACCATGTTTATTTATTTTATACAATAAGAAATAACCAAAATAATCACAAACTGAAGTTATCGAGCTAGGGTATCCTGTACTAACCTCTCACACTATAAATATTTAAATACTGCTTGTTTTTTCCTGAAAACGAAAGGGCACCTCCACTGTTTTCTCAACAACGTTACTCATAACTCGCAATTTGAGGTATTAAAATATAACATGATAAAAAAGTCAGTAAAATTTCGCGAATCATCAACTACATCATTTCATGTGAAATTTTTTTAGCGAAAAAATATTAAATAAAAAAATATTTAATAGAGATCTGGAAAAATATAATTTCTTTGTATTCTTGAACCATAAATACTTTTCACCCTGAAGCGTACTTGAAACTACATAAACAAATCTTAATTGAGTATTCCATTTAGACGTGCTTTATTTTATCCAATTAATCATCGTCCCAGTTAATGCCCGAAATTATTCAGATAATATTAAATTTATTCTACATCCTTTTAACACTAGGGCGCCTAGCGATAAAAGGATGTAAGGCGACTGAAAATAGCAGAAATAAATCAGAAACAGCACACTTGGGGCTTTAACAGATATTCTCTATTTTAACCTGACAATAAATACTACTTTTTGGAAAAGAACACATTTCTTTACGTGAAAGCAAGGTTCGTAACGACTAGCTCTAGCACATATATAACCCACCTTTCTGAAGACAACGGAGACCCCGAGGACCCGTTCTTCTTCCCTATTATTTTGTTTCTCTGTGTGTACCAGGCTCGCGCGAGAATACAGTTGTTTATCTAGAAAAGCGCACGCGGAAATTGGAATTTTGACTCAATTATTACAGATATTACACACCGTATCATTTCTGTCAGTCTTAATTTCCCAGAAATGCCAAGTACTTGAGATAATCCGGAGATACTTCAGACACCTATGTCCAATAGAGGTAAGTACGGGCAACAAGTACAAAATACGAATTTACGTCCCACGGCGAAATCTAAAATCCTAGATGGCACCACACTGAATTTTCGCCAACGGCGTATTTATTTGTGTACTCCAAAATATTATGAATTAAGAACGTAAAAGAAAGTAAAAAACGTTTACAATTACGTTTCGGGAAAGCAATGAAACAAGAAAATTTCCTTTGTAAACATTACATAAACATATATATATACTGCAGACAGAATTTACTTTTTAAATTCATAAATACCGCAGTTTACCAACCCGAAAAATGACAATTACACACACTTCTTTTTCATGAGTAAATGTTGGGAAAAGGGTAAAGTCAGCTCTCCTCAATGAAGAAATTTTATATAAAACTTCTGAAGGAGCTTATGTGAGGTTGGCATTTTCTGCATCTGACCTAATAATCAAAGGAGAAGGCGGAGAGTAATATTGCATCATTACCTGTAATAATAATTAAAAAAACCAGACCCAGAAATTAAAAATAATTACAACCCCCAAAACTCTGAGCAATTTATGAGAGAGTATTAACTAAATTACAAAAAAAAAAAAAAGGTTATAAGCATGTTAAAATGGATTATAATCACAGGGGATATTTTGATAGCTCTCTGATTCGTTTACTGCATCTAAAAAACGAGCGGCTGAAGGAGCATATATAGGGCTAAGAGTTCATATGCGATGCTTTGATCGCTAAATTTGGTTCCTCTTTCCGACACTCCATTTGTTTTAGTTTCGGTTTTGAAATTTCTCTCTGGCTATCGACGTCAAGCAATATTCTAGCATTAGGAACTTAGGGAATCATTAACACTTCTTCTTAAATTTACTATTTTAGCGAACAAGAATGATAGAAATTTAAAGAAAATAACAAGTATTGATAATGTTCTGGAGAAATATTTCCTCTTAGCATATTTGAACCGCAAATACTTTTCACCATCTAATATTCATGTAACTATAAAAATAAATCTTAATTGTGAGTATCCAAGTCAGATACATTATTGAACCCAATCATTCATCGTAAAGCCTGAATTTATTCAGGTCATTTATGTTTTTTCCACTTTTTTAGTATGGCAGCTTATTTTCAGAGCCCCTATATCCTCCGTGCCCGGAGCGCATAACAAAACTGTCATGTATGCCATGTGAACTTCTCAAATCAAAATTTTCGGTGGTTTAAATGGCTAAGTAAAAGGACAGCTAAAAGCTTGTTTGAAGAGAAAAAAAAAATCTACTGCATTAAACTTTATTTGGCTTCAATAAAATTTTTAAAAAAAGAGGGAAAAAAAGTATTTCCTAGGTATTTTTCCTTTTTTTGGTGACTCCCAGAGGCTCATTGATCACAAGTGAAGTTACTCAAGGTGAAATCTACGTTTGATTTTCAGTCGTAAAACAGTACAACGTACATCTATTTATAGGAAGACTACTAATCGAAGCAAGGTGATTATTTGGGCCACAAAAACATCGACAACTCAACCACACACTTTTAATACCATTATTTTTCAGCTTTAAAACAACTAAGAGGACTTCAAAATGAACACGGACTTCCTGCTATCGAGGACATGCGTTCTCCTGTCCTTGATACCATTACCATTATCATGCCTTTTTATATCTTCCTTGACAAACCTCAAATACGTAACTTGGGCCATTAATTTTTTTTATTGTTATACGAAAGGTAACGAGAATAAAAAGTCGCGAAAACAGATACGAAAACTATTTGATTTCATTAAGAGAGAAATGACCATAAGATAAATTATATGTAATCACAATTTTTGTATTCAATTTAATTCTGTTTATTAGCTGATTTTGTAATTAGTTTATAACTAATTACAAATAACATTACATATAATTTATCTTTTATCATAATACATGACAACATTTCTCATATGTGACACTTTCTAAATAGAAAAAGGTCAGGACATTTCTGAGGACTGTCCGAAAATTGATACTAAAACAATAAACCTGATATCACCATTGAGGAACGTACGGAGAGCACACACACAAAAAATCGCAAAATACGCAAATCTTTTGAATGAAAATGAAAAAAATTACCTTAAACATTTACTTAAATTAATAATTCTAACGATCACACATCTACACTGGCTACAATGAAACTTACCACTTCAAAAAAATGCTAATACAAACACCACACAATCTTCGTAAGTTTCAAAGAATTCTTGTTAATATTTCTTTGCGAATCAGAGCAGAAAAAAAAATCTGAGACACTTATTTTCTTTTATGTAATCTAAATAGCTTCATATGTCTATAGAATACTTAGAGTTAGTAGGTAATTTAATAAAGCAAAGACAACGGATGACAGCGCGATATCAGTAAAAATATACACCACTGGAATGAATAGAGAAGGCATAGAATAAAAGAGGGTTCGTTCAAACTGACTTGCGAATTACGGAATTATTTTTCATTGAATTTCATAACATTCCACCATTAAATTTAGACAAACGATGGTCCGTTCATTTACAATTTCATCGTTCCCCATCTGTCTATTAAAAGAGAAATATTTAACCTCTGACAAAACCGCTTCATTTTCAGAAAAAAATGAGGTAAAGTGACTATGCAGAGAAAACGGGGGGGAAATGTTAAGTAATGAAAGATGGCAAATCAACCAAAATTACTGCCGTGAAAACGTTACTTTGAAAATTACGAGAAATCACGATTCTTGAATTACGATTTACACGAATGAACATAGCTGTTTAATTAAATTAGTTTTCAATTCATGCTTATTTTACACAATTTTTAAGCAATACTTAAATGATTTTCTTCATGTTGCTGAAAATTCTTTCAAAGTGAAAGAAAAACTCAGGTGAAAATGAAACAGATACTTGTATAAAAATTAACGAGCAAGACAATTGCGAAACTGAAACCTAATGGGACATTTTCATATTTATTCTTCACCTAGTTAAAGTAAAAATAACTCTTGGTGAGATCGATTCTTCGCTCTGCTTGTGAAATGCGCAGCCTCTAAGTAACAAAATGAAGTTAGTCGAGCCTCACTGGCTTTGACCTAAAAGGCTCAATACAAAAGTCACCCTCGAATGTTTTGTTCGGTACCTTTAACAACCCATTTCGTCTAAAGCGCGTATTACCGACCATTCTGTCTTCCAAGTCAAAAAATACTATAAGTGAACAGTAAAAAAGTTTGATTTTAGACAGTTCGAAGATCTGCTTATTTTTTATTTGACAATTTAAAAATTGTATGATTAGCTTAAGGCCTGGACTAAGCTCATGGACAAGTGCGAGATTCCATAGGCTTCATGTTCATTAATTATTATTACTTCGCGGGACCGGCCCTCCTACTTATCTTCGTATTCAGGAAGCAAATGCAGTTAAAATTAAACTTCTAAAAGAAGCTGTAATCGTTCAACAATGCTGTTCAGGAAAAATAATTTTGCATACGGTTTTAAACAGTATTTACTGAGCGATGAAGGGGGAAATTTTGATGCTTTACATTGCATTACGAGTTGCTTCTAAATATATTAATTACAAACTGCAATATCCTGAAGACATTCACAGTCCCTCAAAACAACAGAAAATAAATGCACCTTCATTTGAACAACATTCGTATTACCTTGAATTTGTCGATGTTATATTCAAATATCAACTACATAATTATTTTTTAATATTTGCCGGTTTTCATTTTTTTTTTTTTTTTTTTTAAATGCCGAATATTAAAGGATTCCGAGACATTAACTCCTTAGTCCAGAAAATACCTAAATTGAGTAATTTATCTAGACTAGAACTGCAACAGTGACAATTATACCTTTCTTTACTACCAAACCAAAGAGTAAAACGCAAAATTTTTCAAAATTTTATTTATCTTTTATAATTCATTTTTTAAACGAACAGAAAGTCAAACACTACAAAATGCATGATTTCCCCCCTTACCTTTTTTTTATAAAATTGTTTTTGAATCATAAAAACACAAGAAATGTTTTAAAATTAAATCGAATATTATCACATTAAAAATCCCACACTTGATAAAGGGTTCTTGTCTTTTTCTTCTTTTATTAAAGGGGCATTGGTTACACTTAGAAAGATTTAATATCATTAATTCGATTGATCTGGACAATTGTGGTTAAATTTTCGATTAAAACAATAATTCATTACGGCAAAAGAAACTACGGGGAGGTTTTAGCAAGGTCTAAAAAACACACAAATGAATAAAGGGACATAATTTTTAAAAAAGAAGGGGGAAATCCGCATGGTATTTTCCGGTGTTATCAAAGAAGGATAAATGACCAGGAAAAACAATGGAACTAACTTGTATTTTATTCTGTAAAAGAAAAAGATTTGTCATACGGTATCTTCATTCATTACAATGTACGAAAGCGTTTCATTTTTTGCAGCATAATAAAACGCGTTCTAGTGAAAAATGTATTAAGATATTTTCATTATCATCTGCCGTTTACCTCAAAATCTTTGATATTGATAAAACAGATTAAGAGCCGCGGGCGGACAGAGGAGATGGGAAAAGATTCCAATAGAATATGCATATTAATACGATTTATGTAAGTTAAAGGCGTTACGGCCATTTATCGATCATTTTTACGGTCACGAAAACGCGAGCTAACCGGGACCTACAACTTACAGCTGATACCGAACAGTGCAAATATCCTTATACTTTTCGGGTTTTGAACCCGCTAACTCAGGTTCCGAAGACCAATGACATTCTCTTTCAACTATCGTCCGTGGCATGTTTAGGGGACAAGATAAACATTTCTTTATATACATGAGATAGATTCCCCCCCCCCCCAATTAATATCGACAACGAAACATGAGTACGATCTATCAAATTAATTCGTTTTTCATCATTCTCTACAGGAGTAAAATCACCTCTGGGGAATTACCCCTCAAGAAATTTAGGGGTGGGGGGGTTGACATACGGTGTAATTAATCAAGTAAAAACGTAATTGAAATACTGTTGCCTAGAAAACTCATTTCGAAGTGACTCAATCTAACAAATCGTTGGTTTCTTTCTTTGCTCTTAAATCGACCACTGTGCCAAGATTGACACGCGTATCATAGGTTGCCGACCCCTGGGTTAGTACAACAGCAATAATTAGGAGCCTAAACTAAATCGCCACGATCAATAATTTTGTCGCGATCGCGATGGAGGAAATGTGTGTGGGGGCAGGACTCTCCTCATCAATGACGAGCTCTGACAAACCGGTTTCGATGGAGCGCGAGGCGCCGAGCGGCGTCCAGCGACCGGGACTATCTGTCGGGGTATGTGTTGCGTGTCACATGTACGCAGCAGCAGAGGCTCTCCTCTGTTCAGGAATGTGGTCCTGTCCAGTCGCTAAGTGCGGGGAACAATGGCGCGCTCGCTCGCTGTCAGAACCGTAAAAACCAGGGAATGTGTTACGCGCGCAACAACCTTGGAATGGCAGGTGATTCAGCAGCGGCGGATATCAAGGATGATGCCCGATCCCCACCTCACTCTCACTCTATTCGAATAAACAGGCGATAAGAGAAAATCATTCGTGATACTGGAATGAGGCAAAAATGCATGTTTTTCCTGCCGTATTTATAACATTGGAGTTAAGTTACAAAATTATGCACACACACACACAAGAATTATGTTCATAGGTATGAAATGACATCTTTAATTCTTGGAGGCGCATGCGGAAGTATGTCTTAATTACCATTTATAGAAATATGTATGAACAAAAAGAGTTCCGATGTAAATTATTAGATCTCTCATGACAGGAATATATTTTTCTCACTATTATCTGAATGAGAGAAAACACGCTGAAAAGCTATTTGCCTTAAAAGGGGTAGCTACGAGTACATGTGCCTTTTTATGTCTAGTATTTTTATTCATACACATACTGTGTGTGTGATACGAACATTTTTCATTAAAAGCGATAACTTGTACATAACTCAGAATGGATGAACTTTTATACACACACACACACATTTTCTATACTATAAACTGTGGCATTCGATCGCTGGACTTGACACCCAAATATTCATTGCTTTACGTTTTACATAAGCTAATCACCATAATATGAATTAAACTTACATTTAACAAAACATAACTCACATTAAAGATAAATAACTATTAATAAAACATGTTCATGTTTAGCAAAAAGTAGCTTCCCTAGGATGTAAACCAGAAACATTCACAAATATGTCCTGATATCACGTACGACGGTCACTAAAATGTAACGAATGTTTACTGCGTTTTAGATATGTTTTTTTATTTTATTTTTTTATTTCCAATGGCTGGCTGGGACCATGTTCACGAATATGAAAAAAAAATTTAAACAAAAAGACAAACGTTTTAGATATGTAATTTCTATCTTTAATTAAAAGTTTGGTTATAATTTCATCAATTACGAAAGCTTGAAAAATTGCAGCTTAAACAATAGTTAATGTAAAACAAAACGAAATTTAAACTCAATATATCAGCATATCATACAGTAAAAATTACTCAGGAGTCGAGATACTTAGCTACATGTCAAAAATAAAATAAATCCTTCAAACGTCTTTCGGCTCTATAAACAAGTGGCAATTTTACTACTTACAGTCAATCACATAATTCAAATACCAAAAACGATTGAAACATTACAAAATTAAATTAAAACGTGTTTAAATCCGACAACATTAAAACTTAGGCTAAACAGAACTGAATACAGTGGAATCTCGATCTATCGTTTTTCAAGGGACCGATTGAAATGAACGATAAATGCGGGTAAACGATAGATGCGGAAACATACCAAAGCAATATAATTGTTGGGACTGGATAAAATGAACGACACATGCGGAAAAACGATGAATCCGAAAACGATCGATCGAGATTCCACTATATATGCACCAAACTTGAGAGTTAGGGAAAAAAAAAAAGTTTCGAGGAAAGTTAGCATCTGAATTAAATTATATTCCAACAAGACCATTCTTTTTCATGGCCACTATTATAATCAGTGTTACACTAACAGAAGTTGCTTGTATCTGCTATCTACTTCATTCAATAAATTGATACAAAATGCATCGCTCAAATCACAGAAATTTGCACTTAATCAATAGATTTAACAGAGGGATTTTACTACGATGTACTAAATGAAGAATAGTTTTACTGGGGCTTGGAGTGGCCTTGTGGTAACGTGATGTCTTTCGGTGCGGAGGGTGCTTGGATCGAATACCGGCGCGCGCCATTAAATACCTTCGTGTCTAGGCCGGATATGGGCACTTTAAATCCGTAGACCGGAAAGTCCCTCTATGAAGGTCAGTGAGGTTGGGAGAGGGTACGATCCCCCTCCCTCCCCCCAGATGTCGCCCCTGGGGATCCTCGGTCAAAAATGAGGATGCAACTAGCTAAGACGGACTCCGACACTTGTGGTGTCATTCAAACCGGAGTCGCACACTTCCGCCCGTAGGCTATGTGGACCTGGTTTGGAACTACGGTCTGGCCAGGGAGGCATAAGAAACAACAACAACATAGTTTTTACTTTATGGAGTTGAGAGTTCATCCCATAAAGTAAAAACTATGTTGTCATATTTTACATATGACTATTCCTAATAATACTAACAAAAGAAATGGCCATATGAATCCTTTATGTTCAATGAAATTTAACACAAAGCAGTGTACGGTTTCGGAGCAACGACGTATGATTAATAACAATCACTAAACTATGGACCAACTATTATTATGTTTGGATTTACACAAGAATAGCAAAAATGTTTAATAAATCTGGTATCATTCGTCATCTATTTAACCTACAGACAGCTGAAAGTATGTGTACACCAGCCATTAATATTAATTAAAAACATAACTTCCCCAAGAACTGAGTTTCATAATAGTATTTTAGTATGACAGATGAATAATGAATCCTATCAATTTCAGACCTGAAGAACAGGGACTAAAAGTTTTCCGAAACTGATTGATCAGTAATCAGACTTTGCGCAAAAAAAATGTGTCCCGCGTTATGACGCTGAGATATAACAAAACATCTACAACAGGCCTGCCAGCACTCATCCTGTGGTCCGCGAAGCCTTTTGTGAAGACTCATAATATTATAAAATCTAAAAAATATGTAATGGCATTTTTAGATTTATAATATTACGAAAGACATATGTAAACAATGAATATTAATATTTATAATTTTTTAAAATAATCGGGTTTTTTTTTCTTATTTTGATTCTTAGATAAAATATTTTCGCTTTCCCATCTGTCTTATTTTCTTGCGGCTCGCAACAACTCTTCATAAAGTAATATGGCCCTTATCCCATTTCGAGTTGTGAAGGCCTGATCTACAGCATCAGTCCACCGTGAGTCCATGGCACTTACATGTTCAAAAAGATTTCGTTTTACCCATAAAAATAATTAATTGCTTTTCTACACAGAAATAATGTTTACGACAGAAAATTATTTTCTCTGCTTATCTGTCTGTGTGTGTGTGTGTGTCTGTCTTATTCCACCCGACCTAGCCGTAGGCTAGACCAGGTCCAAGAGGCCAAAAGTTACTATGAAATCGTTAACAAGCAAAGGGTCTCTTTAAATATCCTCCTTGGCAAGCCCCAGGCTGTTTAGAATATGGCCAGCAGAGGCTTCAGCACTATTGCATTTAGAGCAAAAAAGGGAAAGAATTTGCCCCTGATTGTAAACAAGACACTTTAGGTGTCCACTAGCAAATCTGCTAATGATGGTCTGCATCCTTCTGAGGAGATTTTCGGTCGTACCAGTGGTGTGTCGGAGGGGTCTTCCATAAATGCTGATTAATAAGTTTTCGTGAGTAAATTTCAAGGTAAGTTAAAGTATCTCGCGAAGAAATAGGAAGCTCTGCTTATCTTATATCTATTAGTATATACATGTTTTAAAACAAAAAAGAGAGAGAATCCCGTCAGTCAACTCATTAAGGCAAAGTTTTTTTTAAAATTTCAATTTTAAAACACGCTGATATTTTGTACCTTTTCATGAGTCTTAAGAGTAACGTATTTAAGTAAATGAGCATTATATAATTAGGGTTATTCGGCTATTTGAACAACCATTGGAATATGAGAATGCATGTTCACCCATGTGTTCTCGTCTGTTTATTAAAATAATACTTTAGAAAAAATACACAAATATAACAATACATGTGAGAAAAAGGCAATTAAATGCAACAAATCAGCATTTATAGAATTTAAATGGTAGCTTCTTTAAATAAATAAATCTACACAAAGAAAAATAATATTAATAACATTACAATACTCCGTAAATCCTGGTGCTATTATTAAAATAATTACAGACGGAAAAATTAGCACAGTTCTCCTTATGTAAAAAAATTTTCACAGAATAAATGGCGGAGAAAAATTCCACTAACAATATAATTTGTGATTTATAGATTACAACACGCATAACGCAACGCTTAAAAAACGAGAGAAAAGGCTAAAAAAAGAAATGGAACTGGATTGGCGACATGCTTTTCATTTTATGTGCAACATCCTGTGTAACTACTACACGAACAACATCAAATTTGTTGAAAGTTAAATAAGAATGAAAATAGAGTCAAACGCGTGTGTCAAGGCACTACACGAGATAAGAAGCAGAGGAATTTCGTCCGAGGAGGGGCGAGAAATTAAATAATGCGGCAGGGTTGAAGCATTGGATAACCTTCACGCATACCGAAGCCGAGCCTGCTCACGGTTTGAGCAAGGTCACTCAGTCAGGGCGCTTGCAGTTGACCGCGCACACGGGACGTTGATTGGGTTCCCATATTTAGATTTTTATTGCTCCTTGGCTGAAGCAATGAATCGAGCGAGAAATATCACTCAAGAATTACGAATTCAAGGATCAAAAGAATCAACATAGAATTCAACGCCAAAGAATTTAAAAGATGACAGGGAGAATAGAACATTGTAACGCTGAGTTTAAAGAACACAGAGAAGTAACAGGTATAAAACGCAACAACCAAATCCATACGAAGACTCAACTTTAAAATGTACAAAGCATAAGATACTACTTTCGACTGCACTTCCCATTCTAACTCACACAAATGTGAAATTTCGATACTGACCGCAAAATTTATATCAACATAAGAAGAAACTTACTGACCGAGTGTGTGTGTGTGTGGGGGGGGGGGGGGGGGGGGTACTGTCTTTTAAGTTTGTTTCGCTGTCTGTTGAATTTCAAGAAAGATGCGAATTTTGGGGGATATGAAAATGTAATTTGTTATTAATCTAGAATAATCGGAAATTAGATTAGATTAAATCGTGCATTAGTGGGGTGAGATTTCCCCTAGCTTCACACCAGATAGATAAGTCCATGTTACACAAAACATTGAAATATTCTCATTTTTAGCCTACTGAACATAGTAATCAAAAAATAAATTTACGTTTCAACTTTTATTAACCAATAAGGGATAAAAGAAGTGTTCACGTACAAACGAGAAACTAATCTCCGTAAATACGCTAACTTCGATGCAATCGAAAATCATGAAACTGATGGATAGGACTCGGTGGATATTTTACTTTTGTCACTCTCAGTTACCAGTGACCAATTAAGACGCGTAACTGATTCCCGAAACAAAATTTGTCTGTCTCTTTCAAGTCGTTTATAAAAGGGAAAAGCTCTTAAGGTTTCCAAAACGGGAGGGGGGGAGAGAGAGAGAGAGAGAGGGGGGGGGGTCATACTATAATTTGAAAAAAACCTAATGCGCTATACTCCACCAAAGATCAAGAGAAAAAATATTGCTCAATATATTATTATATTTAACATGTAGATTAGTTAGGCTTTCGGTATAATCCCCAATTGTAATATTTTTTCTGAGGTTATACCTCTAAATGTCTACAATAACTTAGGACTAAATGAGAACAGCCAGGGCCCGGGGCAAAGTAATACAGCGGGCCCCTCTCCACTCAATATTTGAACATTGTATACATTTTTTTAGTCAACTCTTATTTAACCGGGCCCCCTGCCAGCCCGGGACACTGGGCATTTGCCCCCCCCCCCCCCTTGTCGCCGGACCTGAGAACAGCTTTAGTTTTGTAAAATCTAACTCATAAAATATTATAATACGAGTTTACTCCATTCGTGAAAAGTTCATAGAAATATAGAAAATAGTCTCATTACGAAATGATACCGATCATTGTATAATTTACACATCAATTAGCGAAAACACGGTGAAAACTATCAAAAAACGATTTTTTAAGACAGCTAAAAACGAAAGTAAAAAAATAAATAAATACATAAAACTTAAGATTACAAAATAGTTAAAGAAATACTGTTAAAATTCACATAAATTGAGTTACAAATTTTAAAATCATGAAAAGTAACAATGTAATATTGAGAATAGAAGAAATACGATTTTTTTAAATATGTTAATTACAAATTCAAATGCCTTAAAACATTTTCCTTCGTAAACTCCAGGAAGATAATAGTAATAATAATATTTTAAAAATGTTCTCATAAAATTACATAACTTTAAAAGTGAATAATAGAATAAACACTTTTAACATTTATACTATTGTCAAGCAAAACTATATATTGCAATGAATTATTTTTTCATGAAATTTTAATTTACAATAACAGTATTTTTGCGAGTTTGGGGGTTCAGCAACGGGACCGCATATTATAAAAACCCAGTGTAATGCTGAAAAAAAATCTCGGCAACCCTAAAGAAGGCGGATACCACAGCTAGACTATTATGCCGAATGAGATAGTGGGGAGGAATAATGGGGAAAGAATTTCAGAGAGAGAGAGGAGACGTTGGGGAAAGAGTGAATTCCACGCACTTATTCGCAGAAGGAGCCTCTTTTCCAACAAGCAAATACCACTATTTATTGGCTTTTAGAAATAAAAAAAGATTTTACATTGTCTACATGTTTTATTTTTTTTTCATCAAATACTTCCCATTCTTAGACACGTTTTTTTTAACCTCGCTTTTCCTTCAGTTTTACGCAAGAGAAAAAAAAACGGGTTCTAGCTATGAGGTAGAAGGGGGTGCTTCAGGGAAAACTGCCAATCCTTCCAGAAATGAGATCGGCATCAAAAAACGGAAGAAAAAATATCTAGTGTGAGTTGAGGTCAGAGACAAAATGGCGTCGATTAATGATCAATGTGGCGTGCGAAAACCGTGAAATTTAAGATTATTTGCCGTAATTGTTAATAATAAGAGGTATCAAAAACGGCGCGCTTAAAAAACGGAGCAGTGCACCAGCTTTCATAACATCATGCATTCCATAACAACTTCAGATAAAATGAATAAATTTAAGCTATACATAACTAAAAATTATTGGTATAAAATGTTATAAATAGCGCTTGGCAAGAGTGTCCACAAATAACACACCAATGTTGTAAAAATGTTCCATAATAATACGACTATTATTCAATTAATACATGAGGAACAAAATTAATATTACACATGTGATTCTAAAAATTGGGGTAAACACAAAACTAATTTAATGCTAGATAATCAGTATTCCTATTTAAAATTCAGTTTGAAGAAGTACGAAATAAAATTTTTAGATTTTGGGCTTTTTCGTGCAGAATTTTACAAAAGTACTCGAGTAATTATGAGTTAAATCTAACTTTCAGGAAGTTAGACAAAATTATATTATGATAAAACAGCGGTGGTTTCGTAACCGTGTTGATAAGGCAAACAAAAATCTAGGAAATAAATAAATACAAATGGATTTTTATTGCTTGAAGTAGCAGTTACTGCGCGCGATCCCACAATGTTACAAAACCAATAACAAATTTTGGAATTTTGACTTAAAAAATGCGTATTTCTTGACTGAAAACTAACATAATTATTTTTTAATCCAAATTGTCAAAAATGATTCCAAAATACAATAATTCCATAAGAGCACAAAAAAATCCAAAACACAACATATCTGCTCAAATGTCATTGAAGTTGGCACATGTAAAATTAACCAAAAATCTTAAATGCAACGAATGATATATATATATATATATATATATATATATATATATATATATATATATATATATACAGTGGAATCTCGATCTGTCGTTTTCAAAGGGACCGACTGAATTGAACGATAAATGCGGAAAAACGATAGATACGGGAACATAACAAAGCAATATGATCGTCGGGACTGGGTGAAATAAACGACACATACGGGTAAACGATCGATCGAAATTCCACTGTGTGTGTATATATATATATATATATATATATATATATGTGTGTGTGTGTGTGTGTGTGTGTGTGTGTGTGTCTCTTTCTTTCTCTCTCTCTCTCTATATATATATATACATGCACATACTAACAATTGTGTTTAGTGTATATGTTCTGTTTAGTGTACGAAACGAGAATCTGACAGAAACAAACAATGACGCAAATATGAGTTAAAATTGTAAGATCTAAAAATATGTTAATCATGAAAGATAAAAAGTAAAAACTACAAAAGAAAAACACAACATGAAGAATGTTGAACAGATGTTTAAAAAATATCCAGTCTAGGCGCATGTGCATTCCTCAAGGCGATATTAAAAAGTAACCTTGACACTGAAGCGAAGACGAAGGGGGGGAATGGGGGAAGGTTAAAGCTTCGCAACAATATCGTGTTAGTAATAAATACATACCCCATCGGTAGCGAAAATTTCACGGTTGGATCGCCAAAAGTATTCTCCTGTTAGGGCCGAGGTTAACCCCACCTCACTACAAAGGCCACTGTCTTTTGCAAGCATTCCTTGACACCAAGATGCGTTTAGTCACGCAGGATGTTAAAAGGGCTGATGCCGCGCAACCGAACAATATAACACTCAAAATACCGAAATGAGCAATAACTACAGTTTAAAGACAGATTTGAAATATATGAAAAAATTACAGATCACTTGAATTCGTAATCTATTTAATGAATCAATATTTGGAAACCGTAGTGGATTTACTAAAACATTCACACTTACTTTCACAAAGGATGAAAAAATAGTAATGAATAATTGTTTGCAGATTGATAACATTATGAATGACTTTATTCCAAGCACTCAAGTGCTAAAATAAAAAATATATATATTTAGAATAAAAACACAACTCAGGGGATGTGATATACCTAAATATATCTTGTGTAATGAAAATGTTTCAAAGGAAATTAACATGATATATATAATCTCCAAAACCGATGTACCTAAGTTTCCAAGAACTTCTCTTTAAAAATGCAAATTATAAAGGATACAATCATATTTTCAAATGTTAGTTAATGCACTTTCTTAATAGTAAAATTTACCACTGTACATCTTTCCTAGGTTAATATTAAATACAAAAAACCAAAAGAAACATTTGAAGCAACTAATTATTCAAAAATTAATTTTGAAATAAAATACATAGTGAATCAATGGAAAAAGTAACAGAGATCTAGGTATGTATTTATCATCTTTATAGCTAGCTTTTTAGCAAATATTATTGAGAAGGTGAAAATGAAACTCTTATTATTTCTAAGAACACAGCATATAAAACATACGAAGAAAAAGATATATAAAAACAATGGAGGAAAAGGCATAACTTCCTATCTTATTCATCCTGTGGATCCTCATAAGGAAAAAACATATGGCTCCTTTATATTAAGATCAAGATTAATTGGACATAAACAAAATAAAAGAAGAAAGTATTGATATTTCCTATAACTAAAAAACTTTAATTATAGCTCGTGGGTGTTTGGAACAGACATTGCTTTAAATCTAAGTATACTTACAGAGACAGTATTGGAATTTACTTTAACTGAAGTTTATGGATTTAACTTTCAAACAGATATTTAAATCACTATAAATTACATGGTCATAAAAAGTTGTCAAGTGGTATTTACAATACAATATGATAAATATTACAGCTTAAGGCTGCAAGAGCATTTGAACTGATAATTAATTAGGGTACAACCAGAATTCCTGTATGAGAGGTTTCTACTTTGATCAAGATATTTTTATTCCCGGAGATAGATGAAAATTTCTTACTTCCTTTTTTACACTTGTTATCCTAAGGCAAACTTTACACATTTATCTTTCATGAAATTTAAGAGCAAGCAGCTACAATATTACGTAAAATAAATTACTTTATCAGAAGTAAACTTTCTAAACACATGGTGAAAAAAAATTGCATAATTAGCTTACATGTATGAGAAATAATGATCTGCCATCAAGTAAACTGAATTATTAGAATCAATATGTCTTATTTAATATATAATGCAGTATGCAATAAATACTGTAGAGAAGTATGTGAAAAACTAAAAGAAAGGTATAAAAACACACATGCTCTTTCCTGTTTGAGCAAAAGTTACAATTCAAATAAAAGTTTTACTTTGGAAGGAAAATGTATAGTTCCCATATGATATATTAATTGGTTATATACATATAATAATTGTTTACAGGAAGTAAAATCCTCAAAAAATTTGACTAAACATTCATATCAAGTTTTAATGAAACAAAATTTCACAATGATTATAATAACCTATGTATAGTGAATTTCAATGAAGTTTTATTTTACATCAAACTAAAAATTCAACAGTTGTTAGAATTAAGAAAGTAATCAAAATAATAGTAATTTCAAGCCAATAATATCTCATATTATATTACAAGTTTCACAATCAGGAACTTCATTTTTTTTTTTCAAGCAGTGAATTTGCGGTGCTTACAAATTAAACTTTTAATTTATTTTTTTAACAATGTTGACAACAATGAGAGTAAAGGATATTCAGAATTAAAAGACTCTTAAATATATCCATATATCATAAGCTTGTATTTTACTATACATAAATTATTTACTTCAGTTGAGCTAATTAAGAGTTGCTTCAATAATTTAGATGAATAATAAGAGCATAAATACTATTATAATAATTAAATAATTTTTAAAATTACATTCCAGAAAGATGTTGTTTCGGGCTTTTCGTGAAGTTATAAGCATAAATACCCCTAGGAATGATTATAAACCTACATATGTTTATACTGCTTCAAATTCTTTTTAAATAAATACTGTATTAGACTAAAAGAGTTAATACTACTTGAAACAATGCATTAATACATGAAATAAAGCATACTATTTTCTACAAAGGAGGAACTAAGGGGAAACAGAATACAACCTTAGCTTTTCATATCAAATGAAAAATGCGAAAATATTTGTATAATATTATGTTTTGATTCATGTTATAAATAAAAGCATAACATTAATATAACAAATTTTTGAGACTTCCAAGATATTTGGGGGAAAAAAGACAAATTTTGATCAATATTTTCTGCAACATAGTGCAAATAAATATTATATCAGAATCAGTTTTCTGTTTGTCTTAAGAAACTAAAAATTACTGAAGCACATTAACTAATAATAAATGCACTTCAAAGTATTAAGTATTTTTTTAATAAGAAATTTAAAGGCACTTTGGTGACTCCTAAAAAAATTTCAAGGAAAATAGTGATAGTTGATATGCATATTAAAACTCACAACCTATTTCAATTTAAATTCATTTCTCATCTTCTTTTTTCTCAAAAATTTATTTTAAAACTATTTTTTAATTATATATAAAATTGATAATAGTCTTGTTAGGATGTCACTAACCAATGATGCCCCTTGCAGATATATAACAAGACCCAGCCAGTTTCGATGTGAAAACGAACATATAAGTACCCCTTTTGTCCTACATACACACTTTTAGATTAAGAACAGAAGAAAGAGCTTATTATGAAAGTTTAACTTTGGTAATTTTTAATTACCAAATTTATTTATTTATATTTATATATACACAAAGTATGTAGTTATGGTAAGGATATTATTTCACACAAATTACTTCAGAAGCACAAATAAACTACGAAGACTATTAAATAATTTTTAACACAATTTAAAATGTTAATAAGAGGATCAAGAGTTATTACTATCTGCATAAAAATATAGGCTGAATACACATCTTAAAGCCCAAACAGCAAAATAAAATTGCAGATTATATGTTATAAAGAGTAAAAGATCTTTCAGAAATACAAAAATAATTGAGGATAATCATAACATATATTTTACAGTCGATGTTTCAACTTAAATGTAATAAATAAAAAGAATACTAATACGACTGCTTTTAATTAAAAATATAAACTAAAAATTAAAATGAGCTTACCTCAGTATGTCCCATTGCAAGTAAATGATGAAAGGCTTGCTGCATGTTGAGATTCTGAAAGCCATTTGTATTTTGAAGCACAGAGCTCCAGTTGTTAGTGGCCTGACTTGCACCACTACTTTCACTTGCACTACTACTCGCACTACTAAATTCATATATACCTTCTCCATAAGGATCAGATGTTGCATAAGGTTTCAGACTATTCCTGATTTCTTCTAATGCTTTCTCACGGTATCCATCTCGCGTGGACTTTACAGAACTTGAAGTACCAGTGCCATTTTGTACACCATTCCCAGCTGGTACAACACCATTTGAACATTCTCCTTTTCGATGCAGTGACTCTGCTCTTTTCACAGAAGTTGCAGCAGCAGAATGAACTGCTGATACTACTGAAACACCTAACTCTGTTGTCACACGCGCACATGATACTGGTGGGCCGACATCTCGACGGGGGTGACTCGCGTTATCGCGAATCATCGGCGACATTGCGCTTTCCAAATATACATGAGAAGCACTGTTGACAGCATTCTGATTCGGCACTAGAAATTTTGATTTGTTACGATTATCCTCTTGATTTATCATATGTACAGGTCAAAGGCTATATTAGTTTTAGCCTTTTCACTTTAGCCATTACATCACTAAATAAAATGATGCTTTAATATTAGTAAGACTAAAGTAAAAACTCGCAAAGGCTTTTTTTTACGCATGTTGAAAAGTAATTCTTGAGCAAATAAACAATAATAAAGAATTATATACTTTTATATGGAACATTTTGATAAAATAAAAAATAACTTTCACAGTTTAATCCATCACAAGGCACAGAAGAATAAATCACTAGAGTAGATGCAGAAAAGATTTTGAATATTTCTAGGAGAAAAGTGTGCTTCTGAGAGAAAGCACATTATCTTGAATTCCAAAATAAATTTATCCAAGGCAGTAGTAGCAGCAACTCCAGAGCTAGTTTTTACTAGAAATCTCTGAAATACAAACATTTAAATCCATCAGTAAAAATAGAGAAATTTTCAAATAAAATGTTTTAAAAAGACACTGCATAAGAATTTTTTAAATAATTAACACTTTTTCATAAAAAGCAACTATTAATTTCACACACAAACACTTGTGTGTATGTATGTATGTGTATATATTTATATATATATACATGTGATCATTTCCTATCTATACACTTAACATTATCTTATGTTCAGCAAGCCTATAAACTTTGAGATCAACTTATTCAAAATCTCCCCTTTCGTGTTATTGGTGACATCATCAGTGTTACTGAGGGATAGACAATACTTATAAACAAAAATTTTAGTAACATTCATATATGCTAGGTTTGCAGTTCCTTCCATCATTCAAATATGCATGGTACATTAAAACATGGTAAAAGGGGGAAAAATGCACACAATTAACTGAAATTAACATCAACTATGTTTTCTTGCAGTAGATAGGTTCCAAACTGCAAAGATGTCTAACTATGAGACCTACCTTTTGATACCTACATGCACATTTTGTAAAAAAGGAAAACAAGATAAGATTAATGTTGTCCACGCATACTTTTTTGAATTACCGTGGTAGGAAGTATTTAAACATAAAATTTCTTTCATAAATTACCCTTATTTTTTAATCTTTGAAATCCAAACCATGTGAATATGAATAAACTTAAATAAGATCATCAATAAAACATTAAAATCAAGGTTTAGTAAGTCGTTAAAAGATGAATACGGTAAAATCCGAAAATACGTAAGCACTTGAATGTCATCAGGATCAGATCTATTTAAAAGCTACAGAATCGCTGATAGCAATGATTACTGAAAAAAATGTAAATTTTGTGACAAATGATAACATGATTATTACTCACAAAAAAATTGTAATTTATGGGCCCAATGAGCAAGTTCTCCGTAAAAAAAACAACACGTTTTCATATTGAGAACATGATCCATTTAAAGGATTAAGCAGATAAAAACAAAGTCTCAACGATTCCCTAGAGAAAAATATTTTATTTTATATAATGTAAAAAGAGTATCATAAGATGGATCTACAATATAAATAGTTAACAGAAGAAAATATTTTCTAACAACCTTGATAGTTAGCATAAAATGTCATCCCGCGTAAAAGGAATGCAATTTAAATACAAGATCGCTATATATGATTGGTCACTTACCTCAGGCACAAATCCACGAGATGGAATTTCATATTGAAACTTAAAATAACTGACAAAACAATCCTTATATAATTTTATTTACACCTGCAACTAGTTGTTTTGGCAAAAAGGTGATGTGTTCCGTCAAACTTAAGAAGACTCGTAAACGCACATAATTCGTCCACTGATGCTAGCTACTGCCAATAACCACATACTACAGAATAAAAACAGCATTCCTAGGAGTGTTGCCATGCAACGCCGAGTCACAAAAATGTTGCATTGCTCTTTCTAATTTTTCCCCCCCCCCCCCCCCCCCCGCCTACCCACCTCCATATTTGTCATCTTAATAACTACTGTCTAGCCACATTTCTTTAACTATGAAGTTGCTTAGTGTAATACAAAATATTAAATATTAAAAGCTGAAAAATTAGAAAATATGAACAATTTTAGTAGTTTTCCTGATTTCTTTCGATATTTAGAATTCTAGTATATATTATATAATATACGATCTCCTAAACATTTTGAAGGGCAAATTCCTCAGATATCCTATTTTTTTTACTTTTAAATAATATGTGTTGCTTAATAATATACGTATATTATCCAGGAAAACTTAGGGCTTTCTGTTCTCGACTAGGCTCTAAGGCTTTCTGTTCAAGTATTGGCTGTAGCCGAATTTTCTTCGTGAAAAGCATTACAAAAAATATAGGACAGTATTTAAATGCAAAATATAGAAAATAAACTACATTTCAATCTGGAAAAAATGTAACTTATCATTTTTGTTTGCTTTTCTTTAGAGTTCATCAAATTTTTTTTCGGTTTAAGGGTCATTTCAGTTGCCCTCGCAGATCATTGGTCCCCACATTAAACTTTGGGGAAATTTCTAACTGTCATATTTTGTGTATGAACAAATGCATATTTTTAATTCTGTTTTCTACATCTGAAAGTAAATCTTAAAATACAGTTCACGCTTATCTCAAAATTATTTTTATGTCCCCAGATTTTAACTTGGGGAAATTGATATTTTCGGGGACAACTGATTCATCTTCTGAAGCCATGTTACTCCCTTTGAAGCATTTCTGTTTCGAGTGTACTACTCCGGTTCAAAAAATATTAGTTCAATAATTACTAAAAAGCAAAGAAACAAAATACTTCCTCGTCTTTTTTCAATTGCTTTTCTGTTACTGAAGTTTTGCATGTTGAGTGTGCTGTTCCATGGCGGTACTTGATGCTGGAGTGAGTGGTTTTACCAAATATCAAAAAGCTGCACTAAGGGCCTGTTCACATAGGAGTCCGATAGCGGAACGTTAAAGGAAAGATGACGTTGAGACGAAAATAAACCAATTGTAGGCGTTAAAAATTTCGTTGCTAATCGTTTGGAGGTTTGTCATTGGTTAAACATATTTCAATACTTTAACGCTCCGCTATCGGACTCCTATGTGAACAGGCCCTAAGGATCAGGTAGGTCAACATGTGTTCAATATTCAACAGAAGCTCGTTTCCGTTATAATCATTAAACTGTCGTTAATATACCGCTAAATAAGTACCACTAAACCTTCACCAGAACCATAAAACATTCCAATTATAGACTGTACATGTCGCTTACATTCTGTAGGTTTCTACTGTCAAATAGATTCATCCAAATAGCTCATACTACAGTGGTAAATGTGGTACCACAAATTGCCTTTCTGAATACACTATCAGTGGTAAATGCGGTACCACAAATTGCCTTTCTGAATACACTATCTACCAATAAGTGTTAAATATTTGTTTGATATTGATATAATTATTTTGTTGAATCATTGAGGAGACGAATGACCGACATTATCAACTATACGTTTTATTGAACGACATCAACAACAGGAACAGAAGAGAAGAAAAAGTGGGTAGAAGAGAAAGTAGAGAATAGTAGTAGTGGAAGTAGCAGTAGTTAATACATAACAATTCTCCGATGCTTATTTAAAACGTTAAATATTTACCTATATACAAATTGCAAATTAGTGAAGGAAATGGAAATAAAGATTAAATTACATCGAATATTTTTTGTTAGAGGTTTAGCTTCACGACTGGTTTTTGTTGCCGAGTTGATCTTCTCAGTGGGACTGGATGATCTGTAATGCTGGAGTCAGATGTTGTTTTAACACTGTTTTTTTGTGGTACTGTGGAGCTTGAGGGTAACTGGAGCAAAGAATTCGGATCATTGAATTTTACACTTCGGGAAGTAACATTCATTGGAGGTTGATGTGCAGGAACTTGGTCGTGCTGTTGCGAGGAAATACCATTGTGATGACTGGAGATTGAAGGACTGAATGCTGGCAACGAGAAGTGAACTCTCTTGGGCCAAGAAAATTCTAAAGAAGGGGTTAATGCCTTTTCAACTTGACAGGATCTTAGCTGGTTGAAGTGCCGTTTAAGCACATATCCATCATCCAACTCTATGAGGTAATGAAGTCGCCCAAGTTTCTCAACGACGGTGCCATATCTCCATTTGTTAGATGATATATAATTTCGAGATTGAACCCTTTCTCCGAGCCTGTAACTTTTGTTAAAATCTGGCTGTGAGGCATTATTCTTCAATCTTGATGTTGGTTTAATTAGATCAAGTTCTGATCGTAAATTTCTCCCCAATAACAGTTCCGATGGAGTTTGACCATTGTTGAGTGGAGTTATTCTGAATCGAAAAAGGAGTTTACACAACTTACTATGAAGCGTTCCTGGGTAAAATTTCACACATTTCAATTTTGTTTTAAGAATTTGGACGTATCTTTCTGCCTATCCATTAGTTGCTGGGTAGCCTGGTGCAATGAGACGTTGTTGGATACCATTAGATTTACAATAATCCTTGAAGTCTTTGGATTTGAAAATTGAAGCATTATCGGACACTAGGATTTCGGGTAGTCCATGTCGGCTGAAAATTTCTTCAAGGAAGAAAATAGTGCTTGAAGTAGTTGGAGATTTCTTTGTTGCAAATATTTCTGGCCATTTTGAAAGTGCATCCACGACAACTAAAAAATAGTGTTCCATCAATGGGCCGGCATATTCAATATGTATTCTTTGCCAGTTTTTCTCTGGGGATTCCCAAATGTGGAGGGATTCTTTAGCTGGATTCTTTTTGATATTGCAACATTCTCGGCAACTCTTTACGGTATTCTCAATATCGGAATCGATGTTCTTCCAATAGCAGTAATTTCGAGAAAGAGCCTTCATCTTAACAATGTCTATATGTGTTGAATGTAGTTGATTAAGAATTTCTGGTTGAAGAGATTTTGGGATGATCACTCGATTTCCTCTAAACAGGATTCCATCTTGAAGAGTTATGGTAGGATCGAATACGTTTCCAAGAACAATGTCATACTTCACCTTTCTCAATTCTGGATCAAGCTCTGTTTCTTCTTTAATTTTCTGTGCCGCTAAGGTTTCTGTAGAAATGTAGTTGATAATAAATTGTTGGTATGCTTGTGATTCGTCAATACAATTAATTTTATTAATTGATATCGGTAATGGATATCTGGAAAGGTAATCTGCATTTAAATGTTTCTCAGATTTTCGATGTATAATTGTGTAATCAAAGCTAGAAAGAAAATGGGCATATCGAAGCATTCTTGATGCAGACATGGCTGGGAAACTTTTCTCAGGATGTAAGATGGTGCAAATGGCTTTATTATCGAGAATTAAGGTAAATTTACTTCCAAAAATGTAGTCATAGAATTTTTTACTAGCCCACACCACTGCAGTTGCCTCGCGATCAAGTTGACTAAAATTTTTCTCAGCAGCAGTCAGACTTCTAGATGTGAAAGCGATCGGGCGTTCAGTTCCATCAGGCATTGTATGTGACAGAACCCCTGAGAGTCCAAAGGGACTAGCATCTGTGGCTAAAGTAACTGGGAGATCTGGATTGTAAGGTACAAGGACTTCATTGCTAGTAATAACTGATTTTGCGTTTAAGAAAGCAGCTTCACACGGTGCAGTCCATTTCAAACGAATGTTTTTACATAGGAGGTTATTTAATGGATGAAGAAGACTGGAGGCATCTGGAAAAAATTTGGAATAATACATTACCAGACCAATGAATTTACGGACATCATCAACATTTCTAGGTCGAGGTGTTTCAGACATGGCTTTGATTTTGTCTGGTGATTTGTGGAATCCAGCAGAGCTAATAATGTGTCCTAAGTACTGAACTTTTTCTTCAAAAAATTTGCATTTGGCCAGATTTAGATGCAAGTTAAATTCACGTAACTTTTCAAGTACTTTGATTAAACGTCGTTGACATTCTTGTTTGTTTTTACTTTGAATAATTATGTCGTCAAAATATGCAATTGTACCATCCAAATCTTGTACGAACTGGTCAATAAATTTGTGGAACTCATTAGGAGCAGTTTTTATACCAAAGAATAGCCTTTTGGCTAAATATGTACCACGATGGGTTGAAAGTGTTTGAAATTTAGCACTTTCGTCTTCGACCTTCAGGTGTAAGTATGCTTTGTAAATGTCTAAGGTACAGAAAAATTTTCCATCGCGCAATTTATTAAAAATGTCCTCACTTCTAGAAATTGGGTGTCGTGCATTTTGGAGCTGATTATTAACTGTGACTTTAAAATCTGCACAAATGCGTACGGAGCCATCGGATTTTGAAACAACCACGAGGGGTGTTCCCCATTCAGAAAAGTCAGTTTTTTCAATTATGCCTTCTGCCTCTAATTTATCAAGTTCATGATCAACTTTTTGTTTTAAAGCATATGGAACCGTACGGGCTTTAATAAAAACTGGTTTAGCATCTGGTATTAGTTTTAGAGAACATGTGTAATCAGGAATACAACCAATCTTAGGTTCAAATACATCAGAATATAAATCAATAATTTTAGAAATAGAAATATCAACACAAGGAACATTTGAAATTTTGTTAAAATCATGTAAATTTATGTTCAGTTTTAGAATCCAATCACGTCCAAAAATAGAGCTTTTTTGACTTGATACAACAAATAAATCTTCATAACTCAAATTATTTTGATACGAAACGTTTAACTTTACAACACCAAGTGGTTTGAAAAGGTGGTCTGTGTAACTTCGAAAACACACATTTGTTCTCTGAATTGGAACGTTAAGCTTTAATTTTTTGAATTCTTCAGCATTCATTATGCTTACTTTGCTTCCTGAATCGCATTCGAATCGATGTTCAAAACCATTCAATTTAACAGTAGCGTACATCTTATCACCAGTTGCATAATCATTAGAAAACACATCATAAATCTGATTCACAGCTAAGTCATCTGAGTCATTCATTATGTGGTTAACGTTTCGATTGTTCGTTTTGTTTTTTATTAAGCTGGAAATGCAAACTGAAACTACATGACCTTGTTTTTTACAAGATTTACAGCGTAATTTATTCGTTAGAAAGCAATTTTGAGTTCTATGATTGGATTTTCCCCAACGTAAACATAATCCTTCTAATCCAAGCTCTTTTAGATTAGCACCTTTCGATTTCATGTGTGATTTTGATCTACTTATGGTTTTGGAATTTTCATTTCTGGTTTGAAAATGACGCCTATTTTTGTCACTATTGTGCAATATTTTGTTAACAGAAGTTGAAAATTGACTCTTATAAATCTCTTTGTTTTAAATTTTTGCAGCTTCAATAGCTAAAGCAATTTCGACAGTTTTTTCAAATGTTATATCACCTTGTTGTAATAATTTTTCACGTATATCAGAATCAGACAAACCTCGAATAAACTGAGAACGTAATAATAAGTTTAACATAGATTTAGAACAATCACTTGAATTACATTCAGATATAAATTCAGCATTTTTTGTAAGATCTTTCAATGAAGAAATGAAAGTAGATATCGACTTACCTTGATTTTGATGTCTAGAGAAAAATTTATGTTGTACCGTTAAAACGTTGGGTTTTGGCGATAAATGTTGTTTAAGTAATGATAAAAGTTCTTGGAATGTCTTTGTTGAGGGTAAATCAGGAGCAGTAAGACTTGAAAGGAGCTGGTATTGCTGTGATCCAAGACAATTTATTAGAACAAGGACTTTTAATTCTTCGGTTTCCTTGTCATCGGTCGATAGTCCTTTTAACTTAAAATAATTTTCCAGTCTCTGAGTATAAGTCAAAAGATTCTGATGTCTCATCATATTGGTCGAAAGTTAGATTTTGTATGGCTAGAACATCCTTAGCAGTACGTTTCGATTCTGAAGTAACGTTAAGTTTTGTTACGAATTCTTGAACAGTCGCTATCAACTGGGTAATTTCAGCCATTTCGTTTTATCTCGTCGCCACTTTGTTAAACATTTGTTTGATATTGATATAATTTTTTTGTTGAATCATTGAGGAGACGAATGACCGACATTATCAACTATACGTTTTATTGAACGACATCAACAAGAACAGAAGAGAAGAAAAAGTGGGTAGAAGAGGAAGCAGTAAATAGTAGTAGTGGAAATAGCAGTAGTTAATACATAACAATAAGTATTTCGACACCTGTGATAGAAAAGAAAACAAAATTTATTCATATTCAATAGTTGGTAGAGCCTCCACGAGAGGCAAATACAGCCTTACCCTCTGGAGCATGCTTTCCACAACGTATGACGGCTAGTGGTATCTTCTTCCACTCGCCTTGGAGAAGACATATAAGTTCCTTCACCGATTTTGGACGGTTGTTGCACACCTTAATTCGGTGATCCAACTCGTCACAGAGGTTCTCGATAGCAGACCAGTCCATTCGGTTAACCCCATTGTCACCATACCAATCCATGGTGGACCTCGCAACATGAGAGCTGGCGTTGTCATCCTGGAAGTAACATGTGTCCAACCCGTAAAACTGCCACAACGTAGGAAGAACACTGTCATCCAAAATAGTGCAATAGGCGTCGGCGTTGAGCTTACCATGAATTGGGACCACTGGTTTGACCCTGGTATGACCCAGTCCATACCAGGGGAAACACCCCCAGACCATAATTCCATCTCCGCCGAACATTACTATGGGCACAATGCATTCTGGCATGAGGCGTTCTCCAGGCAGACGCCAGACCCAGACCCTGGCATCCGAACGGTAGTGGGTGAACCTTGATTCGTCGCTCGGGAGAACCCGTTTCCACTGATATACGGTCCACTTATAGACATGCTTTGCACCACATTAACCGAGCAGCGTGGTTGGACTTTGTGATCAAAGGCGGCAGCATGACCATGAAAACCAAGCAGATGTGATTCCTTACGGATGTCATTCATCGAAACAATACTCCCGGATGTCTGTTGAAACTCCTGGAGTATATGGACCATCGGTTGGGTGCGGTTCTTCCAAATTTCTCTGGACAGATCCCGTCGGTCTCTATCTCCCAGTTTTGTGGGTGTGCCGACTCGGGGAACATTCCGACAATCACCGCTCACCTTTCACCTCTGAATCATATACGCCATGGTCGATTTTGAGTAAAGGCCTGTTCACACAGGACTACGGTAGCGGAAGCGATAAAGTATTGAAATATATATAACCAATGACAAACCTCCAAACGATTAGCAACGAAATTTTTAACGCCTATGATTGGTTTATTTCCGTCTCAGCTACATCTTTCCTTTTACGCTCCCGCTACCGGGCTCCTATATAAACAGGCCCTAATTGAACTCGCTAGATATGTCCCTTAAGGAAAGGCCATTTCTGTAAAACCTGTTGATTACTCCTTTCTCGAAATTAGATAACTCTGCACTTCGTGGCATCTTGCATGCGACTAATGCCAATGTTGTTTCTTACCCGATATTTAACGGCGGAGGGCGTGACGTATATCAGGACCGCAGATATCGTCATTTGCATGGGTGTCCAAATACTCATTGGTAGATGGTGTAGTATGCTGACGATATCAATCTATGGGCTGTCAAAACACTCAAACGAGTTTGAACACACACTCAGAGGTTCAAACTTGGTTTGAGGACTAAAAATTGTTTTTCAATCCTTTAAAATCTATCACTAGTACTTTTACTATTAATATGTATAGTAAGAAACTGGACATATTTCGCATGGGTCAGCACTTAAAATGAGAAAAATATTCCAGTTGCTTGGAATCCACATTGGACTATGAAATTACCATTTGAAAGCATATCGAAAATTCAGTTAATAAATTAAAAGAGATTCGACATCTTGAAGTACAAATATCGAGTAGCGATTCCGTGACTATGCTCGAACTCTGAGAACTACATACGCATCCCTTATCCACCCAGTTGGCATTTAGGCTGCCACGGCCATTAACATTGTCGTATTCCAAAGAGTTCAAAGCAATGCTGCCGATATCATCACACGTCTTCGTCTGCAGATTGCATTATTTGATGCTGACCTTCAGCAATTAGGTATCAGGAGAAATACCATGTCCCGGTAAATTACTTTTGAAAGTTTGACAATTATGGAGATCAGTATAGCACCTCCAAATATATTAATCAATGGAAAAACAATCAACAACTCAAGAGGGACAGCCCTCGTTGTGCATAGGAAAACAGCAGGTATCGAGATGAATTGGAGCATTCCTTTTTTTGTGTGCCGTGTAGATCTATTTTTCTCGTTAACCAAGTCTTTTTCAATACCGACCTTTTATCCTCTCCGACAAGAATTATCAACAGCTAGATTACCTCGGGAAACTAGCTTTCAAAGTTATTGATAGAATTCCTACCAAAGTGTTGCAGTACCAAAGTAATGTAAGTATTTCAGGTAATGGAATTTTTATCAAACTAGAGAAGATCTTTTTCCTTTTCTCCAGAGCAGCAAGCATTTTGTCTTGAGGACATTAGCCCATCCGCACAGTGATTTCGTTGGCTACTTTATTGGGGGATAACTATATAGTTGATCCAACACTAGACCCTACGAGGGGACAGCGCAGGAACATCTGTGTCTTTTCAAAAAGTTTTTCAACTATCGGTGGTTCTCGAAAGTTAATTCAAATAGCTAATTAAACGATAGGAAACAATTCTCAAAAGAGACGAACATTTCATAAAATCTAAAGCATTTATTGCAAAATAACAAAAGAAATCAAATTCAAGTCGAAGCAGCTGAGTCAAATCAAATTTTACAATCCATCCAACTGTCAAGGTCAAAGTCCAGGCCCTGATTTTCCTTTAGGCCCAGTAGGCCCGGGCTTAGGGGGCCCCCAAAATTTTTATTTTAAAAGAAAAAAAAATTCCCAATTCAATTTTTTAAAATTTTACTCTTTTTAATAGCAGTTTTTTTATATATCCTTTCAAATTTGATTGATTGGTTCATCATATGTATAGTTCATCATATGTATGTTATAGTGCATATAAGGGATTAATAAGTTTTTCTGGTTGCATTGTATTGATGTTTTAATGATGAAGTTAATATGTTGTATTGCTTTTTGTTATTTGATAATGTTCTAGGCTTCTACACTTCAAATAGCCAATTCTTGGTAAAATAGTACTTTCACAATGATTCATGATTATTATTATTTTTTTTTTTTGTGTGTGTCAATTTTGGAAATTTTATGCCTACATCAGTGTTAGGGGGCTCCCATCCCGAGTTGTGCCTATAGTCAAGAATTTTCTAAAACGGCCCCCTGTGAAAGTCAAAGTGTTATGTTGTTCTTCTTATACAAGCGTGGATATCTCGTGAAGGAGTGCGCCACCTAGATTTCACTACGAGAAGTAATATCTGCAACAGTGCCTAAGCTGGGATTCGAAACCAAGAAATTTTTTTTGGACTTTCATGACGCTATAGGGTGTGGATGGCTGAATTTGGAACCTGAAAATGCTAAAATCAGTAAAAGAAATCCTAATCGCTGTTCAGTCTTTCGCTGTAAGCTCACAGCTTTCGACGAAGTTTTCGATATTTTGACACATCCTGTTTTAACAAAGATATATAGATATTAAGCAATGACCAAGTTCTCAGTAAATGTCGGAGACACGGAGACCTTGCAGCATAAACATTATCCACAAAATAAAGCTTTTATATTTCAACATAAATATTTTTCAGTGTCTTCCTTTCCAAGTTGGCCTGCAGGAGAATAAAATTGTCAATCTGCTGGCAAAAGATGGTTGTCTTAAAGTACCTCCACCGTATGACCAACCTTGCAGTTGAGGTGAATACTTCCCAGAACAAGGTATTGTTCAGGAATGGTATGACTGCGAGAAGTCTAACACTGTCCTATTCAAATTGAGCAGCAAAAGAGAACACGCTGCGGGCTTGTGGCGGCCCAGTGGTACAGCGCGCTGGTTTTCGGTGCCGAGGGTGCTCGGACCGAATCCTAGCGTCACGCCACGAAAAATGCCCCTTTTCGTGTCGTCCCTTCATAGGGGGTAATGCTGTCCGCCTATATGGTGCCCCCACAATAAAATGGGCAGTGAAATTGCGGCGTAGTATAGGCGAATGTCCCACGACAAGTCCCTCCGCATTTGGAAGAATAGAGAACACGCTGCGGTACTGTTTGGTTTCCTAGCCAAACATTTTAATGTTAGATGAAGGAACCTGAAATCTCAGCTATTCAGTGAGATAAATAAAAATCCGAAGAAGTGCGATCGTCAAAAAAGAATGCATAAAAAAGTTTGGGCTGTAAAGGCTTGAAAATGTCAAAACTAATCAAATATGACCCATTTTGGAAACAGAAAAAAAAATCTTCATTTTCCAAAAAATCACATTTTCCACCAATGTGGAAAATGTGTAATCCAAATAAAATTTTTCTTTTGTCCGATCTGTGTTGTCATCTGTGATTGGTGTCTTGCCCCTGCCAATGTAAATTTCCTCCAGGCTCCCAGATCGTGTTTTTGTTTTCCGTTCGCAGAGCTATTTTTTGTGCGTGCATAACGTGTCTGTTTTATTGTGATACACGTACCGTTCCAACGCTCTTTAGGGTTTTCGCATGCGCTAAGCATTTTGCGAAGGGAAAAAGTGGGCGTTGCCATTCGAAATTTTCGAGTTTCTATACTTATAACCGTAACCGTGAGCGCCACTTTGTTGCCGTTAACAGAATCCCGCGCTCATACCTCTGAATAACTATATCTGAAATCTAATCTCGATTGGCTGAAAGGAATAGCAGCCTGACATTCATATATCGGCAAAGTATTTTTATGACCACCCTGTATAGCAGAATTTAATAGAAATGAATTTTGTATTTCGACAATGCATATGCAAATACTGACATTGTTATTGTACAAATACTAACTTTGCTACAGAACTAAAAAAATTATCTACAATGGTATTTTGTCTAGGGAGGAAATATCCATTTTTTTATTATTGGGGAGTCAATAACACTAACTAAAAATATCAACTTTAGTTTCTGATATACTCCTAAATCGTTTCGAGTATACTCCAAAAGCATTTCCAGTCCAAAGAATGTCTGGAACTTCAGCCATGGAATATTTTACTTTCGAAATGTGAATCTGTCGAATGTGAGTGTGAATGTGTATCGAATGTGAATCTTTCGAAAATACTCCAGACATTCAATCTAGATTTGATAGAGTATTCTGGCAATTCAGCCGAGACGATCTATGTTGAAATTTTATGAATGCTTGGTTTTGATGAAGGATTATTTCATGAATATTTCATGAATTTTGCAGATAATTTTGTCTGAAATATGATATATCGGGAAAATAGTCTGGCGTAAGAAAAATTGTACGCTTTGGATCATCAGTCTCCAAAATCTATATAAATAAAGTAACAGACGTATTTGTCGGGTCACGTGAACGTCACGTCTCCGGGTCTCACTCATCCTGAGACTGCGATTTTGGCGGCCATTTTGTTTTGGTCGAAGATCGGTGTATTATTTTTCTCATGAAAGTACATAAATCTTACATATTTGGAAAGAGCTTTGAAAACTGATAACTTTTTCTGCTTACAGTTATTCTGTTACTTTAATAGTTTTAAAGATACTTTAATTCTAAAAAAGCACTCTACCGGAGAAGCACTCAACTCCAAGCAGTATGGTGCAGCCATCTGTTGGCAGCGACGGGAATGAAAATTGACGGGAATTTAATACATTTGTATGGCCTTGAAAAGGGCTTTTTTTTTTCTTTTGTGGGGCCCAAGCATAGCCGGGCGAAGCCCGGCTAGTACTAAATAAACTAAGTGAAGTTCCATGTTTACTTGAAATTTAGTATTACTAAATAGATAAAGTTTTTTGTTGGGTAGCTTCAATTGATAGTACTGCTAACAGCAGCATAAACAAATGTGAGTATATTAACACTGCTTTCGAGGATCCGACGAGCTGAGATTTTTTAAAGAAAGGGAGCAAATATTGGTGGTGTCAGACAGGTACGTCTTAAGAACGATAGTCATACCATTACGCCAAATGGGGAAATAATTATTTCACTGTGATAATCTCTGAATTTATGGTAACCCTACTCGCTCGTTCCACGGCGTACGGGATGGTTTATGAAAGGAACTTTTCTGTAATGAAATATCCTCTTCTTAGTAAATGTTTAATTAATAGCATTCTTTAAAACTGAGAGATTAGAACTGTTAAAATTTTTCCAGCTCTGATTTGAATACATCCACCCAGCGAGCTGTGTAAGCACAAAAGGTACCACATAATAAATGCACAATGAATAATTATGCACGCCTATAACAATGTACACAATGTGAATTGGGGACTTATTTTATCTTTTAAACAGACTCTTTAAACTTGTTAACGATAATTGAATAATCTATACTAATATATAAAGAGAGAGAGCGGATTTTGTATGTGGAGGGTAATCTCTGGAACCACTGCACCTATTTGAAAAATTCTTTCACTATTTGAAAGGTACATTATTCCAGATGGACATAGGCTATATATTATGTATATCTGATCAGTAGAAAGAAAGTTAGGGGCCTAAATGTAATCACCTTTACAACTTTTCCTTTGTCAACCGTAGTCAAGTAACAATAGCAACACATCAAACTACATTTTCATTTATTAACAGTAAAACATTTAATATTTTAAAGAAGTGGAGGAGGTATTGATAAATACGAAAAGGATTTTTGAAACTGGCAACGTTTAAGGGTTTATTGAAGAAAACTACATTTGGAACTACGCTTTTTATTGGATATTTAAGGTAAAAAAAGATTTACAATGTTTTGGCTATCAACTGGAAATTTATTGGTATAATATTACAGAACTTTAGTTAGCTTATAAACTTTATGTTCTTGAATTTATGTACAATTTTATGCACAATTTGCTTAAATCGCACCTGAATTATTGAACTTTTTTCAAAAATCAGTGTGTTTCATTGAAACTGTGAAATTTATTGATTATTTCGAATAGGCCTATGTTTGTTCCTTTGTAAGTGAAAAAGTATTGCTTTAATTGAGCTGAAATTTTGTATAGATATAGTTGATAGTTCAGATTAAAACATAGGAATATTATTTTTTGAAAATGGGGCCCCGTTGTTTTTTTAATTGATGTTTTAATGATTTTGCCCCATAAAGTTGCTTATTTCGACAGCTTCCGCGGCTGTCCTCGCTGACAGCGAGACTATGGGGCCGAATAGTACCAAAATTGGCACGCGGGTGGCCCCGAACACGATTCAGTGCCTGACGTAGCCGAATTTTTTAAATTTTTAATTTTAAAAAAGTTGTTAAATTTTTTGTGCCTTTTTTGGGGCTTTTTTCGTGTTTTTTTGTGTGTAGACTCTGTAGCGGATAGGCTAAGGCGGCCGAATCGTACCAAAATCGTCACGCGGGTGCCCCCCCCCCCACTACACAATTCAGTGCCTGACTTTACAGTTTCCAATAAAAATTTCTTATGCCATCACCATCAACAAATCCCATGGTCAAACATACAAATATATTGGATTTGACTTAAGGGAAGATTGCTTTACACATGGACAATTATATGTTGATCTCTCTAGGTCAGGAAATGCGGATAATCAATTTATTTTAAAACCTCAGAAAAACGAAAAATGTGGTATACCATGTGTCAGACTCACGTCCGACATTCTTAATTGGGGCTCACAAAAGAAACGACGATACAGGTTTACAATGCTATTCATTCATTGTATTACTTTTATTTGGCTAAGTGTTTGCTGTGTTTATTGTGCAATGAGTTTAAATTGTGCTACTTTCGAAGTATATGGTATTTAATTTTATTGCTAAAACTTGTATGTATGTTAGAAAAAGATAATAGCTTTGACGTCAGCACCAGCGGGTTTATAAATTAATGAAGGCACGTGTAAAAACCTTGTGTTTATACTGCACGCTGAAGCGAAGTGAAGAAAATAGCAAACTTGCTATGTTTTTATAAAACGAGAGGATAAAAATGGTATAACGGGGCAGTCAAGGCCTGGCCCCGGTGAATCAATTTCTTGACTGGGTTGCTAGAAATGATCTTTGCATTGTTAACAGGGACATTCCTACTCGTTTCATGGCTAACAATTCACCTTCTGTACTCGATCTTGCTATTATTTCTCCAGACTTATTCCCTATTGTAAAATTTTATATCCACCCTGACAGTTTTGACTCGGATCATTGTCCGATGTTCTTACAGCTTTATGGTCCTTACGCTCAGTGTGTTACTACTACCTTTCGACTTCGGACCAATTGGACTAGGGTTGGTCGAGATTTAAATAATAGCATGAATTTCCATAACACTATTTCCTTCTCGGGTCTTATGTCATCAAGTAAACAGGCTATCTCTGATAATAATCACTCTCAAAGAATTACTGGGACGTCCTACCCACAGGGGTGGAACTCGAGGTACTCTTGGATCTTGGGGCAGAAAAGGAAGTATCTTCGGCTGGCTAAGCGGACTTTTTCGCGTGATTACTGGTTACAGTATAAAAAATTTTCAAGTCTTTTATGTCGTAATATTAAATGCAGCATTCGTAGCTTTTGGAACAAACTCTGTAATAGTCAAAACAGTATGCAGACCATCTATCGCATTCTTAAGAAGCAATCTACCCTACAGGCTTCTGGGGGGACTTTGCTTTATCGGGGTGTTTGTATCAATTGCCCCTATCGTCAATCTATCCTTTTCGGCCAGAACCTTTACTCTACTTCCCATCACCCTCCCCTTCCGTACGCTCTTACCAATGTAATGGGGGAGTTTAACAACCCTATTTCTACTCCGGAGCTCCAGCTTGCGATCAAGGCTACTAGACCCACCACTCCCGGGGAAGACGGCATCTCGGCAAAGCTAATCAAGCACATTGATCCTAATAACCTCTGCAAGATTGGTGGTATTTTTAATAATCTCCTTGATACGGCCAGTGTCCCAAATCAGTGGCGCTCTGCCATAATTCTTCCCATTCTGAAACCTAAGAAGCCCCGTACTCTGATTTCTTCGTATCGTCCGATTGCCCTTACTTCGGTTTGGAGTAAAATTTTTTAACGCATTATTCTCCATCGTCTCACTCGCTGGTCAATTAGCCACAATGTTTTTCCTCCCGGCCTCGGTGGCTGTCTCCCCAATCGGGACAGCCAATCTGTCTTGGCCAAGCTGTATCTTGATATCCAGGAAGCTCCCCTGAACAAAAAATATATTCTCCTTGTTAACCTAGACATTGAAAAGGCGTATGATTCCATTTGGATTGACGGGTTGATTTACAAACTGGCTTCCGTTGGTGGTGGTGGAAATGCTTTATTATGGATTTCTAAGTGGCTACAGGATAGGAATATTAAGGTGAAATGGCACAATCACATTTCTCCCCCTCAAAAAGGTTACGTCTGGTATTCCTCAGGGTAGCGTTCTGTCCCCATTTCTTTTCTCTATGTATATGCTTGATATTTTTGAAACGACCCCGTCCAGGGTTACTGTGCTGACTTACGTTGATGACATTTTTGTGTTTGCTATTGGTGATGATCCTGCTACCACTTGCAATGATTTGCAAACAGCTCTTGATAACATTCTGAAGTGGTGTAATTATTGGAAGTTTTCTATCTCCCCATCGAAGAGCACGGCTATAAATTTTTCAAGGGGTAGATTTCCCTGCCCTGAAAGCCGTATAGCTGGCCATCCTATTCCGTGGAGTAAAAATATCAAAATTCTGGGTTGCGTCCTGTCGTCAACCATGTCCATCGCGCCTCAGGTTCAGTATCTGCGTGAAAAAACTCACCGCCGACTAAACATGCTAAAAGGTTTGGTGTATAAAACTCGTGGCGCCACAAGCCGGACTCTTATCCCAATCGCCAATGCGGTTATTCGCAGTGTTTTTGACTATTGTGGTTTCCTGTATTCCCATATTTCAAAGAGTGACGCTAATACCATGGAGGCCTTATACTCCATTGCCCTCCGTCTGGCCACTGGTCTCCCCCAGTGGACGCCGATCCCTGTACTTCGGGCTGAGGTTCACCAAAACAGCATTGCGTTAGTGATGCGACATCGATAACAAAACATCGATGTTTTGAAACATCGATATTCAATATTAAAACATCGATGCTAATAAAACATCGCCCAAAAACCATCGATGTTTTTAAACATCGATGTTTTAGAACCTCCATTTTTTAAAACTGGTTTAGTAATCTCTAACGTTAATGCTACTTCCGTTAGTCGAGGGGGGAGGGGGGGATTTAATTTTACTCTCTGATTGGGCAGGCACAAATGACAAAAACTTGGTTGCTTTGGGCTACATTGATGACTCAAAATTCTCGTTGTAAATACCGCCATGTTTTGCCTTCAAATGTCCAGATAAATTCGTGGTATTGCCAGAAGTTTTGAGGGACTTAAGGCAAATATTGCATTTCGCCAATTTGTCAGTGGTTTTGTAAAAATATTTCCAAACGGTACTTTTGGGAGGCATCTTACTAGTAATATTAACGTCAACTTATATAAAACCAGAACAAAACAAAAACTTAAATGGATGCACTCCGTGTATATACTATTTGTAAAAAAAAACCCCATGGAAGGTTCTGGAGTGTCAGGAACATTCCAAGCGCTCTGATTGGTTCATTGGTTGTTAATTGCCATTTGTCTGTTTGCTAAGGAATCGTTCCCCCTTTTGTATTCGTCCTTTTCAGAATTCAGACTTACATTTACTGAGTGTGAAAATTATGCTACGTGGTAATTTTTTTTTTATTACGGTACTTTTTCATTTAAAAAAAAACATCGAGACAACGTAAAACATCGAGCACAAAACATCGATGTTAAAAAAACATCGGCTTCAATAAATCGATGTTTAAAAAATCGATGTTTTTATCAAAACATCGATGTTTTGAAAACATCGACATCGATGTCGCATCCCTACATTGCGTGTCGTATTCAGCACCTTAATAAATGTTTTCTTATTAAACACCTGTCACTCCATACCAAATCCTTGCTTTACATTAACCTTCATAGGTGTATTTCGGGAAACTCATCCAATATCCCTGGTTTGCTGCATACCATGAATATCACTATGGATACGTACTGTCTGGGCTCAAGCTTTTTCCTTGACCCTGGCCGCATTTTTCTTTCTCATCAGGTGGAGATTGTTACGCAGGGTCTCCCCTTTCAAAATAAAGATCTCCCGAACTCGGTGATTTCAGCTTTATCGGCTGAGTTTGTCAATAATTACCAGCGAAAGTGCTTTTTGATTGCCACTGACGCCTCCAAGACCGACGACAAAGTGGCGATAGCGGCCTTTAACCACTCGACTAATTCTGGGAAAGTCATGTTAACCCATCGTTTGAATTCAATTTTTACCGCGGAAGCTCTAGCTATCGTTCTGGCTATTGATATTTGTGGCCAGGAGGTTGATCATGTTTTAATTGCTTCTGACACCCTTTCCGTTCTCTCGGCGCTACATATGGCTCATTCGAAGTCTCTACATATGGCTCATTCGAAGCGGTCATCCTTTTGCTGCATAGTAAAATTATTAATGCGCTTGAGAGCATCAATTCCATTCGGCTGGTCTGGACCCCTGGTCATCGGGGCATCTATCCAAATGAGGTGGCCGATGAGATGTGTAGACATGGCCCTTTCACTACCGACCAACTTAATGTGGTTAGCCCGGAAGACATCATAAGAAAGATCAAAAGTGACATGTATGCTGCCGGGGAGGATGAATGGAATAGAAGCATTTATCGTCAGCGGTATGGCGCAATTAACCTCAAGAATCAAACGCATCGTAGGTGGATTTACCATCGCCAGATTGATATTCTGGTTGCTCGCTGGCGTACCAAAACGATTCAGTGCAACCATCTTTGGCATAAGTTGAATATGGCTCGCTCCCCTCTGTACGACACGTGTTATGAAAATGATACGCCAGATCATATTTTGCTAAGCTGCTCCAAGTTCCGGGTGCAGCGTTGTGCTTTATTTAATTCTCTTAGGATTAGCGATAACCCTTCTTATGATTCTGTTATTAATTCGGCTACGAGTTCGTGGCGTGGGCTGGTTGCCCTGGCGTGTTTTACGCTTCGCTCCCTTGGTTGGGGGTGATCTCTGGTTTTGTTCATGTGTGTGTTGTTCTGTGTCTGTCGTGTGTCGTTGGTTTGCGGTGTCTGCGTGGTTCTTCTTCCCCGTGTTTTGTTTTTGTGGTCCCGGGTGGGGCTTCTCGCCGCTTTCCTTCTCCCATGTTCGAAGTTTGTGTTTCAAAGTTTCTCCGTGCTAGTTGGTCTAGCGTCTGTCCATCCATGTTTTTCCTTTTCGGGTCGTTATGTAGAGACAAAGCCGGCCGCCTGGTTGTAGCATAAGTCTCACAAATTTTCAATTCAATTCATAAAAATGGTATGAATTGATGCATTTGTTGTAGCTTCTTTCTATATTCTCTCTGGTAAATAAAAATGTTTATTTCACTTCTGACTCCAAATTCTTCAGCGCTATACTGGTGATCCCAAGACAATCACGTCTCCCGTGCTTTCTTGATGCTTGAAGTTTTTCGTTTGAAGAGAGATAACTACTCGACCGAAATCTAACGGCGCCCGTAGACAGTAGAGTCCAAGGCAGATAGGTGAAGAATCGCCTACTTATTTGGCGCTTTTTACGAGAGCCATGAGCGTGCCAATTGTGGTATCTAAGCCGATTTCGAATAGCTTTTTATAGTGAAGGAACCTGGGATAAGGACCTTCAGATTATCAGGTTTACACCATGAAGTTTTAAAATAAATTATACTATGTAATATCTACTTAAGATAGATAATTGTTCAACCCGGGCAAAGTCAGGATGGGCCGCTAGTTTAGCTATAAAATTAGACTACTTAGAGTTAATATTATAAAAATCAGAAAAATGGATGTAAAATGAAAAAAAAAATGTTTGATTCAGAGAACATTGAAAAAGAATTTTGTTCTTATCGAATAAGGTAATCTCATAACATTTTTTATTTTCTGTAACAAGCCAAATGATTTCAAGATATACGCATAGACTAGAACTTTCTTGGTCAAAACTCTACAATACAGTTGAGCGATGCTGACACTCAGATGAAGATTAAGCTATACCCTACTATAACTAGAGTCAGATTAACAAATGGGCTTTAGGGGCTGCAGCTTAAGGGTCACGTCCATGGGGTTGGCCTCGATAAGATACAAGAAAAGCCTAAAATGCAATTTAGGCAAATACATGAATCTCTAATGGCATCTGATATCTACACCCTTATAGCAAACTATGGATTAACTTCTTCATTCCCTAATGTTGAAATAGCTCTGCGGATTTACATGTGCTTGATGATAACTAATGTAACTGGAGAAAGAAGTTTCTCTAGGATGAAACATTGGAAGAATACATACAGATCAACAATGACAACAGCAGATTCAACAGACCTGCTTTTATGGTAATTGAAAATGATATTTTACAGGGATTACAATTTACTGATGTTTTAGAGAAATTTGTTTATAAGAAATTTCGCACAGCAAATGTTTAATTTTTTTGTTGTCTTTAACTTCTTTTTTCCTTTTTTAAAAATACAGAGCAATGTTAAAGTCGCTTGACACTAGCAGTTATTCGTCTCTTCGGTGACCATAGACTGGGTTTGGCGCGATGCCAAAATTATAACTCTCGAGGACGAATGGACGGACGGTTTTAGCGTCTGAAACTTTCCTTTCCGTAGGACCGTTATGGAGGAATGTAATCCTACGTTAACAACAACAATAGGCGATGTAGTCACGTTGCGCATAACTACATGTATGTTACAATGAGAAAATACAAAGACGTAGTAAATTAAAATGAACATTTGTCAAACAACTTAGGGCCTGTTCACATAGAATCCGTCAGCGTCAGCGTCAGCGTTACTCGTATTGACATGTTTTAAACCAATCACAGGCCTTAACAATTTCTTTGCTAATCGTTTGGAGCTTTGTAATTAGTTAGATATATTTCAATACGAGTAACGCTGACTCTCACAGATTCTAAGGAAACATGCCCATATGCCCAATTTGATATTACTGGGGGCCTTATAGTACTCTAGCACAGGGGCCTACGATGTTTTTATCCGGTCCTGACTATAACCCCTCTAGGTTACAGAAAATCAAACCTCTCCCTTCGTACACAGTGTGATTGAAATGCAATTGTCAATTTAAACTACCATTTTTCATAATGAAGTATGAAATTCATCAGTCATAAATGTATGCACTGAGAGAAACAGCAAAAGATTAGTACCATATTTAACAAAAAAGTGATTGAAGACATATAGACACATATAGACGTACAAAACAGTAATACTTAAATAATTAAACTTTTTTTTCGAAGGAAAAGTAATTTAATTGATAAAATATACAGTCATTAAAAATTCATTACATGATGAAATTTAAACTCTTTATTTCATATATAAACATGTTATGATCTTTTTGTAAATTACTTTCCATAAAATATTTTGGAGTATCAAATATTTACGGACAGGTGCAAGGCAGTTAACAATAATAGAATTTTTAGCATATACTAGATAAACGCGAACAAATCATAAAAGTCACTATGGCTTAGGTGTAGGGATTGAAATAGGAGCATTTGGAAGTTAAAACATAACCAGCCATTCCTTGAGGTAGATGGTTAGAATCAAAATCATTTGTGACTGGATTAGGTAGTACAAGAGGCTGATTATAATCAAGATTCTCAGGTGGAAGTTAGCAGAGCCTGACTAAGGCAGGGGCATACGGGGCAGTTGCCCCGGGCCCCCACATCAGAGGGGGGCCCCAAAATCGAATAGAAAGTTTAGTATTAAGTATTAAGTTCTTCATTACTGAAGTAGTGAAGCAGAGGGGGGGCCCCAAAGAAGTTTTTGCCCCGGGCCCCAATTAGGCTAAGTCGGGCCCTGGAAGTTAGTTTATGAGAAATACAGGACAAGCCGGATTAGTAGGAGTGGATCAAGACAACACGATTGCACATAACGATATTTTTTTGTGGCGCCATCTCTTGTTCAAATATGCAACAAGTTTTAATAATAAATATAATATAATATTTGCATTCGATCTTTATTTGAATACTAGCGGCCCGTCCCGACTTTGTCCGGGTTGAACAAAATATTATACCAATAAATTTCCAGTTGATAGCCAATAAATTGTAAATCTTTTTTTACCTTAATAATAACCTAAATAATACCTTAAATTAATTTTATGTTAGTTAATAATTAAAATAAATTTTTTAAAAGAAAAAGGCGTGCCGGAGAACGGCTAGGTTCGAACCGCTAGCGTCAGAACAGAAGCCCACCGCGATAGCACCACGATAAGGATCGTTGAAATCTTCGGAACAAAAAGCGGTAGAAGACAGTAGCGGAAACAATGGAGATTGTTAGGATTAAGCCCCTAACTTTATTTCTACTGATCAGATATACATAATATATAGCCTATGTCCATCTGGAATAATGTACCTTTCAAACAGTGAAAGAATTTTTCAAATAGGTACAGTGGTTCTGAAGATTACCCTCCACGTACAAAATCGCTCTCTCTTTATATATAAACTAGCGGCCCGTCCCGACTTTGTCCGGGTTGAACAAAATATTATACCAATAAATTTCCTGTTGATAGCCAATAAATTGTAAATCTTTTTTTTTACATTAAAAATAAGATAATAATACCTTAAATTAGTTTTACGTTAGTTAATAATTAAAATAAATTTTTAAAAGATAAAGGCGTGCCGGAGAATGGCTAGGTTCGAACCGCTAGCGTCAGAACAGAAGCCCACCGCGATAGCACCACGCTAAGGATCGTTGAAATCTTCGGAACAAAAAGCGGTAGAAGACAGTAGAGGAAACAATGGAGATTGTTAGGATTAAGCCCCTAACTTTATTTTTACTGATCAGATATACATAATATATAGCCTATGTCCATCTGGAATAATGTACCTTTCAAACAGTGAAAGAATTTTTCAAATAGGTGCAGTGGTTCTGGAGATTACCCTCCACGTACAAAATCCGCTCTCTCTTTATATATAAGTATAGAGTATAGATATAGATATAGCCTATGTCCATCTAGAATACTGTACCTTTCAAACAGTGAAAGAATTTTTCAAATAGGTACAGTGGTTCAGAAGATTACCCTCCACGTACAAAATCGCTCTCTCTTTATATATAAGTATAGATAAGTACTGTAAATATTCCAATAGTATATGTCTGTATTACATTTTTTATGGAGGAGGAGAGGGGGGGGGGTAATATTTTAATTTGTCCAAGGAGGCCTTCATATTCATAAATTTGTAAGCACTGCTTTAGGATAATTTAACAAATTTTTTATTTGGAGTGGTAATATGAATACAGTTAGTTGTAATTTTAATTCTAAGCTTTCGTTTTGTGACAAAGTTTTCACTCGTCATTTCAGTTTGAAAAGGCATTTGAAATAAAATCTTAACTTGTGTGTAATAAAAGAGATTTTAAGGTATGTACCTACCTTTTGGGCACTTTTTTGAAAATGTGAAATTTTTATGAAACACGTGTTTTTAGTTAAAACAGGAAACAAAACTATGGACTAAAAATTAAACAAATTATTGGAATTTTGATTAACTTTTTTAATTTAGCCAATATTTAGTCTAATTTTAGTAAAAATTATCGCTTATGCCAAATCTTCTACAACAAAATCTAATCGATATATTTCACTTCTTTTTAACAATATATTAGTAAATCGCTTATCTATGTTATACAGCAAAATATTAGCAATACCTCTTAAATTTACTAAAATATACCAAATTGTGTATACACAACATGGTTTTCTTCAAAAAAATTTATAAATTTTTCAATAAAAATATCTCCTAAATTAATAAATACACACTTACAACCTATATTTTACTTCATAACGTGATAATAAATAAGCAGAACATTGTGATATAATTTAATTTCAATATCTTAAAAACCTTTTAAGAAATAAGATTTTTTGTAAACGTAAAAAATGAAAAATGCAGTTTTCCAGAAAACGTAAATTAAGATTTTAATGTAGCCCCCAACTTTCAGATGTCCTTTCAAACTGAAATGACGAGTGAAATCTTTGCCACAATGCATACATTTAAAATTACGACTAACTTTATTATTATTATCTTCCATTTTGGATGTTTCTTTGGTTAAATACTCTTAACGAATCTACTAAAGATGATCAAAAAAGCAGAAAATAACAAAGGATTGTAATGGAAGCTAGTTGTATATGTTAATAAGAGATGGCGCCACTATCTGTCATAAAAAAGGAAATTATGTGCAAACGTGCTCTCTTGCCCAGAGGCATGAAGCTACAGAAGGAGGGGAAACTTCAATGGGGATTTCTTCGAAAAATGGACCAATTATGGTCGCTCACCTGCAGATGGCGGGACATGTCAGAAAAGTGCGGATTTTTCATTGCGTTGTATGGCCGTGCGGTTTTTAAATCATTTAAAAACCTTTTAAATGCACACACATATATATATATATATATGTGTGTGTGTGTGTATATAAGATATATGTGTGTGTGTATATATATATATATATATATAAAAGAGCTCGTCTGTTTGTTAGTCCACTATAGAATCATAGACTGTTTCACCCACCGGGACCAAATTCGGCACAGTTAAGATTTAGGACACGAAAAACTTAAATCAGGAAAAACGAAATTTGGGGCTCAATTAGTTTTTGTAAAATTAATTTTTTAATGATTTTTGTGCCTCTCAGAGGTGCGCGACCACATGTGGAGCCCCTTCACCACAACCAGCTGCGTTAAGAGAGATGGTTTGGGGGGTGACGGAGGGGGGGGGGTCAAATTCCAATGCGTGGGAGGAAGAGGGTTTGGAATGACCTTTGGCCCTGGCTCCCCAATTAAACACAACTGGCGAGATGAACATGAAGAGCGGGGGTGCAGCCCAGTATTTTTTTGATGGAATGCATGAAAAATTTTATATCTATATATCTACCCGGGCAACGGGCAATAATGCTAGTATATATATATATATATATATATATATATATATATATATATATATATATATATATATATATTTATATATATATATATATAAATATATATGTATATATATATATATATATATATATATATATATATATATATATATATATATATATATATGTATGTATATGTATATATATGTATATGTATATATACAGTGGTACCTCGACTTACGAGTTTAATTCGTTCCATGACGGAGCTCGTAACTCGAAATACTCGTATCTCGAATCAATTTTCTCCATTGAAATGTATGGAAATGGCATTAATTCGTTCCGGGCTTCCCCAAAATATCGGAATTTTTTGTTACTTTTTTTAAATAAGAAAAATGTGCTTATAAATCACGAACATTGTATAAAAAGCGTAATACAATAGAATGTACTGCAATGAACTTAATTTATTTAGTGTAATTTAAAATATTTACCTTAGAGATAAGACTTGAAGATGCTGGTGAAAGAGGGGGCGAAAGGCTGAATTGAATAACTAAATCTTATTTGTTGATTTTTTGCCTTTTCGCCACGCTTTCCTCACTTTCGTCTGCAGGGGTTTTCGATAAAAACATGTCCAATGAGGTTTGTTTCAGCCTCCCTTTCAGAATGTTTCTGAAATGAGCTACGCAAGTGTCATTAAATATCTCAGTTGCAACTTTTACTGGGTGTTTCTTTTGAATGAAGTCTGAAAGTTTCTCCCACATTCCCAGTATTTTCTTTATCTCACTTGTAGAGATAACCTCCTCCGCGTCATTTATTTTCTCCAAACCGTGCTCTGCTGTGTCTGTAGCTCCTTTAACTCCTCCGTTGTCAGTTCCACGGCGTGCTCCTCGATGAGCTCGTTGATGTCACCTGCATCTATATCCATGCTCAGGGACTTACCGAGGGATACAATCTCATACACCACTGCCGCTTCGGGATCGAGTCGTTCAAAGTCCGTTTCAGACACCACCTGAGGCCACTGCTTCTTCCACGCAGAGGTCAAAGTCCTCTTTGTAACACCCTGCCAGGCCATATCGATAATTCTGAGGCATATAGCGATGTTATAGTGGTCCTTACAGAACTCACGAAGGGTAAGGTTTGTGCTATCTGTCACCTCAAAGCAGCGGCGGAACAGGTGCTTGGTGAAGAGCTTCTTGAAATTAGAAATCACCTGCTGGTCCATGGGTTGAAGGATAGGGGTGGTGTTCGGTGGAAGGTAGAGAACCTTTATAAACTTGAATTCTTCGAGGATGTCATCTTCGAGGTTAGGAGGGTAAGCAGGTGCATTGTCCAGAATAAGAAGGGCTTGCAGGGGTAGATTATTTTTCAGGAGATATTTCTTAACGTCAGGACCAAGGACCAAATTCACCCACTCCACAAAGAATTGTCTGGTGACCCACACGTTCGAATTTGCTCTCCACATAACATGCAGTTCTCGCGTTGGCGCACAGTGCGAGGGTTAGCCTATCCTTCATGGGTTTGTAGCCTGGCATCCTATTCTCCTCTGTCTTTATATAAGTCCTCCTTGGCATCTTTTTCCAAAAAAGTCCTGTCTCGTCACAGTTGAAGACTTGCTGGGGGATGTATCCTTCAGCTGCTATAATTCCAGCAAAAGTTTTGAGGTAATCCTTAGCTGCCTTCATATCTGCGCTCGCTGCCTCACCATGCCTGACAACAGAGTGAATGCCGATCCTCTTTTTAAATTTCTCGAACCAACCCCGACTGGCTTTAAACGGTTCGCCCGACGCCTCGTCCGTCAAAGACCCTGGGGACTTCAGTAAATCAGCGTAAATAGCTCGTGCCTTCTCGCAGATTATAGCCTCCGTCACGGTATCTCCTGTGAGCTGCTTTTCCGTCAGCCACACCATCAGCAGCTTATCCATATTTTCATGGATAGATCTCCGCTGCTTAGAAATTATTTTAACGCCTTTGGCTGGCGTTATAGCCTTTATCGAATCCCTTTGATTTAGTATGGTGCAGATCGTAGAAGTGCTACGCTCGTACTGCTTCGCCAAGTCGACTACACGCACACCTTGGTCATGTTTTTTGATAATTTCTTTTTTCAATTCAATGTACATCATCCGTTTCTTCTTCGTTTTAGAATAATATGTATACAATTGTATAATAATTGTGCATGAAGGTTGTAAATATTACATGCTTCTCCTGTTCTCATTTGATGAGCACGAAACATGGCGTTCGTTACGCAAACTATCGGTGGGGTATCTGAAGCTTGCTCGTAACCCGAATTTTAGCTCGTAACTCGAAGCAAAAAATCTGCCGAGAGAATGCTCGTATCTCGAAAAACTCGTAAGTCGAGGTACCACTGTATATATATATATGTATATACATATGTATATACATATATATGTATATATATATATATATGTATATATATATATATATATATATATATATATATATATATATATATATATATATATATATATATATATATATATATATATGTTATGAGGGGTACCAGAGATACCCCTTTGCGTTGTGTAAAATTAGAGAGGTGAACTAAAAAGGGAACTATGCGTTTATAAATAAAAGATAACAACATTTATTATACAATATATTACAAGAAAAGGTCAGGTTTACGTATTATATTTAAGATCTTGGTTAGACATATTTTTAACAGAATTAGGACATACTTAATCCGCTTCCTGCGGCAGAATCATTACGGGTCGAGTGAAATAAAGTCATATTTCTCGTAATATCTCAAAAGGCATGAGCACTATTTAAAGGGGAAGAAATGACCAACCTGGGGAGCTTTGATGAAACAGCAGGGCAAGGCATGGAGTCGTTGTGGCACTTATATCGGAGGAGGCTTTAGGTATCGGGCTAAAAATCATGTGGCCCTTCACTGGCGGAGGCAGCAGGATTCGGCGCTGGCGGTTGAACACGGACATCTCGCCATTTTTACGGGGGCGTCTTTTCTTCCCAGGCTTTCTTCGCAGCTCGCTACCTCAAATCGCTCTCTCGCTCTCCCTCCGATCGTCGTTTTTCTCCCACACTCGGGGCTCCCCCATTTTTGATTATGACTCCTCCCCAGGTCAGTTATTCACGTAAATTTATTGCCTCTTCGAGTTTTTTATTCGAGGGCAGGATGCTCCGACATCCCCACGGTTGACCCACGTGGTACTCTTATTTCCAAAAAAATTGGATGTCCGTTGAATTTCCTGGAATTTCTTTCTCCCGACCTGAGGAATTCAGGGGGTGCGATGTTTCTTGGAAAATTGGTGCAGTTTCCCCATTTTCCAATATGGCCGTTTTATGCCCCGTAATCGTGTTGGAAAAACAAAATGGCTATGACATTGGAAGGAGTTCAAAATGTCCAAATTGTGGATCCTTCACAACAATATATATATGTATATATATATATATATGTATATATATATATATATATATATATGTATGTATGTATATATATATATATATATATATATATATATATATATATATATATATATAT
>OU015492.1:166261359-166288859 GCA_907164885.2 Dolomedes plantarius
GTGCTATGGTTCGTCATGTGACTGAGCGATCCGTCACTGCCATGCGTACAATTTGCCTGTCATCACGTGAAGTGGTGCGCTGAGGTGGATGCGATCGAACACGCCGGTCCGTCGTACCCTCCTGCATCCGACGATCACATATCCGCATTACGGTTGTTTGGTTTCGTCCAACACGACTACCGATTTCCCTGAAAGATAATCCACAATCTCGGTAGGCCACTATCCTTCCTCTGTCGAACTCGAATACTTGATCAAAAGATGATCGCTGTTTTCGACGAGGCATAATTGATCGTTTTTTTGAAAAAACCACAAGAAAAACACAATTGCCGAACTTGAAATCTTCGAAATCTCCAAGCCTTAAATAGCGCTTTGAAGTGGCGCCACAGGCGCGCGTGATGTGCGTCTGAGCTGAAATTCTAATCATTTGCATATCTCACCTCCGCTAATGCATGTTGTAAATTTCATGTTATTTGCATGTTTCCTTCAGGGTGTTGCATTTACAGTGGCCAGCAGTGTATTTTAGTAGTAGAATTTTCACGATCACGAGAAGGATTCAAAAACACACTGGGGCGATGTCGGAAGCTGAAGAAAGCGGAGTAATTTTATGCTGTAAAATTCACCCCACTGAAGATAGGCGAAACCTGTAAATACCGAATTCAGCACACAGATTGATACAAGGATTATACGTTGCGATTGGCAGGCCAGACGTCGCACTAATTTCTTTTCATCTTTTAGGATAGACACTTTTTCTTTGTATGAAAGATATCGGCTGAAGTTAATACGTTGCATACGTAAAATTTTCATCGTAACACAATTATAATTAATCACGCGAAAATCGTAGAGCACTCCGGACAGGAATATAATCCTACCGACTTTATACATGTGATAATAATCACATTTGGAAAATTTAGCACAAGGGAATTGATGCGCAGAACTTATCGAAGATGCAGTCGGCACGAGGGTGTTGATCATACAGTAAATCGCTGCGCACAACTTGGGAGAGATTTAGGGAGAAACAAACACATATGCAGTCGCTCGTTCAGTCATGAGAGTAACAAACATGGGGCCAGAGAAGAAGAACACAGATTCCAGAAGATATCCAAGAAATCACCTTTATTCAATCAATAGGCATTACGAAGGTATTAGCTGCAGTAGCCACATGACTTGTCCGGCGTCCATGTCAGGACGGGACGTGTTAACAGCAGTGCTTACATTGGAGAGTTAAGAGAAGAGCGTTGTAACGACCGGACTGTGGACACCCGATCCGACAGCAACGAGAGTTAGTAACGAAGAGAGAGAAAAGTCTTCTGTTCATGCAATATTAAATGGGTGTTTTGCGATATTGTCGCCAGAGGGCCTAAACTACTTAATTTTTAATTGGGCTACTTTAGATTCGTGGAGTTCACGTGTCCACTTCAGTTTCCCGGCGACTGATAGATTCCGCGCTTGTTAGAGCTGCGACCTATTGACCTGGGAGCAGGATAAGTGGCCTTAAAGTTCTTGTAAAGTGTGGTTTTGACGTTACAGAACCCATAAATCCAGAGTGGTTAGAAGGCTCTTCAAGAATTTTGACATTACACTGACATTTGGAATCTCATAAACTTCTAACACTCATATCTGGGGATGTTATTGAGTTCAGATATTTCACATGCCTGCTTAATGATCTGCAGGGCTAATATAAATTATACTTACTTTACTTTTAGGTTGCAATTTTGGAAAAGGGGGTCGTGCTTTATTAACAAGAGAATATGCTTTAACGTAAAGTAATTTAGGAAGACGCGTTTTCTTGTTACACATACATATATGTATAAATATATAAATATATAAATATATATGCATATGTATATATGTATATATATATGTATATATGTATATATATATGTATATATATATATGTATATATATATATATATGTATATATATATATTTATATATATATATGTATATATATATATGTATATATATATATGTATAAATATATATACGTATATATGTATAAATACACTGAAGTGCCACTGAATTAGGGATAGCAAAGCCTATGCAAATTGTGTAGCGCTGCGCATCATGTATGCGCAAGTGAGAGCGCTGTGTTAACTGCATATATAGCGCGTACTGTGGTTGTTCTGAATTAGTTGTTGGAATTGCCAGTATGGGTAAACTGCATGATTTAGACGCCTTCGATCGCGGACAAATCGTAGGAGTGCGACGCATGGGCCATTCAATTTCCGAAATCGTCAGACAGCTAGGATTTTCAAGGTCGACAGTGTCAAGAGTATACCAAGAATACATGGATGATGGAAAAAAAACTAGCGATCGGGCAAACTGCAAAGAACAATTAGCCTTGACAGTGCGTGGTGAGAGACGGCTCAGGCGTATTGTACGTAGCCAGCGAAGCCAAACATTAGCTCAAATTACCACCCAGTTTAATGACGGTGCCAGTCGTACAGTCAGTAAACGGACTGTGCAACGCTCGCTTCACCGTATGGGTTTCGGGAGCCGTCGACCTACGCGAGTACCATTGCTCTATACTCGCCATCGGGCTGCACGTCTTGCCTGGGCAAGAGAGCACAGAGATTGGAGTGTAGAGGACTGGAAACGAGTAACATGGAGTGATGAGTCTCGATTCCGACTACTTAACGCCGACGGGAGGCTGAGAATATGGCGTCAGGCTCATGAAGCCATGGATATTGCATGCCTGGCTGGAACTGTACAAGGGCATGGTGGCTCAATCATGGTCTGGGGTGTTTTTTCGTGGCACAGTTTGGGATCTTTGGTGCGTGTACCAACCTCCCTCAATGCAATTCGGTACGTAGAGTTGCTGGGTGATCACCTCCATCTGTTTATGCTGTTCTGTTATCCGCAAGGTAATGAAGTTTTCAAATAAGACAACTGTACCTCTCACAAGTCCCGGTTGGCTACTGGCTGGTTGGATGAGCATTCCTCTGACTTCTCTGTCATGAATTGGCCACCTAGAAGCCCAGACTTAAATCCTATTGAGCATCTTTGGGATGTTTTGGAACAAGGCGTGAAAGGCCATCACACAGCATCAAAGAACCGTACTGAATTATGGACAGCTTTAGCCAATATTTGGCAAGCCATTCTCGTGGAACGTTTCCAGAAACTTGTTGAATCTATGCCTCGTCGTGTGGCAGCCGTTATCAAGGCCAGAGGAGGCCCAACTCGTTACTAGGTAGGTATCCTTAATTCAGTGGCACTTCAGTGTGTATATATATATATATATATATATATATATATATATATATATATATATATATATATATACAGTAGCCACCGCTTATAGTGATCAGTGGTTATAAGAATCAACCGTTTATAAGAATCAATATCGCGAAAACAAAAACATATGTATTATTTCCATGTTGAAATTTTCGCTTTAAAGAATCAATCCACCGGTTTTAAGAATCAGTTTACACTCTTCGCTTTCTATTAATTTTTCCAAAAAAGCCACTTAAACGCTCAAAATGCACGAAGTTCTTTCTTTCTTTTTTTTTTAAAGAAAGATTGATAGGATGGGATGGAATATAGTCGTATAATTCATCCTTTTCTTTGTTAGACATAACATAATAGTTTCCCCTTAAACGCTTTAGCACAACACTGTCCTATTAGCTTGACCCAGGGGCATCTTTACCCGTCCGGGTCTGATTTCACTTTTTCCCACTGACAAACAAAAATAGGGACTCTTTTTTCGCACCTCCCACATCCTGGTTGCGGCTTCCTCGACCCTGAAATACATAAATCTTTGGCGAAGTGCCCACAATCACTTAGGCAAACGTGACATTAGTAGATTCAGCACGTTATCAAACCGTGAAACGTAAGCTAGAAGGTGAATCTTCGTCTGAGACTATTAGTATTGAAAGAGGTATAAACAGCCTCCTAAAAACTTCCTTACGTCCAACTACCATAGAAAAATTTTCTTGCTTCCTTCCTGTAGTTGAAATGTTAAAAATGTTACGCAGGTATGTTGTAACAAATATTGGATTTTTTTCTTCTCTTACTATAATCATGTGTATCAACTTATAGGTCTAGAAATTAAGTTGTATTTTTAAAATTATAAAAAATAATTTTAATAAAAGATAATTAATGTAACTGAAAGAGTATTTTATGGTAAATTATCTAATATATGTATATATAATTATGAATAAATCTGGGAATGTGAAGGAGGAATTCCTTGCAGTATATTAGAGAAGATATTTTTTTCGAATTTGGCTTATTTGATGTAAATTACAAGTAGGTTGTTTAAAATTTTTATTATTTTAAATCAATACAAAATTACAATGTTAAAAGAATGAAAATGAAATTTTGATTTTAATCAAGCTGATTTAAATCGGTGTACATTGGCCTGAATAAAAATAATTTTAATTTAATGTATTTAATATTTGTTTTATCATAAATAATAATAATGAGAATGATAGTTTGGGATGGAATTAGATAAATGAAATTATATTAAAATTTCTGAATAAATGCAACCAGAATAAATATTAATTTTATTTTTTAATGTAGTAAATTATTAAAAAATAAAATTCATATTATCTTTTTTAAATTTTAAATGAAAATATGTGTAAATGAAAAGATTGACAAAAAAAAAAAATCAAAAATCAAAATTAGCATTTGCTAAGTTTTTGTTATACAAATAGTTCATATTTCAAAGTATAGATGGCAGGAGCAGCTACACGCAATTGTGATATCAGTTTGCACCCATTGCGTATGTGCGAAAATAAGAGGTGGTGGGAATAGCCTGTGCGAAGGAAGCACATCTGCTTGGTTTTCATGGTCGTGCTGCCGCCCATAAGCCATTGATCACAAAGTTCAACCGCGCTGCTCGGTTAATGTGGTGCAAAGCACGTTGAAAGTGGACCGTAGATCAACGGAAACGGGTTCTCTGGAGTGACGAATCAAGGTTTACCCTCCACCGTTCGGATGGCAGGGTTTGGGTCTGCCTGGGGAACGCCTCATGCCAGAATGCATTGTGCTCACAGTAAAGTTCGGCGGAGATGGAATTATGGTCTGGGGTTGTTTCTTCTGGTATGGACTGGGTCATACCACGGTCAAACCCTTGTTCCCAATCCATAGTAAGCTCAACGCCGACGCCTACTGTACTATTTTGGATGGCAGTGTGCTTCCTACGTTGTGGCAGTTTTACGGGTTGGGCACATGTTACTTCGAGGACGACAACACCAGCTGTCATGTTGCGAGGTCCACCATGGATTGGTATGGTGACAATAGGGTTAACCGAATTGACTGGTCTGCCCAGAGCCCAGACCTGAACCCTATCGAGAACCTCTGTGACGAGTTGGATCGCCGATTTAAGCGGTGCAACAACCGTCCAAAATCGATGATGGAATTTACATGTCTTCTCCAAGCCGGGTGGAAGAAAATACCACTAGCCGACATAAAAGGACTTGTGGAAAGCATGCCCCGGAGGGTTGAGGCTGCAACTGCCTCTCGTAGATGCTCTACCAACTATTGAATATGAATAAATTTTTTTTTCTTCTATCACAGGTGTCTAAATGCTTATTGGTAGATAGTGTATACAGATATTCCCCGACTTACGATAGAGATAGAGACCGAGACATTGGTCGTAAGTCGAGTTTCAAACAAATTTTGTTGCTGTTGTTGTATATACAATACATATATTTTTTACCTTCATACGTAATTTAAAATACACTGTATTTAGAAGACAAATTATTCTTCGTAATCACTACTTGTTATTTTAGTACAATCCATTGGTTCCATAAGCGTAGCGTCGAAGGAGGGGGGGGGGGGGCGGGGGGGGGGCACGAGCTTCCCCAACTTAACTTGAAATAAATTAAAACGTTAATAGAAGTTCAGTTAAAATCGGAAAATTGTAGAAAACTTCTAAGAAATTTGGTTTTTTCCCGCTTTTCCAAACTGAAGATTCCGATTATGTCTTTAGCCTTAACACAGTTTTTAACAACGATATGATCCATAACAAAAATCCGATGCTATTTTTTTCTCATTTTATTTATAGTATATTATTTTTTCTCATTGTATAACTTATGATTATTACTCAAACATCAATTCTATTGTTATTCAATTTAAAAAATCATAAATTTTCGTATTTTAAGGATCGTCCGGCTGTCAATGCATTGAGGAAGGCCCTCACTGACTTCAATTCGCATTTTACTGGGCAGTTTAGAAATTGGTGGGGTTGATTTTTAGACAAAATCTTCAAACTCGGCAGACATAATTTAAAACAATAATTAGATAAAATAAAATAAAATTTATTATTTAACCTGTAATGAGAGGAGTTCATGGCCTAATGGGATGGTGATGAGCGATTTATAATTGCAAGGGTAGTCCCCTTCCAACGAAACAACAGGCACTCGAACGGGTGTACTTTGTTTTTTATGTCTACCCTGAACCTTGTTACAGATTTAGATTTCGGGAGTTTCACTATAAACCTATAAAGAGAAATTTAGTTCCGGCTATGTTTCGAAATGTTTCTAAAGCCCATATTTCAACTTACTAGAGTTTTGTCGCGGGGGATACTTTTCAAAAAATTTTTGTAATTCAACCCATTTAGAAAAAAAATTCTTGTAGCAGGGCAGTAAGGGCTTCGTGCCCTTCCTCCTCCTCACATGAAGAAAATTCCTCAGCTACTATCTGTTGCTGCTCCCTTTGAAGTTCCGAAGCTCCTCAGTTGAGACCTCTGCTCTGTGTTCTTTCACCAACTCTTCGATGTCTTCATCTCTGACTTCCAGGAGCATGGACACGATGTCCTCTACTATTGGTACAGCCTCAAAGCTTCTCGGAGTTTTGGAGAGACATCAGACACGAATCTACCACACTCATACTCAGCTATTCTCTCATAGTGGTTATCATTAATTTACTTTTCTGCTGAGAGGTATAGGTATCACTAACTTTCTTCGAATTCATCATGACTTATACGCAGTGACGTAGCGAGCACAACTGGCGCCCGGGTCACGATACCTTTTTGGCGTCCCCCCCCCCGAAAAACATATAGTATTATAATATATAGATTAGTGAAAAGGACCATTTGGCGCCCCTCTGCGAGTGGCGCCCGGAGCACGATAGACCCCCTTGCTACTCGCAGGGGGCCACTGCTCATACGAGCCAAGCTCGAAATGGGGGCAAAAAAGAAAGTGAAAAAGAAAAGTGCATTAAGAAATACACTGCTGGCCACCCAAATTGCAACACCAAGAAAGACAAGAGATATCACAACAAAATTTATTTTGTAGATAACATGTTGACCAAGTATCAAATGATTAAATTTATAGACTTCTGTGAAGTGTGGTTCCTGCCAAAATCAGTAGCCAGAGTAGCGGTGATCTCCATTGTTGGAGATCACCGCTGCCACACGCCTCGGCATTGATTCAAAGAGACTTTGGATGAGTTCTTGGGGTACAGCAGTCCAAGCAGCTTCCACACGTTGCCAAAGTTGATCTGCTGTGGCAGATGGGGATGGAATCTGGGTCAATCGTAGAGCAACCATGGACCACATGTTTTCTATCGGCGAAAGATCCGGAGAGCGAGGCGGCAAGGGAAACAATTCAATCTGGCGATTGACGAAGAACCGTTGGACAATGCGTGCCACGTGTGGTCGCGCATTATCCTGTTGAAATATGGCTGTGGGCAAGCCCTGAAGGTAAGGAAGGACAACTGGCTCCAACACCTCGGAGATGTAGAGCTGGCTGTTTAAAGTACCGGTAATGCGTACTAGAGGTGTGCGAGAGTGATATCCAATACCGCCCCATACCATAATAACCGGTGCAGGACCAGTGTGGCGGTGCATAACGCAGCTGTTCAGCATCCTCTCTTCACGGTGTCTCCAGACTCGAATGCGACCATCGTGGTGTTGCAGACAGAAGCGTGACTCATCAGTAAAGACAATTTCATTCCATTCTGCCGTCCACATCCTTCTGTCATCGCACCATTGGCGGCGGAGACGTCTGTGGTTCTGCGTCAAGGGTAGACAAAGCAATGGACGTCTTGCGGACAGACCACTCTGCTGTAAACGGCGTCGAATGGTACGCACAGACACTGGATGATGCGTTACAGACTGCATGTGATGTGCTATGGTTCGTGATGTGACTGAGCGATCCGTCACTGCCATGCGCACATTTTGCCTGTCATCACGTGAAGTGGAGCGCTGAGGTGGATGCGATCGAACACGCCGGTCCGTCGTACCCTCCTGCATCCAACGATCACATATCCGCATTACAGTTGTTTGGTTTCGTCCAACACGATTACCGATTTCCCTGAAAGATAATCCACAATCTCGGTAGGCCACTATCCTTCCTCTGTCGAACTCGGATACTTGATCAAAAGATGATCGCTGTTTTCGACGAGGCATAATTGATCGTTTTTTTGAAAAAAACACAAGAAAAACACAATTGCCGAACTTGAAATCGTCGAAATCTCCAAGCCTTAAATAGCGCCACAGGCGCGCGTGATGTGAGTCTGCGCTGAAATTCTAATAATTTGCATATCTCACCTCCGCTAATGCATGTTGTAAATTTCATGTTATTTGCATGTTTCCTTCAGGGTGTTGCATTTACAGTGGCCAGCAGTGTACATGGCGTTCTACTTTGAGCGTGAGAGTAAGGGTCTGTTCACATAGAAACCATCAGCGTAAAATGTTTTAACCAATCAGCGCTAATAAAATCTTTAACGCTGACGCTGACAGATTCTAGTATGTGAACAGGCCCTAACGAATCGATCTTTGTTTCGTCCAGAAAAACAGCATGACATATAAGTGAGACAAATTAAACAAAAAAAATGATAAACTAATGGTCTCGGTTGGAGTTTGTTCTTACCCTAGACGTCTAATAGAGCCTCTCATATATTGCTTTAACTTTTCATAATAAGTTGATGTAATTTTCTTTAACAAAAACTTAATGTTACATTTACACAAGTCCTTAAAATTCAGAATTTAGACAACGCTTCACTTTTCAGTGGAGTTCCCACACATCTATTGGAAAAATTTTGCTGAGAGATCGAATCAAAACATTTGTGTTAAAAATAGTGTATATGCATTTGAAGAAAGAACTTTATAGCTCTAGAATTTCCTGTACGACAGAATCGTAATCCGCCTAAAAACATGATGTGCTTCTAAAACAACATTAACGAGGCCGAAGGTCGATAGCAAAATTATCTTCTATTATTCCGAAAACTGAACCTCAGACGGGAGAATCCATATTTAAATCTTCAATAAACGTATTCGTAAGTCTGTCTATTTCCGTATTTCTTAGTCCTATCGACATATTTATTTTTATCCGAAGATTCCGTTTCGAAGATATAACTGTCTGCATGACTATTTTAATAAATACTCTTGAGATATTCAACTGTAAAGCTGAGGAGAACCTTTTCTGAGCACCGTATACTATTAACCACATCGATTGTTTGAAAACATTTATGTTTGTTACGGCCCCTTGGCAGGACCACGAATTGAACACAGTTCTCCTAGCCCCAAAGCCATCATTCTACCTACTGAACTAACTTAGCGTTGTGAAGAGCACTGTCTTGTCGAATCTCATTCCTAGCATGTTATTTCTCCCAATTTAACCTTTAGTGGTGTCTGCGAAAGCAAATAACTGCTCTTAAAGATAGTATAGACCGATTCATACAGAATCTTTCAAAGTTTAAAGTCATATTTGACAATGATATAGTAGAATCAATACTGAAATCTGTGATACAATATAAAGAATGAACATAAAATTATAAATTTCCTCTTTTTCAATAAAATAGAATCATTCATACCTATATTACAGAATTTTTTCTTCTAATACAGAGAAATTCATTTTCATTTTGACTAATAGCTATTATGAAGTATTTTTTTTTATAGTTCTAACATAAATGCAGCCTCTGAATTCAAGACATGATTAATTGTTCTGTGAATAAGAACTCTAATCTTGTAAAAGCTTTTTAGAACTTTCTCAGTCTGTAACTGTAAGGACAAGAATAAATTTAAAGGCAAATACGAAATATTCATTAAGACTTTATCTGGTTAAGCAAAGAAGAAAAAAAACACTTTTTTTCTGGTTATAAGATTAAGTATTTCTGGACATAACTTTTATTCAATGTTGAATTTCTTAAAAGATTCTCTTTTTTTTTTTCACAATTTTCTGTACAAATCGTTGGTAGCAGAAAAAAATTGTGCATTGACTTATTTTTTCCTTAGAGAGTAAGCTTTGAACAGATGCTGTTGCATATAAACACTAAATGAATGCTGACCAAGGCATTTCCCCCCCCCCCCCCAAAAAAAAAAAATAAAAAAAATCATAAGGTAAGGTAAGGTAATGGGTTTTAGCTCACCTTAACCTCTGATCGAAACAAATAGAATCAGAACTGGAAATTTCGAAGCTAAATATAGCAGAGCCAAACGGCAAATTCCGATTGAAATGCCACCACAGAAAATATTCCACCCTTCAAAGCCAGGGGAAACCCATCGTATTGCTATCAGTTCGAGAGATGAAGGCGATACCTTGCCTTTACCTATGAGATATATAAATTATTGAGTGCACAATTTTGTTGGCATAGAAATGGAATGGGGGAGAGGGAGCTCAATTATGCCTGTCGTGTGCTGCCATCTATGGACAGGAAAGAAAACAAAAGAAAACATGAAAGAATAAATTATAAAAAGAATTAAAATCCACAGCTAATGAGGGTTAATAACGCATGCCCATTTCACAAGACTTGCAGCACGACAGGAAAAAAATTAAAACAATTAAAGAGGAATTTATTAAAATAAAATTAAAGAAGACCGAAAAGAAAAAGAAATTTAAAAGTCAAATACATTGCTTTATCTCGTTCTGTGTCTCTTGGATTGGGTTACCGAGATATTTGGTCTGTAAAGGACAGCACGGGCCTCTTTCCAGGAAACATGACATACAGTTTTAAAAAGATAATATAAGATCTAAATAAATAAGAAGGGGAAAAAATTGAAAACCATTTGAACAGAGAAATCAGCAGCATATCTGGACTTTTATTCATCTAATATTTTTAATTGCTAACTTTTACAAATGCACACTACATATACAAAAGTTTAAAGTCATTTAATTTACATTTTCCATTTTCAATGATGATCACAAAATTCTATGAGGAAATGCAATAGTATCTAAAACATGAGAACAATTCATAAAAATATTATTAGTAATAGAATAACAGCAATTACAGCATTTGATTTATGATGACAGGAACTAACAGAAGATGTATCTTTAGCACATTCTTCAACTGGAATATATTCTGTTTTAGAAAGCAACCAATGAAAACCTCGCTTCCTGTTTTGCTTTCTTAGCTCCAATCCAACTGAATTTCTAGTTTTCATGTTGAACCAGTTTAACCATTCTTTCTATAAAAATAAATAAAAAAAGATCATTTTTCGTTAATATTAAGTTAGTAAGAACTTCTTTTAAATTTTCAGTGAGCAAGCAATAAACAGAAACAAGATAAAAAAAGTTAAAAAACAAGATAATAGAATTTAGACGTTAGTGAGAACTATATAATTAAAAAAATTATATTGCATTTTATGTAATTAAAAATTTCTATGTTTTTTTAATATTTTTAAACTACACATGGCTCAGCATTTTTTATTTTTGGGAGGAATATTGAGTGAAAGGATATGTGTTTTCTTAGATTTAATCAAGGGATGCGACATCGATGTCGATGTTTTCAAAACATCGATTTATTGAAGCTGATTTTTTTTAACATCGATGTTTTGTGTTCGATGTTTTACGTTGTCTTGATTTTCTTAATGAAAAAGTACCATAATTAATAAAAAAAATTAACCACGTAGCATAATTTTCATACTTGGCACATGTAAGTCTGAATTCTAAAAAGGACGAATACAGAAGAGGGGATGATTCCCTAGCAAGAGACAAATGGTAATCAACAACCAATGAATAATAATTATACGGCCCAATAATTGTTATTTACAGTAAAGAAAAAATTTGCTTGTTCAGTTTTCCCCCATAAGCTGGTTTTGCATCAGTAATTCAAATTAGCGTAAATGTATGTAATTTTCTTTTGTATTATTTAATTTTAAAATAAAACATTTGTTAATAAATTGTTCTAATTACTTTTTTTAATATTAAACTCTGTTGAACCAAACTTAGAAATTCTTTAAATGATTTTGCCTTATGCTCTATTGATATGAAACCAATCCTTTTGTCTTGTGTTACTGTCATGAATTTCAGAATTTTTTTTAATACTAAATTATTTAACCCTCCTGGAAGTAAATTATTCTCCAACTTATAAATAAATATGACTCGATAGTTACAATAATTTTTCACGTTCAACCAATTTAAATTAGATAACATCATGGGTATTTCTTTATGGCTTTGGTCCTATCAATTGTTTTTATAGCAATAATTTCTTTCTCAATTTTCTGGTAAAAGTAATAAAATATATTATGGAAAGTCTGTGATATGCACTGAGTTTAGCAACCAAGTTTTTGTCATTTGTATCAACCCAATCAGAGAGTAAAATTACCCCTCCACGACTTACCGAAGTAACATTAATGTTGGAGATTACTAAACCAGCTTTAAAAAATTGAAGTTCAAAAACATCGATGGTTTTGGAGGCGATGTTTTAATATTAAATATCAATATTTCAAAACATCGATGTTTTGTTGTCGATGTCGCATCCCTAATCTAATCATGAAGTTTCTTCAAGAACAATATATAAATTTCAAAATTTCTCATTTTGTTTCTAGTTTGAGATCACAGATATGACTTACTAAGTTTAACTCATATTTTCACGAACATTACCTGTTATATATTCAAGTTTATGTACAATATTATGAATAATGAATAATGTAATATAGAATTATGAACAATATTGTATATAAATGTATATAATAGATATACAATTTTTACCAACATTAGTGTGCTTGATGCATTTTAACATGTTTCAGAATCTCAGAGCTTACAAAGATAGAAAGCCAGATGGGTAACAAAATAAAAACGGTTCAAATTAGCTAAAAATGATTAAAGAAATCATTCAAAATTGATTTTTAAGATATTAAGTTAATATAAAAATGCTTATGTTGAATTTTATGAAGTAGGGGGTAGTGAAATTAAAAAAAAATAATAAATAAATAAAACTAATTGTGCTTCAGCATTTTTTCTTTGTGAAGAATAATAATAAATATTTCTTTTTCATACATCTAGTCAGAAAATTTCAGAATAACAATAAATATATTTCATATTTTCTTCTTCTTTTAATTTGAGATCACTGATAGGACTTACAGTATACAATATTAAATGTCAGTTGTTAACTTCTGAGGTACACTGATTATAAGTTAACTTATATTTTCACATGTATTATATGTCACAGCTGCAAATTTATGAGCAATATATGTATATTTTTTACCAACAATATTAGTGTGTTCGCCATATTTTAATCTGTTTCACAACAAGTCTTTAAGACACATGGATGGACAACAAAGTCAAATCAGTTCATTTGGAATTTTTGAGCCTAAACTAAATATTTTTGCAAAAGCTGTTTCAAATTTTGCTTAAAAACTTTTAATTACTGTGTAATATGAAAAGTTCACAGAAATATGATTTTAGCAAATAAAAATAATTATTCATTGCTTTTAGTACTGAAGAATCTCTAATTAATATAAACTGCCCTCCCAGCTTGATGGTAAAACAAAAACAAATAATAAAATAATATAAATTTTTGTCCACATTCTTATTTAAGTTTTAATATACCCCTGTGTTTAAAACTTCTGCAAATGATAATTTTTTACAACTCTTTTTTAAAAAGTTTTTCATTGAGCAGACTTTGCAACTCAATAAATCACAAATCTCACTTATATGGATCAGTTGTTTATATTCAGTTTATATAAAGACAAATTATGCAAAAAATATAATGCTCATAATCTATATATATAAAACAGTTCCGTAACTGACTGACTGACAGATAACGCACACCAAACCACTGGACCTAAAGTGCTGAAATTTTCTATGACGATTCTTCTTATAGTCTAGGAGTGCACTAAGAAAGATTTTTGAAAAATTCTTAGATTTTTTAAAATAAAATTTTTAAGCTGTTTTTATAACATTCTTTAAAGTTTGCATCTAAATTATTAATCTGAGAGTTATAAAATTTATATCAAGAGAAAGATAAAAAAATTCGTTTAAAATGAAATCTTTTTCGAATCTTAACTTCCATTTGCTGATTTTTGGTGAATTTTTAAAGATTTTTAGAACTTAATTTATTAAATGCTGATCACACGGTTTCTTTTCTTTTTGTGATACTTCAAATTAATTTTGCGCTACTTGCATAACAACAAAAGAAATATTAAAATATGGTAAAAGATAAAATTTAACCACTAGACTAATTGAGATGGAAGTTTTTTAAGAATTTAATTCAAATTAGTAAGTTTTATGGATATTAAACATACAAATTAATAGCATATATTGACCATTGTATTTAATTTGAATATTTTCTTCTACATTATTTGTCTGTAAAAATATCCGTTACGATTTTTTTATAAATTTATTTTTTAGGCATTAACTGCATACATTGACCGTTGTCTATAATTTGAATGTATTCCGTAGTGAAGCACGGGTATTCACATAGTCACTAATAATTTCATTACAAAAAAATTTCTACATCACATGTAAAGTTTATCTTTCAAAATTGATATAGGGAGGTGTTAATCTTGAAGATAAAATTTTAAATTAAATCCTGGTATAAAGAATACATAGAACATAAATTTTTCATAAGCTTGTATTTCTCTTCAATTATGATCTATGGAAGTCAATAGAAAACTAGTAAAGGAAAGACAAATGTTATAAGTGCATAAAAATTTTGTAATAATTACCTGCTTTTTACTTAAAAGATGCAAATCAATTAGCTTTGGTTCAAATGGAACAAATGATACAGGTTCAAATGTGTAGAACTGACGATTATTAAACTGATACTGTAAGACAAAAATATGAAGTTCACAACATTAAAGAAAAGTACTATAATGAAAATACTATTAGAGATGAGTAAAGCAAAGAACTGCAATAATGACATTAAAAAAAGCATACCCATTTATTTAATATTTAGCAAAAAATAAAATAACAGTAAATGCATAAAATGATAGGATATAATAGCTATACAGGTTTATCAAAACACATTCTGCATGGCAGTAACAAAATTTACAACACTAAACATAAAGCTATTTATAATAATGGTTGATCATGTTGTTATTTCAAATATTGCATTTGATTTTCTATATAAACTCTCACATTAATACATGTGAAACAAGTTTAAGTTTAAGAATATAAAAGCCTTTTTTCTAATGATATACATTCAAGGGCCTGAAGCAGAGCAATATTAAAGAACGGTATACAATTACATCTCCAGAAATACACATTTTATCATAATTAAGGCATTAAGTATCTGTTAAGTGATTAGAACTTAATTTATGTAGTGTGAAAATGAAATTTAAGATTGAGAGTTTTCTGAAGTAATGATCTTTAAATAGTTACCAAAACATAAATAAGATTTTATGAATTACAAAAGAAAATAAAAAGCTGAAAGTAAGATTAAAATGTACTTATATTAGGATTTTAAAAAAAATTCTTGTTTAAGGCTGTATTTTCTAATATATCATTTTAAATCACATATACTGTGAGACTCTCACATAGTCTGAAAACAGACTCAATCCCAACTTTGGAAAATCCAGTACAGATGTGACTTTTTGTTAAAGGAATCAGCAGACTGTTAGACAGACAATGGTGCAGTGCCCACTTTCCTTAGTGGAAAAAGGGTCATTCGTTAGGAAAAGACCTCAAAGAGACAATGCAAGGCCCGGGGTGTTGGGCTGACCAAAAAGGAACGCAGGCCTGGAGGTGACTAGGTGACAAAAAGCTGTGAGGGATTGCATCAGACACATGAGACAATGGAACATTCGAGAATGAGGAAAAAGGTATAAATGAAGAAAAGACGATTTGACGGGGCTTTTTTTTTAGACTGGACCATGGTGGGATATTGAAAATGTAAACCTGATCATCGTGATCCGATGTATAAGCCACTCGTAATAGCAATGTAGACACAGATTATTGTCTATTTTACATTCGTTTATTATAAAAAAAATATCTAGACTAATAATAATGTACATAAGTTTGTTCCGAAGAACGCTGATAACATTAATGAGAGAGGGGTTCATAATCACAGTTCAAACCAGACTTCACCTCTGGTCTCCATTCCCTCCGCTCTCCAGTACCTCAATATCTCACCATGGTCCAGTCTAAAAAAAAAGCCCCGTCAAATCGTCTTTTCTTCATTTATACCTTTTTCCTCATTCTCGAATGTTTCATTGTCTCATGTGTCTGATGCAATCCCTCACAGCTTTTTGTCACCTGGTCACCTCCAGGCCTGCATTCCTTTTTGGTCATCCCGATACCCTGGGCCTTGCATTGTCTCTTTGCGGTCTTTTCCTAACGAATGACCCTTTTTCCACTTAAGAAAGTGAACACCGCACCATTGTCTGTCTAACAGTCTGCCCGATTCCTTTAACAAAAAGTCACATCTGTACTGGATTTTCCAAAGTTAGGATTGAGTCTGTTTTCAGACTATGTGAGAGTCTCACATATACTAAAAAAGAGAGGTAATTTTTTAAGATTAAACTAGTTAGAAACATAAGATTTTGTCTATTGTGCAGTTGCCACTACTGAAAATGAAACTATGTTGATAAGTTTCTCTTATTGTTCACATTCTATCATGTTGCTGAATTAACATACATTAAGAAATAAACTGTTAACTACATCAGAAGCATGCATTTATCCAACTTTTTCAAATTGCTAACAATGTGGAAGAAACCTACAGATGTTACATAAAAGAATAAGTACATCACAGAAAATTTTTAGGAGTTACTAAGTAAAAAATGAACACAACTTAAACACATACTGACTAAGAACTCACTAGCACAAATATAACTAAAAGAATAATTCAACTGAGAAAGATAATTTCTAACAAGAAGAATGCAGACAAAATAAACCAAAATCACACACTTAGGACTCAACGTACCATAAATGCAAGATTCTGTAGCAGTATATGAACTAAGCCATATAACGAGGTTTAATTCTTTTACTGCTCTAGAATCTTGCATTTATAGAGCACAAGTCCTAAGTGCTTGATTTTGATTTATTTTGTCTGCATTTTTCCTGTTAGTAATTATCTTTCTCAGTTGAATTATTTTTTGAGTTATATTTGTCTGTTTTCAGTATGAGGATTTGTTGCAACTGTGCAATCTTCTATTGAAAAGTTAAAACTTTTCAATGCTAGGGTAGGTTTTCTGTTAATTTGTTCGGCTATTATGCCTTCTTTATATGTATTATTTCGTGTTGAATTATTTACATTATTTTTGTTAACTCACTAGTACTTGATATATTGAAGAATTTTCCCTAATGAATCTGATGCTAAGATCATTTGTGATTCAACTTGTTGGATGTAGCACAGGTATTCCTCGATTTACAACTGAGATAGGGACCCGAGACATTGGTTGTAAGTTGATTTGGTCATAAGTTGAGTTTCATACAATTTTCTTTTGTATATGTACATACATATTTTTTTACTTTCATACATGTTGTTGTTGTTGTTGTTGTTGCTTATGCCACTTGACCGACAGCAATACCAGATCAAGTCCCGAAGGCTATGGGTGATGAAGGTGCGGCTCCTATTTTGAATTAGCACCACAAGGGTCAGAGTCCAACCAGGCTAAATGACCGGTCCCTTAATTTTGAGCCGAGTCAAGTGACGAGACCGGACACTTGACCCTGTACCTCCAGAGGTAAATTTGAGAACTTGGAGAACATTGCAGCCAAGGCCTATTTTACGTGCCCCGGCCACCATTAGTGAACACGACGATGGATTTGCAGTGATGAGCATCGAACCAGGGATATTCAGATCACTGGCCCGCTGCTCTTGCCAACCGGGTCACCACGCCCTTACTTTCATACATACATACGTAATTTAAAATACATTTAAAATTTTGGTTGTAAGTGCAAACAGTCGTAAGTCGAGGAATACCTGTATATCATTTTATTGAGATTTTTATAACAAAATTTATTTTATAAACTAACCTAATGAGTTAACATAGAAAAGTTTTGAAACATTTTAAAAAACTCAAATACTAATATCATTGTAAGGGCTGAAAAGAACTCACAGCTGTATGAGCTTTTACAACCATCATCATAGTTTCCAATCTTATTCCAAATTTTTCTGGTTCATAGAAGCCAGGCTCTGAAATGAGAACCCTTTATGTGACTCAATTCTTACAAACAAAAATTATTACAAGATAAAATTTTAAAGTATAAAAATGAAGCAAACATCTTTATCAGCTTTATAATTTAAATTTTTCTCAGACATTTCCAGTAAATTTTCAAGTACTCAAAAACCAGTTATATATTGATGGGACAAAAAATTATGTAAATTTTGTGAAGACAATAATTTCCATAGAAGAAATTCCAAACCAGTGTGCTGCAGCACTTTAAGGAGCAGCCAAATCAGCCAGGGGTGCTACATTTTTTGTGGTGGTGATAAACACAATAAATATTAGCAGAGCCCACTTCAAGTAAATATTAAGCTGATATCAAACATTTGTGCCCAAAGCATGAATCATAAGTCTCATATTAATGAAACAAAACTCTTTTTTTTTTTGTAATTTCAATTGTAGTCTAGAGTAGTACTATATTGAATACCATGGCTATTTTTGAAACTGTACAAATATATTCTATTCTGGTATTTGTTTCTTATATATTTCAATAAATAAATAAAATCAGCAGTGGGGTAAGTATTTATATGAACTTAAATTTGACATGTTCCTGATATATATTCAGCTTTGATTTAGTGTTTAAAAAATTGAAAAAACTAATATTCTAACAAGGGTGTCTCAAGTTTCTTATCTAACTTCCAAGGGTGCCTCAAATGTAAAAAGGTTAGGAATCCCTGTTCTATAGTATTTACTAAGACCTTATACACAATATAATGAACTATAGATTTTAAATTGAACATATAAAAATGAAATTAAAACCTTCAATACAAATGAAGTAAACATGTTATTTGCCTCCATACTTCCATATGAATGCATATTTAAAGCTATATATTATTTGAATTTGAAAGAACATACAACATTAATAATGTCTTCTGTGACCAATATATGGACATTAAGAATAATGCATCATGATTAAATAAATACTTACCATCAGAGAGAAACATTCCAGGTTTCAGATGATAACCACCTTTTGACACCTTACCAATAGAAATCGGCCCTAGAATGTTAAAAACATTACTTATAACAGAGAAAATTCTCATTTTCTTAAAACCACATTTTAAATAGAAGATTTCAAGTAGCAACTAATGGTGTATTAAATTTAAGTGTCAAGACTTATTGACAGAATAAAAAATACTTTGTTCTTGTTGAAAATGTATTTTTTGGTAAAATTAAGATGAAAATTTTTGAAATTTTTTAGATTCATAAGAACTAGTGAACATAACCACTTTTACAAACTTTTAAAAATCCAACAAAAATATATCTATAATTTTACAACAGGCTACAAATGTATTCATTATTCATAAACATAAAACCCTCAGACTACATTACTTAAACCTTGTGTCATGGCGTATCTATGAATACAAAACATTAACAAGTTGCAGTTTATCTAGGAGTCATCTTGGACCAATGGCGGCTCCAGTCCAGAGATTTGGAGGGGGGGGGGGGCAGGGGGTAACCTCAGATCTTAGGGATATATATAAAAGTAATAAACCTCCTCTCATTTTAAATTTAAACTCATTTAGTATTAGGTCTATGATTATATAATTTTAGGCTATGAAAAAAATATATCCCAGGCTTTTTTTTTTTTTTTTGGTGGGGGGAGGGAGGGCAATTGCCCCTACTGCCTCCCCCTGGAGCCACCATTGTTTTGGACTCTGAGTTCCGATTTACTAGGCATATTGAACAGAAGACTAATAAGGCTCTCAGGAAATTAAACATCCTTTGTAATTTATACAGAACAAATTGGGGCTCAAGACCCCATACTCTGAAAAGCACATACAGTTCTAGAATATGCTGCCCCCATTTCAGCTTCTGACATGGAAACTGTGAAATCAAAACTTGATATTATCCAAAGACAGAGCATCAAAAATCATAATTGGCACAGTTTCCTCAACAAATAGCCATGAACCCGAACTGAAATGTGGCTTAACTTCCTTAGAGAGCAGACGCAGGCTTGCCACTGTTAAATTCACAAACAATTTAAAGAGGAACAACGAAGACCACATTTTTAAGAGACACTGCAGAGTATGGATGAATTCAGCAAGGCTCTATAGATCTTCAACACTACAATTTGACAGAGATATCAGAGAGAGGATCCACTTGGAACACTCTTCACTTTATATTCCCCAGGAACCTCTTTTCCCCTAAAAACTACCCACTAATACTGTCATACAGTTAGATAATAGTTCTTGTGATAATAGTCCCCTTATGACTATGACAAACAGGAGAGATTACTGTCACTAATATTAAAACTACATTCTTCAGCATAAGATCATCACTTTAAAAGGTTTTTTAGCTGCAAGATTAAACATGTCAAACTACACACTGTTAAAGCATTACATAAATAAGCTTTAGGAAAGGAAACGTCTGCATTTCTAAACAGTTAATCCAAAATTGATCTAACTATAAATAAAATTAACTTCAAGTCAAAAAATGTTGACATCAGTATAGGGACTAATAATAAAAGTAAAAAAATATGTGTAATTTCAAGCTAAAAAATTGAGTATAGTTTTAATCTGACTTAATTTTTAGCATACAAAGAGTTTTTACAAAATTGTACTACATAAATAATAAGTACATTTCACTTAGCATTATAAAAATTCATTATATTTTTTTGTTACATAAATGAACTGTTTTATAATCTATACAGCCTATTATATATAGAATTATTTAGGAACTGATGATATACAATATTATGATCAGCATAAATATCTGATAATTAAGTAACTGTATTCTAATAGTCTTTGTATGGCATTATGGCAGTTGGGATCTTTGTCTAAGGAATTAAAAGAGTGTAATCTATAAAATAAAATTAACATCTTACAAGTTGAAATTCTCTTCCTATATAACTCAAACCTTTATAACTAAATAATATGAAAATTAAGTATATTCCTATATAACTAAACCATATTATATTTTTAAATTAAACAGTCATCTGAAATCTCTTTTGCATAAACTTAGGAAGTGCTTAAAGAAATTACAGTATCCACACATATCAATCCTGAAATTTCAAATGAAATTTTTTAACTAAAATATGAAACTTTTACCTTCATGTACACCCAAAAAGCTACCTATACCATGTCCTGTAGAATGAAGATAATCCAAACCAACAGAGAATAGTGAACGACGAGCAAATATATCCAAATCAGTATCTGTTCAAAAATATTATTTTATTAGAAAGTAAAAAATCTACAGAGACATAAAATACATCACTTCATTTATATAAGGTAGTGAGTTTCAAAACTGTCCATACTAGCTAGCACTAGATTCTGATTAAGGTAGCGCTCCTGCATGTAGGTGTAGCTGAATTATGTAGCTAAACTCTCTTTTTTTCTACAGCTATTTCATGTTAAATATATGGTTATCTGCAAGTTTTTTGCAATTTACAAACAAGCTAAACTATCTTTTTCCTACAGCTATTTCATGTTAAATATATGGTTATCTGTAAATTTTTTGCAATTTGCAAACAAGCTAAACTCTCTTTTTCCTACAGCTATTTCATGTTAAATATATGGTTATCTGCAAGTTTTTTGCAATTTACAAACAATCAGTTTCAGTGGATAAGATCAGTTTTGGAACTCACAACCATTGAGCATTAAAATCTGCCAACTGTTGAATAACTCTTTCAATTTAGAAACAAGTAAAGGGAATGTAGGACTAGTTTTTGACATGCAGTGGACTTTTTGTATAATGCTTTTTAGAAGTCATGTTAATAAAATTTAATACACATTTCAAGATCCAACTGGTTGACAAATTAAGTAGAGACATAAAATATGTTTACTTTTGTATTCTTTAAAATGTGTTATTTCATTAATTTATATTGAAATGTTAAATTACACAAGTCAACTTATTTCATAACAAGTTGTTATTCTTAATTTTTAGTGTGGTTTTTAAGATTCTGTGTTTTCCTGTTTTAAACAAGTTAACTGTATGAATACTATAATCAATTAGAAATTATTTACCATATATATTATCTGGAAATACCATAGTAATTAAATCAATAGCACCCATCAAAACCCTTGTATAAGCCTCCTAGAATGAGAATATGAGAAAAATGTAAGAACTCTTCTAATATTACAACTTAACACAAATTTAAATATATAATGACTGAATTCCTAGTAACTACAACAACAACAAAATACTATAGCCATTAAATGCAGAATAATATCTTGGTATTTTTAAAAATTGTGCTATTGTGTGTGATGTGAGAGAGTTTTTGAACAAACTGTTTAGATAAATATTTTTCATTTTAATATGAGTCTAGCAAAAATATCATTCTAAAGCAGTGGTTCCCAACCAGTGGTCCGGGATGGTCTGGCACCACATATAAAAAAGTTGCAAAATAAATGGGGATTTCGAAAGCAATGTTTATTAAACTAGATGGGCCAAATATATTCGATGACTATGAGGTGTTGAATTAAAATTTCTTAAAAGTTTAACATACTGTAAACTCATGTAAATCATAGAAATTCTGTAAAATGACTTTGGAAAGTAGTTCTATTGTATTCTTAGATAATCAAGGAATAGTTCCATGTTAATAAAACCTGTTTTTATATGTATTTTATATTTTTAAATAATTTTTTAAAAGTGGTGCAAAGTATACCATAAGGGTGGGTTACTTTGCACCACATGAAATAATAATTTGTTCGAAGCAAGAAAATTAACCTGGTGCAAAGTAACCTCATTCAAGTTAACTGTGGCACCTTATAGAATTGTGGAAAACTGACAGGATTTGAAATTTTTTGGTTTAAACCAGAGAAAATATTTAAAAACAAACAAGTTCAACTAATTGTATTTAATATGTAAAAAAAGAATATGACATCAACAAAATTTAATGTTATTTTGTGGCAAAACTAAAAGGAAACACTTGTATATTTGATGCATCAGAATTTTAAAATTTTTGTAGTATAAAAACAAATATTTAAAAATTTCCATAACCATCAGCCAGCTCTGGGGCTGAGAAAACACCTCATTTGCTAAATAATTTGGAGGGATTTATACATCCAACTATTTCTTCCCATTTATACAAAAGGACATCTTTATTAACAGGCCACTTTCAGTTGTTTAACGACTTCGTCATGACACTCACGAACGCTCCATCCTCATTGAAGCTTTCAATTACACCTGGGTAGTATTCATTTTCGTACATTACAACTACAAATGAATCAGTCTGTTTGTTGATAGGTTTAAGCTGGAATTTTGAATGTGTCAGTTCATTCTGTGTAGATGTATTCATCTCTTCCATCTTCTTTGCACCACTTTTGAGTTGGTGCAAAGTAGCCCCCTATCTGCTCTAAAACTAACTTCAAAAACAGTATCGATCATAAATGGATAAATATTCAGTTTAACAAGATTTAAACGTTATGATTTCAAAGACAATTAGTTTCTATATATAAATAGACAACACTGACATTCAACTAAAATCGTTTCCTTGGAGCAAAATACAACTTTTTCAGATGAAGATTTTAACTAAAAATAGTACCAGAACAGACACACTTGGCAAACACTACCCAAAATGGCTGCTAAAATAGTAATTATCATTCATGTTATGAGAGGTGGTGCATTTTATCAGATAACAGTGAAAATATTGTTAAATATTCATTAGTTTATCTGCTAGATGGGATGAAATCTTTTTTCAACAATGGTGCAAAGTTACCCATCTAGGAGCAAAGTAGCCCCGGTTTACGGTAATTATTTTATTATTAGAATATAATACATTAGAATGTAAGTACGTTAATCCTGTATTCGTTTTGCCTGAGGGATATTCTATACCCTCCATACCCCCTCCAGAAGGTTCCCCTCTCAAGTCAGTGGTCTGCACATGGGTAAATTTCTGGTTTAGTGGTCCGCAGACTTCTATGGGTTGGAAACCACTGTTCCTAAACATATCGCTCTCTCTTGCTCTTTTTTTCTTTGTTTATATTATTTGTCTTTTTAGAAGCTAACAATATACAGTAAAAAATATCACAAACGTTTTACTTACAATATTTAAATTTCTTGAATTTTAATAATGAATGACAAAAGCATTAAATTTGATAGCTAATATTTAATGTATATTGTTTACTTAAGCACTATGAATTATTTTTCATTTATTTATTTTTAAGCAAAAACATTATACTTCTGCCTGAACTATAGTCTCAAGCAGGTTGTCGATTAAGAACATAATTATATTGCTTTTAGCTTGTAAGCTCATTTTGGCAAGAGATACTTTTTTCTTACTTTAAAAGTGAACAATTATAAAAACATTTAGTATTATAACAGATGCATATAATACATAAGTATGCATTACATAGAATATTATGAAAAAGGTTTTACATTTTATTATTGGGTAAGATTTGTTGGAATTGTTTAATTTGTTCTACTAATTGTACTAAAGAATATAATTAATTTTAACTAAAAGGTTATCTTATAGATTATAGATTTAAAGTTAGATTATCTTAAATATTAAAAATAGATTGAGGCACATTGTAAAATCCTCAATAAAATAAGAATTTAATTTTAACCGCAGTATTCAGGTTCAAAGAGAGTAGTGAATATCATAACGAAACTGTAATTAAACCTAATAGAAAATAAAAAAGAAATAAGAAAAATAACTGAAACTTACTCTTCAAAAAGGAATTAACGACAAAACGTGAGCTTAGGGGTAATAATCACAAATTTTATTTAAACATTAATTTCCTATTACTTATGGCGTATTCACAAAACCAAAACTAGAACTTAACTAAAAAAAAAGCACAATTCCTTGATGACACATTATAAAAAGATATATATTCATAATAAAAACAAAACATAATGAAATAAAGTAAAATAATTGGTGGATGGTGAAAAAAAAATTAAATTACTTAAGTTAAACTTTAATAAAAGAAATCGACTAAAAATCATATTACCAGATAATGACTGCAGTCTATAAAAAATTAAGAAAAGAAATTAGAAAGAAAGGCAATATAGTAAAGATTAAAGATTTGGAAAGTAGGGCATGCCCATCAGAAGGTAATTATCTGGCACTTGAATTCTTCATAACTCTTGTCCGTTCGTAGTGGAAATCAGGTATCTCGGCAAAGGAGTCTGGAAAGCAACTGTTCTTTCTGGCAGCCCTTCTCTGATTCCCTCTCAAACTTTCCTCTTGTTTTCAACTCGGAAGCCACCTCGCTTCTTGAACCATACGCGTCAAAAAAAAAAAAAAAAGTTCTTCAGCCTCTTTTTCGCATTGGGGAGTTTCGCTGAGCCTCTGCATGTATCTTTGCGCATCAAAGTCGTAAACAAAATGCTCCCCCTTTTCACGGAATTTTCACCTTGGTGGTCTTTTAACTGGAGAGGTCTGGGATTGCGAGAAACATTAAAATTCCGATGTTCTGGTGTCTTCACTTCTTAATCCCTGAGATCATGGGAGAGTTCAAAGTTTCAGGGCAAAATGGTACAGTTGGACGTATTGAATTACTGAGAGATAGAAAATACAGGGTTGAAAAAGAAAGGAGGAGAAACTTTTAAGTATTTAATTTTCTATTATTTGGAACAAAGGTTCACCAGCCAATAATAAAAAAAAATACCAGCCACTTATATCATAATAATAATTTATATCATATAATACTATTAGAATTTCATATTTTAAACTTTAAATGTCAGCACAACAGATCTGATTACTAAAAAAACTTTGCATTTGATTTTCTGTGTACCAAATGATTTAATGTATGGCAAACTTAATTCTAAAACTTTAGTTCCAGACACATTATTAAAAAATTATACAGATAGGGGTTTTAAAATTCCTGTACTTTATAAACCTAGGTATTTTTATGTTGGATTTTTTTCATTTTTAATATTTTCATAACTTTTTTTAAAGTTAAATATTGTTTCATTAAAGCTATCCCTAACTTATAAAACAGATATGTTAATAGTGAGTGAAATAGCACTGAATTTTCAGACATGTGAGATTTTACAACATACACATTGGTTCTTTGAAATTTTACAGAATGCTAGACTACAGTTTCATTTTAAATATTTTAACATAAAAATTGTTGATTTGTTGTTAGTATAATTAATGATGCTATACTGATAAAAATGGTACAAATAGAGAAGAAATAATAAATACCACTTCAAATTCATTTGGTTCTCCAAAATGGAATGTACGAGTTATATCAGTGGTTCCATCTCTGAAGACAAAACACATTATGAATTTTAATTAGCTTCAGAATATTATTTACAGAAAAAATAAATTACTTATAAGTTATAAAATTTCTATGCATTGAAATTATCTTAACTTTTTACATTTTGCATAAAATGCATACTAAAATAGCAGTTATTAAAAAACAGTATATGCAAGATACGTAAATCATTGCCCATAGTCTTTTAAATTATGCATCAATATTTACAATTTAATAGACATATAATACATACATATTATAAGCAAATAAAAAATCTTTAAGTAAAATTAAAAAGGTGAGTCGAGAGAGGCTTATTAATAATGTCTAATTTTCAACAGTGTCATTATTATCATTCAAAAGAAGGTTTCTGAAAGGTGTAATTCTTAAAGAAATACATCTTTGCAGTAGACAATGCTTCAAAAAAATTAGTTGCATAAAGAAAAAAAATAATGAAATATGAGCCAAAAGCAAGTTGTTATATCCCCTTGTAAATGAAAAAACACAGTTTATTCTACATATCTGCTTCAACTTTCTTTATATAACACACTTTAGTCTCAGTTTTAGAATATTTATCTTGCACAGAAAGTAACTGCAACTGAGTCTTACTGTGGATGTATTCATATTGATATCCATTGATTTCTGCATAAGTTTCTCATTTAATTAATACTTATGTACACACACATAGTCTAACCACATGCTAGAAAGTCACAACATTTGGCAAGGATGACATTAATGAAAATAGCAACACATTATCAGACAAACCTGTCACACAGGAAAGCTATTTTTATTAAAGAACTTTTCTCCGGCACTATTCTTTACAAGTTTCTTTACAATTATAATATGTGCAGAGAAAATTTCATACTCAAACATCCAGTTACAGTTGCAATGATTGAAGTTTTTACTTCATACCTCAGCACAGCAAAATCCAGCGTTAAATAGCACTGGATTCTGTTCTTTACTGCAGTGCTCCCCAACCTTTTTATCGCTGCAGACCGATCAACGTTTGATAATTTTACTGCGGCCCGCTGATGGGGGGGACGTTGATTGTTTATATTTTAGATTGCTTTGATTTAATAATTTAAATTTAA
>OU015492.1:166291359-166386359 GCA_907164885.2 Dolomedes plantarius
AAATTTATAACACGAAAAAGATCATAAAAATTCCTTTAAAATGAAATCTTTTTCGAATCTTTACCTCCATTTTCTGATTTTTGGTGAATTTTTAGATTAACTTTTAGTATTTAATTTATTAAATGCTGATCACATGATTTCTTTTTCTGGTACTTTAAATAAATTTATCGTCACGTCCTTAACAATGAAATCGACAAAAAAATATTTTTTCCCTTGCTATTGCGGCAGATGATTGGACATTATCAAAAAAAATATTAAAATACAGTAAAAGATATGTTCCTCAAACTGTACTATACTCTTTAGTATGTCCTATTAGAGTGAATTTGAATATTTTCTTCTACATTATTTTGTCTATATAAATATCTCTTACGATTTTTTTATAAATATATTTTTTTGTTTTTTTACATCAATTGTATACATTGATAATCTTATTTATTATATATATATATATATATATATATATATATATATATATATATATATGCATTAATTTCATACATTGACCGTTGTATTTAATTTGAATGTACTCCGTAGCGAAGTGCGAGTTTTCAGCTTGTATATTATAAATATTCAACTCAATCTCTTCATTTTATGAGATTATGACTTGTGGCTCATAATTATACTATAATTGTCCAATACATATTTTACTACAGACACATGAATATTAGCAAATGGTGTGATTTAACATATGGAGTGATATCATAACAGTTAAGTCATTTGAATTAAGATTAATATTGGCAGCTTAAATTATTATTCCTTAAAATTCCATTTGCAATATATTATGAATGTAACATTAATATGAAATTCTTCCCCTACAGTTGATGTAATGTTTGATGTTAAACAATTCCTTCTTTATGATTTGAAGAATATTAGAAAATTACTGCAATATCTTTTTCTTAAATATTTGACCCTTTCCTTAGAAACAGACTATTCTGTTTCTAGGTCTCAAAATGACCCTATAACAGATCTTGGAAATGTGCTATTTCAAATATATGTTAACACACATTTGATTAAATAAAATGAACACACTTTAAGACAACAGGATTAGGAATGTTAAGTATATCAGGGAATGATGTACACTTGTATTAGTTAAAACTGTTATCTCTAGTGCCTCTGAAATAAAGAAAATTTCTTCAATTGACTATTTCTAAAAATTATTATTTTAGAAAACTCAAAGTATTTTCTCTTTGGATAAGAATTAATAAGTTACATGAACTATAAATGTTGTTTTAAAAATAATGTCTTAGGGGCCTATATTTTAGATAGATGGTGACATATTTAAATATCAAAACCTTACAACAGTTGTAGCAAATATACATAAAATATCAGTTACAAATATAAAAGAAAATTTCTTTCTATAATACTTCTATAATCAATTCTTTTAGTCTGAGTAAGCCCCCCCCCCCCATATATATATATGGGGTATTCCTCTTTCTACTTTACAAACAGATTCTTAGTAATATTTATTCTTATTTTATTATTCATGAATTTTATTTATTTAGTTTTAATTTAGATCTCTTACAGTAGAGAAACAAGACAATATTGAATATCAAATTTAAATCATCTGAACTTTAAGGGTATTACTATTGTAACAGGATAAAATTAGAACATAGCAAATGATTTCAAATTAAGTCTTACTGCCTATATTTGGCTAGTACTCTTGCTGCTTTCATTTCATCCCAGTGTTTGCCAATATTAACTTCTTCATCAAGCATTGCAATAAAATCAACAATCGCAACAGAATCTCTCAACTATAAACATGAAAAAAGTAGCATAAGTATAAAAATGAAAACTGCTAAAACGATTAAATTACATAAATTATTTTCACTGAGAATACATTTACAGACTATAAGATAAACAATATGATTGTGTGTATAAACATAAAATTATATATCAACACATACGAGCAGCACAACTTTAACAGAAAGTCAGAATTTATATTTAAAAAAGGTATAATATTGAAGATATTTCTATAGAGATTAGCTGTATATAATATATCCTTAGTGATATTTTATTTAAGAGGGGATAAAAATATCAAAGTAAGATAGAAAGCCTGCACATATTCACATATAGAAGAGTTTTTTAAAAAAATAGCCTTATAACAATTCCCATTACAACTCTGGCAACAGATGGATAATTTCCAATTAAATAAAATAAGCATTTTCAATTTAAGTATGGACTTGATGATTGGTACACAGACTAGATTAAAAGAGAACATATCTTGTATACTGCCTAATCATACAAAGTAACTATTTTTAAAAATAATATACATGTTTCTATAAAAGCAGAGAAGAAATAATAATTTTACATATTTTGAAAAATAGAAACTTACAGCAGCACTTTTCATTCCATTGATTTCAGTAGGATTTTTAACAACTTTTATCTTTTCTACAATTGAGGGACCATCTAGAAGTATTCTCTTTTCCTGAAATAAAGCATTAACATTCTTCTTATAATCCTATAAACAAGAAGAAGGAATACATAACCCTGCAGTGATACTTTTGTTGATAAATGTTCCATTTTTGGTTTGTTTTGATTATGCACTTAGACATAAAGTACAATGTCTAGTGGCTAAAATTTTAAGAATCGAATTTCAGAGACAGTACACACTAAAAATGAAATGCTCTTTCAGGTTAACTAAAGCGACCTGTTTCAAGGTACAATGTTTCTGGATAGCGGGTATATCTTTTTCAGTGGTGCACCCAAGATTTTTTCTTGGGGGGGGGGGGGGAGGGGAGGCCGAGATGAACAGATAAAAATATAATACAAAATCAATATTCATAATGCAATTTCTACTTCTTGGGGAGGGGGGCAGGCCCCCCCCTGGGTGCACCACTGATCTTTTTGTTTATAATAGTTTTGCATCTTAAACAACATATTTTCTTACCCGTCTAGTAACCATATTTATTTGTCTATAGACCACATGCATGTATAAGCTGCACCTGAATTGAGACAACTTTTGGGGATATTTTTTTTTCTGAATTCCATTGTAGACTCAAAGTAGCATTGTTCTGCGAAATGTAGCAATGTTGTACATTCCTTAGAGTTCAATGCTCGCCCAACAATATCAGGTACAGCCTTAGCTGATGGTGGTGAAACTACAGTGTAAAAAAATTATTATATATATACTAGCACACTTAGGAATTATTTTGCACAAAGACAAACTCTTGGAAACTCAAAGAATTTTATTAAATAGTCCTAAGGTATAATATATACAAACAATATTTACAATACATTGAATTACCGTGGGCATGATACGGTGTAATAGGTTCTAAAGTATATAGATTACTAATGTTTTATGGTATTAAGTGTCCTAAACTAAAAGGTGTTTACTGTATTTAATTTTAAAATTCCGTGTATAAGCCACATCCCATTTTTACCAACCTATTTTATGGAATAAAAGTGGGGCCTATACATGCATAAATATTGTACTTCCATTTTAGATACATGCCCAAAACAACATTTCATTTTTACAGTGTACCTCTTCCCCCTCTCTATAGTTAGACAACCAGAATTCTTCTAGAAATGGGTTCCTTCAATCTGGATTGAGGAGATGAAAAATAAAAATCGACTAGCAGGCACAATGTGAGATTCTGCATAGGCAATGCCAAGAGACTGGAGGTTCTTTATGGAACTCATATTATGGTCTTAAAATAAGTCATTTGAATGTCTTTATATCAGATTTGATGGGCTAGTGCAGTTGTTTGTAAAATATGTGATACAATGGTATATAGCATATTTTAATATAACTATTAAAAACCATAATGTACATTATGACTGAACAAACTAATGATATTGTTTAATTTAAGGCTTTTTGATGAAAGTTTAAAAAATATATAAAAATATGAAAAAAGAGGATATTAAGTAAAATAAGAGAATATAATATTCACACTCATATGACAACACTGAAGTTCTTTGGGAAAAAATTTAATAAATACCAAAAGGGACATTCAAGTCAGCACTAAGAAAAATAGAAATTAAGATCTTAATATAAACTGATGAATCCTTTGAGTTGACTGTAGGTTTGAATCAAAATATATTAAAATTACTTAGAGGCTTTCCAAAAACGAAATTTATTTTATTTAATGCTTCCGACATGAAGACATTTGAACTGGCAACCAGTAACATCCAGTTCTTGAAGCCAACTAACGAACTCCGTTGCTATGGGCAAATTTTTAACCTTGATAAAGGCACGAAGGTTAGAATGAAAAATGAAGTCAGGCGTCAACATAAACAGTTAGACTACTTTTACTGAAACATGAGTTATTAAATTGTTGTTCAATGTTTTTGAAGCAAAACAAAAAGTGCACAATTTTTAATTAGCAAAAAGAATATTCTATTTAGTCTTTTTTAAAACTAAAATGTATAAAATAATTACAAGATAAAAAGAACTTTTTATATACCATGTTTTTTAATTTTCTGTTGAATCATATAAACTTGACAATTCTATGTATTAATAAATACTTTTAAAAATTTTTTTGATGAATTATACCATCAACTTGAAAGAAAATGATCAAATGAGTAATAAAGAGAGCAATTATAAGAAATTTTCAAACAACAAAATTAACTGAAAATGAATTAAAACTGCTTAAAGATGGCTAAAAGTATTAAAAGAATGCATTGTCATTGTGTTCTGAGCTATTCTAAAAGTTTCAATGTCTAGCTAGTTGGGAAGTTAGTTAAAAATTGATTGCAAGATTTGTATTGGACAAACAAGAAAGTGAGTTAATAAAAACATGGTAAAAAGTCAACTGCTTAGTTTCTAAGATACTGGACAAAATTATAAAATACATTCATTGATAATAAATAAAAAAAATTAACCTTTTTAGATAAAAGAGCACTGAATGAGAAACCAATATTCAAAACAAATAAAGTAAAAATAAGTATACCTCTGGGACTAAATTTACTATTGCATGACTTGATGATGCTGATACTACTATTTTTTCGGAATCATAAATAACTTTCTCCATGTCAGCAAATGCTTTACTATATTCTAAAACCTATGTAAATAAACCACTGTTAGAAAGTTAACACTGTGTATTATACAGCAGACTTAAAAACTGTATCCTTGAAATATAATAATACAAATATTTATAAGATTCTCAGATTATCTCATCAGAATCCCTCAACTAATCCATCACAATTCCTAATCTAAATCCCTTAACTATTATAGACCATATAGTGAGAATTATCAGGGCTTGTTTGTAAAATGCATAGGCTCTCAATGGTACACATTCTCAAAACGAGACTGGTACGGTAGGAATAATTTTAGCGTTTTTCACTCTGCAAATTTATACCGTAAAATCTTGAGTATAATACGCACTTTTTTTTTCACATTTTGGTTCGCAAAAATGAGGGTGCGTATTATACTCATGAACAAAAAAACTTATTTTTAAGCATTGAATAAACGACAAACAATAAATGAGCTGCAGTCTAGTGAAAGTGATTAAGACTGATAATTCTCCGCATTGTTTGTTTTGAATTAAAAATTTAAGTTTTTTTCCTACCAAATTTGATGATTTCATTTATTTTTATTGCAAATTTTATTTATGTTAATAAATATTTGTGCAATTTTTAAATAAAATATTGAAAAGTTATACGTGTGTATCATAGTCAAATTTTAATTTTTTCCGAAAATTTCGTGCAAAATCAAGCATGCATATCATACACATATGCATATTATGGTCAATATTTTATGGTATATTTACATTGCATTAAGGCAACAACTTACTGAAAGCTGTGTGACAACATTCAAATTTAGAAATGGTTTTCAATTTATACTTTTGTGCAGGATTCTTCATACACACAGTAAAACATTTCTAGCCAGCCACCATTCTTCAAAAGATCACCCCCCTAGATGAGCATATTTATTTAGAACCAATTAAAAACTCCATACACCTAATGTAATGAAAGATACCTCCTTTCAACAACCCCCCCTCCAAATGGACTTTTTTTTTAACCATTACTGCCCACCATAGAGAAGTTTCACTGTACTTCTAAAAGCAAAAGAATTTAGACTTCACTTTTCACAAAATACTTTGCAATAATGCATTCTCATAAGGTTGAGAAAACTACGAAATATTCCAGGAAATTGAAAATTATTAGAAATTTGGGATGGTTAGAAGCTTTCTTATTTGCTCATGTGGTCATGACTTAAAGTCTGAACATGATATGCTAAGAACTTTTCAATTCAGTATTTGAAATAAATAAATGATAAATCATGGTAATACATATTACTAATAAAATTACATTACAAAATTAATATTTATTTTGCTACACTTTTGAACCCAAGAGCACAATGATATATTCATATATTAATCACAGACATCAAAATCTTTTATATGTAAGTGATGGTTACTTAAAATAGTTCTACTTTTTAAATCACATACCATTTAATGTAAAGTGTATTAGTAGGGGTAAGTAAATTTCACATAAAAAATGATCGAAATAAATAAATAAATAAAAAAATAATAAAAATAAAATTGCATTTATTCACAATATATATATATAAATTCAAAAATTTTGTATTTATTAAAAGAATCACAAATTTACTTGGTTACGTAAGTATCAAAATTTTTAGTTAAAAGCTAATATTGTAGCAGTCTACAGATTTTCTTTTTTAAGTCTTTAGTAATAAGTAATAAGCAAATTTTGAGAATGAGATCTCTCAGTTAAAGACCATGGATAGTCTTAGATAAGCAATTATGTTAATAAATTATTGCTATTATTACCTACCTGAGCTTAAGCCATTTATCACAGAGTTTTTGACGAAAATAGTAAAAAAATAATTTTCACATTTATTCGCATCTATTTTGTAAATACGAAAATTACATATACCTATGTATTGGTAATGATAATTAAGAATGTTTTGATGAGCAAGTAAAACAGCTTGAAGCAAATAGTTTTGGGACTTTATTTGTAGTTACCTGAACACATTCAGAATGGTTTGAGCCCTTTGGACACAAATATTTTTCCACCTCTGCTGTCAATTTTAAACGTTTCATGTAAAGCCTAAAATGCAAAACTGAGATAAATTTCCTTTAAGTATAATGCAGGAACTTAAAAACAAAAAAAAAATTAATAAAATCTTACCGTAATACATTTTCTGAAATAAAAGCATATGCTTTAAAAACTGGAGTATAGCTTACATCTTGACCTCTAAGGTTAAATAACCCTAAATAAATAGATAAAAAATTTTAGTAACACTCAAACATGCATAGCAACTGAGTTTAATAAAAAATAATAAGATTCCACTTTTTCCTTCCTAAAAGCTGGATGAACAACAAATTTGTAAGAACTCTAGTTATCTTCTTGTGTTGGATCAATATATTGATTGAAAGGCTGTAGGCAAAGTGAAGAAAAAAAGTAATAATACCTGAACTTTACTTACAAACTCTTTCAAAACACTACATGTTATGGGTGAATGCTGGTGATTCAGTGATTTTCTTCATTCTTTATTCTTGTTAATATGTCACCTTAAGTACACAATAACCTTTGTGTTGGGATACTCCCCACATTCCGTCTTTCTAATTTGGAAATTATGTTGTTTTTCCCGTACAGCATATGAGGTACCAGTTTCAGGAATGATGTAATGTAACTATTTCATTATAATCGCAAACTGCGATGTTCAGTTGCTATCGCTAATTGTGATGTTTAAATTTAATATTTCTAATTTTTGATATTTATATACTTTTGTAATATTTGTAATTTGTTGAAAGTGTATTTTGGGGTGACAGTTATATTGATGCTTATTTGCCATACACTTTCTGTTTTCTGCATATGTAACTATGTTTATGCAAATCAGCCAGATGCACACATGGTTTTTTTTTAATGTACATAATGTGCTGGCTCTAGTTAGCTCTCGGGGGGTCAGTTGGAGCATTGTGTCAGGCAGTAAGCTATTGTCGATGCTAGATGTTATTTCGAGTTCATTTTTGTGGTGGCTTATCTTTTAAAGAGGAAATAAATCTATATTTTAATTTTAAGAAAGACTGCTTCTTTTACTTGCTGCTGCTTCAGCCCACTGCTTCATTCTGCGATGATGCTTTTTAAAATATCTACCATATCTTATTTATTGTTTTAATCAAGCCAACACTTTGATCATGGGTTCACACATAATTTGCTTTATTTTACATGATATTTACATGCATGCATCGAGTACAGTGCAGAGCTAATCTTTGCTCCCACATTTCACTTCAAATCTGCATCTGAATGTCCGAGTGGAGTTACAAAGCTATAGAGTGGCAGCACCATCTAGCATAACAATTTCCCACACATGTAACTGAGAGTAGAAAACATTTCCCTTTTCTCTTGGTATCACTTTTACCTGTGAATCAGTTTCAAAGGCATTTCAAAAACTCTATTTATTATTAACTTCTTATTCCCTACTATCCCTTATTCATATAACTCCTTATTTATTTATTTCCTATTCTCCCTATTAAAGTTTGAGAGACACAGGTAATGTAATGTTAATTTCCATGGTTTTGTAAAAACAAATGCTCATAACAAGAACAAAACTGAAAAATGACTAAATATAGTGAGTTTCTCACTCATTTCTAATGACAAAGGGAGATTTTATTTTTCACTGAATACTACAGTGAGTTTAAATCAATACAGATACTTTCTTTCAAATTACTTTTAAATTGGCCAGTTCCCATTTGAATTTGCAGTGGCAATAAGTTATAATTCTAAAACCAGTTACTCAGAGATCTGAATGCACTGAGGATTATAAGCTATGCCGATATAAAAATTAGCTGGGCCCAGTCCATAATCTGAAATAGAATTTGATGTATTTAAACAGATCTTGGCAGATTGACCAGTGAGATAAGATTCAACAAAGCCTGAAATGTTCGTGTAAAATTTGTGATTTTAGGAATCATTTTTCAACATGCCATTACAGATATATAAATAATCCTTTTAAAATTACTTTAACATTTTACTAATATTTTATTGATTATACTTCATCTAAGTCTACTTATTTTGATCTGTAGCATACTCTGTTGATCAAAATGTGTGGGGTTTTCAAAAGTTGAAGCAGTATATAATTAAAATGCTGACATGAATTCACCAGGGTGATGCATCATGGATGACCAAAGAATTAAACAAAAGATTGGGGAAATAAAGGTAATATTTTCTCCTTAAAAATATGATAAAAAATTCTTTACATTTTTTGTTGTTCTTTGTTTAGGTACAAAACATATTTTAACTGGTGACAAGAGTTTTAATGATTTTGTTCTGAATTTTTTAGAGCAATCTAAAGTTTCAAAACAGCATTATATATATAAGAGTTAGTAAAGTAAATAACATACTTTAAAATAGATATTATATGCAACAAAAATTTAGAACTGTTTCAAAATACAGAATATGCCATAATGGATAAACAAAGTATTATATCATACACATATATCATACACGTATTTCCCACCTCAGATCAGGGCTGAAGGTTGAATGTCTTTGAAACTAATTTCAATATATGGTATAATGAATTTTAAAAAATAACATTTAATAAATTCCTTTTTTTAAGGGGAGGGGGGAAATAAATTGACATACATTTTTATAACATGGATGTAAAATTCACTGCATACTTTAAAATATGCTGTTTGTTAAACAACCAAACTTGAAAAAGAATGAAGAAAACATACATGCAATATCATCTAAAGCTGTAATTATTGTTCCTGAAGCACCTTTTTCATGTATTATACTCTTAACCTCTTCAATCTTTTCATGCCATGTTTTCCCTAGAATGATACATACCACTTATGAAAAAACAAATGATAAAACAGAACAAATGATAAAACAGTAACAAAGGATAAAACAGAACATAAATAATAATATTAATTAATTTGTGCAAGTAAAATTCAAAGGTATTAATCTTACCTGAAGTAACTGGTTTATATTTTTTAATGTAGGGTAATTTCAGACAAAGGGTAGATAATAGGTATTCATGAATTAACAAGAAAATTGTGCTGTCAGGCATTTGCACATATTTCTCATTACAAAAATTAGAATAGCAAGTCTTTTTACATTTTATAAAAAAACCATTTTGGTACAATACTAGAAGATAACCAACAGCTATGGTATTAGGAATAAGATTTTGAAAGAATAAAGATAGAAATAAAAAGTGTGCAGAGGAAAAACTATCAGCATATATTTATTAAAACTGGTAAATGGGGTAAGTTAACAAAGACTGTGAATGTGTTTCGGAGGTACAGAAGTTAATAAAAGTTAAGACTTCATAATATATTAAGAATAAAGAATAGAGACTCACAGAGGCTAACATATCGTTGAAAATCCTTATTGTGATGACACTGCACACATATAACATTTTTAAGAGTCATTTTTAAAAATTCTGATTTGAGAAAAATACTTCTGCTATGAAAAAAATTCTAAATGTTATAATGCCTAGTATATACTTAAAAAATTTGATGATAGGTATCGTTTGCAAGATAACCCATTTTTAAAAATATAAAATAAATTATTTTCTTTTCATACGAATCTCAATTCTCTTAATACGGTATAAAATGTTTGGGATTATTAAGATTTTTCTAACCATATTTTAATAATTTAAGTTAGTCATCATTTCTAATAATGACATCACAGGAAAGGGGACTTAAAAATAATTTTTTTGTAACTTGTTGAGATTAATTTTTTTAAATTGAATAAAATGTCTTTAAAATATATTGATCAGCATCTTTAAAGAAATATTGAGAAGTACAAGACATAAAACTCCAAGTCTCAATTTACAATCCAGACCTGATTTTTAGTATGGTACATGTTTTTTTAATACCAGGTTTAATTTCAAATGAAAATTTTTAATTAATAAGAGATTTTAATAATTTAGGCTAAAGCAGTGGTTCCCAACCCGTAGAAGTCTGTGGACCACTAAGTCAGATACTGAACCATATACCACCCCCCCCCCAAGCCAAATACACACATCGACTTAAGGGAGTGGGGGCATAGGGGTATAGAATATCCCTCAGGCAAAAGGGATACAGGATTAACATAGTCACATTTTGTTTCAACCTTGTTTTCAATCTTTAGAATTAGATAGCCTAAATCTGAGCCTGAAATTGAAACATATTGATTGATTCATGGGTGATTAAGTTTTTTAGAACACATTATTTATTATTACTATTGTACAGTGTACAGTACGACTTAGCTACAAATTCTTTAATTTTAATACATAAAAATTACATACTACTGGGATATAGTTAGTAATCTCTTATTAAAGTGAACTTTATAAATTTTTTATTAATCAAGTAAATAAAGTTCTATGTTATTATGTTATTAAATGCTTCAGCATGAACAAAAACCACAAATTTAGTTAATTTTTACCAGCATACTTCACATCATGAATGAAGACATGAGAAACAGATTCAGGTGCTCGTCCTTGAGGAATATTCCAGATATCATCTATAAGATTACTACCATCAGCATGAAATGTAAGGTTTGCTTGCTCAAATTTTTGTCTAAAATAGTGCCACTGAAATATTTTTCAAAAACAATTTATTATTAACAAGAAAATCTAGAATCAATAATATACATAACAATAAAATATTGACACTTTTTTATTGCATTCAGTTTTAAAGTACATCGTTTTATAACTATATTTTTTTCTACAGAATTTAAGATGTACATACTATACAGTCAATATCTTAGTTAACCCTTCAGCGGGCGCACCCGTATACAAAGTGCAACATCTTCGTAATTTGAATGGTTTGTTTTTACATGTAAGGTTTGAATGTTCTATGCAGTTCCTATTTATAGCTACACCCTTTCTAATGCAGGTCTGATTTTCTGACCCTTGTATTCATTTCCATTCATTTTTAGTCGTGATTTAACCGTGGTAAACCAGCGATTATACTGTATTACAATACGACAAATCAGGAGTTGAAGTACTCGATCAAATGTAGAGTTATTACATGATATCCTGCATATCATGAAGATGGACAATCTCATTGTTTTTTAGGTTTTTGGTCATAATAGGAATGAATTTGCAAGCTGTCATTAGATCCAATAAACCAGACAGTTTTGAAATAAGGCGATTGTATCTGCATTCTTTGGCTTTTAATTATAAATATATCTCAATATTATCAACATTTTATATCTTGTCATAAATGCAGAATTATTATTTTCAATTTGAAAAAAAAAATCATTACAAAAGGAATAATCAAGGTTGAAAGAGAGGTTGCACTTTGTGCCACGCACGCCTGCTGATGCTCCAAAAATTGGCGCACCCACTGGAAGGTTTATGGTGTTTGCAGAAAACTGGGAATCTATTCTATTTTTCTTTTATATAAAAAATAAATGAGTACAAACCTTGAAATTAGCAATGAGTTTAGAATCAGCTCCAATCTTTGAACCAGGATTTAATTTTTTAATGATCCACTCATCTAGTGATGGTGTTTCTTTCTCACCCCTTTTCATCAAAAGCCAACTGCAATCAAGCTCATCCTCTGCTTGTAAAAAGTACCTCCCATCAGTCCACAGAGCAGCAACTTCTTGAAGTATCACAGCTGTACCTAAAAACCAACATTGTGATAAAAAAATGCCAATGTATTTAACACAAATGAAACATAACTAAAATATTTTCATTTGATTTCTATATGTATATATCTTACTAAAAAGTATAAAGAAAATTAATTTATCTTACTTAAACTCAAAGTGAAAGGCTCTTTACAACTATTTTCAATGTTAAGCTGAATATTTTTATTAATTCAAAATTTTAATGGAATTATTATACCTATATACATAAAACTTTGAATTTATTAATTGAAACTTTAATATTCTGATAGATATGTTACTCTAATAAACTGGTTATGAGTCTTACAAATATATCTCTATTACACAGCTAAAATTAAAGTCATTATACAAACATATTTTTATTTTGCTAAGAAAAAAAATTGTGATATTTAAGTATAAATATTATAAACATCTTATGTTATTTTTATCCTCAAATAATTCACTTTTTAACTCTTTCAATATTAAAAATGTTTTGTTCCCAGTTTACTTTTGAGATGATCTCCTAAAACTGTTTTTAGGAAACAAATTTTAGGAGAGTTTAATTGAGTATATAGAAAAATGAACTGCTGCAATTTAAAAGTATTCACCAAGGCATAGTCAAAATGCCCCCAATAGTTCTAATTTTGTGTAACTCTTGTCTATATACACATAAAACAGTTCTGTGCAGGGCCTTTTTATCGCATGGGCAAATCGGGCCTTTGCCCAGGGCCCCCTGATGCTAGGGGGCCTCAAAACCCCCTTGGTGTATGCACCTAGTACTTCTAATAGTCTGTATTTTTATAAATGTCCGTAAGGAGGGGCCCCCAAATAGCATCTGCCCAGGGGCCCCCAGCGTTCATAATCGGGCCCTGGTTCTGTGACTGACTGACTGACTGACATATCATGCACAGACCAAACCGCGGGATTTTTGAAAATTCTCCTTAGATATTTTAAATTAAATTTTTAAGCTGTTTTTGGAACATTCTTTAAAGTTTGAATTTAAAATAATAATCTCAGGGTTATAAAATTTATATCCACCAGAAAGATCATAAAAATTCTTTTAAATGAAATCTTTTTCAAATCTTTACCTCCATTTTCTGATTTTTGATGAATTTTTAAAGATTAATTTTTAGAATTTAATTTATTAAATGCTGATCACATGGTTTCTTTTCTTTTTGTTTTAAATTAATTTTGTGTCACGTGCATACCAACGAATAAATTGACAAAAAATTTTTTTTTTCTTTCTAATGCAGCAGATGATTGGACATTATCCAAAAAATATTAAAATACAAGAAAAGAAATGTTCTTCAAACTGTACTATATTCTTTAGTATGTTTTATTAGATTTAATTTGAATATTTTTCTTCTACATTATTTTGTCCATAAAATATCTGTTATGATTTTGTTATAAATTTATATATATATATATATATATAGGCATTAATTGCATACATTGACTGTTGTATTTATTATAAATATATTTTTTTGTTTTTTGGCATTAATTGCATACATTAACTGTTGTATTTAATTTGAACATACTCCATAGCGAAGCATCGATATTCAGCTAGTTTGCAATAAAAACTTTTTATGCAAGAATGAGGGAAGATAACCTACAAAATAAAAATTTAAAAATGCAACAGCATAAGTATAAACAGTGAAATATTTAGTTTCTGAGAATTAAAAAATAAATAAATAAATAAAGCTTTTGCACCAAGTTTTTATTTTACCGATGGGGGGGGGGGGATTACAAGGGGATTTCATTTTACAGATGTGTTATTTATTTTATTCATCAGATGGGAAAGTAACATTGTTATTGCACAATAATTTACATTTAAATATATCATACATAAAACTTTTTAGCTCTTTAATTCTGATGACAGATTTATGATGCATTCAGTGCAGAAACTTCAGCATTCTTTAAATGTTTTAGTTCAGCAATTAAAAAAAATTATTTCATTACCAGCAGAGCCCTAAATCCAGAAATAAATTGCCGTCTTTTATCATGATCTGCAACAAACTCACTCTACAAATGCAAAAATCAAAAGTTAAACATAAAATTGACAACAAAAATTGAAAAATTTATTGCAACATACAACTTAACTCTTACCTAATCAGTATAATTTTACTTAAATATACTCTTGTACTGTTTGTATACTAGGAGCCATTTAATATTTCAAATTCAGAAGAGGGCATCATCATCTTTCAGAATTCTCAACTTTTAATTTAAACTAAAGCTATATTTTAATTAAAATACATTTATGTTTGTTATTCATATATCCTCTAGTTTCACTGCTGATTTGAAAAAAAATTAAAAAATACATAACTTAAGAAGTTATTTTCTGACTTTCAAAACTGATTTTTTGGTAAAAGTAAAAACAACAAGTAATCTATCACATTTTTTAAGAATCATACTTTCATAATTAAGAAAAAAGCTTAAATAAAAACCCTTTTATGATTAAAAAAATTTACAAACAAAAACCTTCTAACTAAAGAAAAATGATAATTACTTGAAATTTGAAGCAAAAAAAATATTTTAATTAACTTTTATGAAAAAGTTTGAGCAGCAATTAAATAATAATTACCCACATTTATGCTTATAATTTGAATATTTATTTCAGATATAACACAATTAAAACAGCAAAAAAGAAAAATTACTTCATGTTCATCACTAGATGGTACGATGTAAGCATCGTAATTACTTGCTTTCATTCTTAGCCGTAATCTACGCAGTCTGTCCGTTGTGTTCACTCTAATTGCAGGATTCACCGTTATTAAAAGTTGTCAGTAAAGTTGAAAATAAAATTTTTTTAATATCTATTATTGAAATATACAAATTAATATATACAAATACATACAATTAAAATTTATTTGATACAAAACTGCACGACTAATTTATCTCAACTATACTAATTTAAAACAGAATATTTTCAGGAATCTTAATGAAGATTTCTGCATTAAATAGTTTGAGAAATACTCAGGGGGTCAAACTGTTTAAAAAATTAATTTTTAACTTTAAATATGAAAAGATAATAGAAGAATGTTTGAATAAATAATGGAGCACAAAAATGATGCTATTTCATAAAGATATAAACTATATGACAATATGTGCATAACCTAATATAAAACCACAGAATACAAGCTTACTTTTTACCCCAAAATGACTATCTTTTGATGCCTAAGAGGCATTAGTTTCACATATATGTAATACACACACACTATTATTAAAAAGTTGGAATTTACTTTTTCGGAAACTACCTTCTGCTTGATTTTATGGAAATTCCATGTGCAATAGAAATATTCTAAGTTAGTAGGAATGCTTTCAGCAAAATATATGTACCAAGAGATCATATAAAATTTTGAATATAAAGTAGACCATTTATCATATCACTTCAAAACTTTTCATGTTAACTTAATATAGAGCTTATCTTTTAATGATCCGAATTCCCTTATATGTAATAAAATAAATATTGCAGGTATTTTGTTATACATGCAACTTAAATTAAAAAAATTGTTTTAATCAATAAAATATTAAAAAAGTTTGGCAAAAAGCTTGGTGTAATCTTGGCAACTTCTCAATGAATTCTCATGAGAATGAATAGAGAAATCAAGACTTTAACAATGTCAAGATGGTAAAGTCTAATTCCTTCATGCTCATTTTTCCCGAATGAATAATTAAAATTTAGATACACCAGTGAGCCATCAATAACCAATAAATTTTTTTTTAAATAAAAAGAGAAAGAGAAACATAGTCTCAGCCTTTCTTACCTTAGTATGTGTAATGAAAGGATAGAAGCATAAAATCATTCATAAACTTTGCTAATAATTTTGCAATTGAAGTAGTATTTATAGGGCAACTGCATACTTTCTTCTGTTTTGCAATAGTGTTACATGAATACCCTTGGATAATAATCTTTATTGTTTATGACTATTTTAACTGGTTAGAGTAATTATCGATAATCTATGATACCAATATATAGGAACACTTACGGTTATGACAAATTATTGTGCCCAAAAATTCAGTTTTCAAGAATTTTTGAAGAATTTTATGAAAATTGAATGGAACAATTTATGAGTAGTGAAATATTTCACTTCTTACAAGAATTGAACGTTCTAGATAATTTCATCAATAAAACATTGTTATTCCCCAATCTGTCAATTTTGTTAGCCTACTAAGTTAGAAATGATGTGTGTTGGGTCTTTTACACATGTACACTTCTAAATTATTCACTGGGAGCATGAAATTTAAGCAAATGCAATATGTTCACAGCAGAAACTTCACAAATCAGTGGGCAAACTTTGCAAACACTGATTCCCTAATCCAGTGCAACAAGCATTCAAATTCTTTTATCCTCCATTCTTACAACTTATTCTCATATTTTTACTTTTTATCATAGTATTGCTGTGTCTTAAACTTAGGGCAAGTACTGAGGGTACAGAAACATTGATAAAATATATGTTTTATATATGTGTGTAAGTATAAATATATACATGAAAATGTAGTAAGAAGCATATACATAACAATTATAAGTAAATAAATTAAGAAAACACTTTCAGATGATCTGAAATGTATGCAACAAACTTCAAAATACTCAGATACGAAAACACTGATATGAGAATGGGAATAAGAAACAACCACATTCAGATGTATGAGGAAAGTTTAATAAGCCAACTAGAAATTGTTAGCAACAATGCATAAGCTGCTAAATGCTACAAAAGATAAGTAACATTATATTAAAACCACTGTAATTTCAGGTACAAAACTGCATATAATAACTTATAATAAATAATGGAGTCAACAAAGCTGCATATAATAACATATAATAAATAATGATAACAATGTCAATTATTTTCATTTAATGGCAAAGCACGAGAAAAACATTTTGAATGACTGTTAGAATTTTCTAAAGTTGAACTGCAGATTAAGACATCTCACTATGATTCTGAACCATTACTGAAAGAGTATTTTTACTAGATACATAACTACATACTCTAATTCGTTACTTTTGTTAAACATTTCTCTCCAGATTTTTCCAACAGCATGGTTTTGAAATTTATATTTTATTTAAAGGTGTCACAATGATATTTCAACACAAATATTAGATTTCCTTATAATAATATGTATATCATAGTTGATTCTCCAATCCTCTCAAAAAGAATCTTTTTAATTTTGAAAATTATTATTTAAATATCTGCTCTGTGTTATATTTGTAATATTCATAACTTTATAACATTTATTCAGTTTCATAGTCCACAAGTAGAGAACATCATAGATCAGACAAGGTCCAACATGATCACTATCTGAATGAACTCTTATTTAAAAATATATACACATCTATATTTTTTATTGTAGCAAATTTTTAAATACATGATATTAAAGGTGCATATTTAAAGTTGGATGGCTTGATTTGATCCATAAAATGGTCAGTGAGAAAATTTTGCAATTAAGTTTATCAGGTAAACTTTCATATACACAATTTGTAACTTTCTATTCAAAGTTTAAAAATCTTTCATTTCAATTGAATTCTAACTGTATTTAGGAATCACAGAACTTCCAACATTATTATTCCTGATCTGTGTTATGATAACATTTTCATATTATACAGCAAAATTAAGAAGATTTCTTCTAATAACTATTTATTATTACATGAAATAATTATAAAAATCTATGAATGTTTATACTACAGGGTTGTACTTGCAGGTGAGTAAAAGGTCTTCATGTTCCTTTAATGGTTATTTCATATACATTAGAATGTTTAAGTATACATTAATTATTTAAATAAATGTATACTTAAACATTCTAATGTATATAAAATTTATCTCTTTACTGTTAATGAATGATTGAAAAAAAAATAAAGAACTATGGTTATACTCTATGGTATACTCTAATCACAGTAAAAAATAATTGTATTTTTTATTGAATTATTCTGTTGGAAAAATTCGAGAGTTACAACTGTTAATACCAGCCCTCTGTATGAACAATGCAAACTCTTGTTATGCATTTTACATAACAAGAGTTTAAATAAATTAATAAAATAATGGATGTAAAATTTTTCAAATTCTCATAAAATTTCATTTGCAGTTTTTGCTTTTATGATTAGAAATATAAAACAAAACTAACTTGAATCAGACATTACATATTTAATAAATTTGTTGAAAGACAAAAATTGATCAAAATAAATATTTTTTAAAAAATCACAGCCAAATAATTCATGAAAATTTGCATATAGATTGTATTAAGGCACTTTATACCAGCAATAAAGCTCAGATATCAGCAATAGTTAACTTTATGTGGAGACTACACTCATACCCCAGCCATACTTGAATGTATAAATTACTTTAAAATAGAAGCATATTAATAATTAAACACATTAAATTAAGCAAAAAGTATTGATTTAAATACATTCATAAAATTCTGTTGAGAGTTTGTGAACAGAAGTTTACCATCAGTGCTATTAATGAAACTACTAGCTAATGTGACATTCTAAATGCATTTTGTAAATATGTATAAATATATATTTAAAATTATTTTATATGATTGCATATGTAGATGACCATATACATGGTTTTAGTTCTTGCTGTTATCTTCTAGAGCAGTGGTTCCCAACCTTTTTCAGCTGGCAACCCACCTTTCCTTATCGGGATACCTCCACAGTCCATCGGTCCATGGTGGAGTAAAAAACTTTATTTGTATCCCTTTATTATGTATATATAATTTACCATCAAATATTACAAATATATATATATACAGTCGAACCTCCATATATCGAACTTCCCTATATCAAAATTTTCTATATATCGAACTCTTAGCAAATCTCCATGTTCATTACATAGAAAAAATTGTTTCTATATATCGAAAAAATCTCCATGTATCAAAATTTTTTTCAAGACAAATTGGGAGATTTTATTCCTCTTTAGAATAAAATCTCCCAATTTTTGGCATTTGAAACAATACGTCGTGAACTTCAATTCGTGGAAAATGTCCCTGATGAAGTTTTTAGTGGACTGAATAAATACGAACATTTCTTTGAACTTTCCGCAAAACTAACTGTTCAGCAAGATATTCGTAGTTTTTTTTTAAAGAATGTAACTATGATCATTGTAACCACTGTCTGCATTATTGTTTTTTTTTAAAGCTATATAGTAATCAATAAATCTTTCATATTATTTCATTTTTTAGTTATTAACTTTCATTTAATAGGATTCGCATATAAATTAGAAATGGAGTTTCATATACGAAAATTACCTTTAATTAATTTTTTTTAGGAGAATTATGATAACGAAGGTCAATTCTATATATCGAATTTTTTTCGCACAATTTGCTACTTTGATAATGGAGGTTCGATGTGATATATTATATATATATTGCCGAAGTGTGCACCACCTGTGTGAGTCCTCTGGAGGGATGTAGTGGATCGTTGTCTGCCGCAGATGCCAAAAATCAAGACCACGAAACAATCAAAACACAATTTGATTTTGTTTCGATTTTCTTATCTTTCTGATGGTTTATTCGGGGTGTTCTGATAGTTTAGGATCGAGTCGCGACCCACCTGTAACCTTTCCACGACCCCACTGTTCGGAACCGGGCTGAGTTCTAGAGTAATCCATTTATGCATAAAAATGCTAGCAATCATAGCCCAAATAATTATTCATGAAATTGTAAATAATTAGTTATGTTCAGAAAATAGCATAATGAAACATCTATAAGAATGTTTAATGTCTAAGATAAATGGCTTTCATAAGCCATTAATAGTGATAAACTTGCCAGGAAGATCATCTGCATTACAGAATATGATCTGGTCAACATTCACTTTGTCTAATCAGGAAATAAACATAAATATGTAATAGACACATTGCTATGATGATTACTTATCAATATTTTAGTTTGTCAAATAGTTTAAATAGCAATTCACCATGAAGAACCTAGAGTTCATTGGTGGCAAGTTCATTTTCATCAATTTAAAGAGAAGTAAAAGGACTTAAATTGTTTAGATTGTTTGGGAATCAGAACAGCATGGGAGAATTTGATTACTTGACAGGGATCAATTAGTTTTTTAGAGGAAATATGAGGGCTTATTAAGTGTGAATTATTTTATTGATATCATTGAACTTCAGTTTGCATATTTTTTTGTGATAAATAATACTTTACTATGGGAAAAAATTTCAATTTTCATTAACTTAAATTTTCTATATTAAGTCTTAAAATGTTAAAATTGCTTTACTTGAAATGCTATATGAAGAAAGGATAAAATCTAAAAACTGTTATTTAATATTATGCATAATTCAGCATTCAACTACAACAGTTAAAATGTTGGTGTACACATTGTTTTAGAAAAATTTAGTTTCAAAAGATAATTTAAGACGCTTTGTTTTTCTAATTATGAAATCTCCAAATAATGCTCAAGTCCATTTTTGAAAAAAGCACACTAAACCAGATTGAGTGTCTCTTGAGTTAAGTCTTAATTCAGAGAATATCACACATGATAGATTAATTATAATTTTTAAAATGAAATGCAGGCTAGTACAGGCTCTATCATAGGAGAAACTGTATTTAGAATAAACAGCCACTACCTGCAAACCATACTATTACCATAACTTATTTTTAGAAACTCACCTATCACATATATCATTAAATTTAAAAAGGGTAACACTAATCTGATCTCAAAAGAAAAACATCTTTATGAGTTTGATACTATAATCAAGGCATGGAGTGTCTATGCTATCACTACAGTCTTGTCTTGTGTCAAAGTATTAGTAAAATGTGTTAAGTAAATTTAATGTTACTGTTTGATAATTGAAAAATTAGTTATACAAAAATAAGCCCTGTTGTTTTAATTTTTTCACAGTTATTTATAAAAGTATAAAAATTTATTGGCTTCAAACAAAGTCAAAATTTAAAATGTTTCATTTTCTCTGGGCATAATATAAATAAATGACAGCATAAATATAAGTGATAAAATTTACAAAGAAATTACAGTACTTTGTTGCAAAGAGGGAAATGTTCAAATATACGGAAATGCACTGTAAGAATAACAAGGGAGACATGCCTTCTATGGTTGTCATACTACAATGTACTGTATTTCAGATACAGATTAGAAAAGCACTGAAAATTTTATATATACAGTGGAAACTTGATCTATCATTTTTCAAGAGACCAACTGAACTGAACGATAAATGCAAGACAATGATAAATGTGAGAACATAACAAAGAAATATGATCGTTGCGACTGGGTGAAATAAACAACACATACAGGGAAACGATGATTCAGAGAACAATCAATCAAGATTCCACTGTACATCATACAATAATGAAAACAATTGACTTCAAAATTTAAATCTTAGCACAGGTACCTTAAAATATTCATTAAAAACTATTCAGTCATCAGATAGTTCAGTATAGAAAAGAAGGAGCTTTAATATCTTATGCAACATTATGTGATCTGCTTCAAGGCAAAGTAACAGACACAGTGTGGGCCACAGTGAAGTCAAGGGATACTAATATAGAAGTTTCAATTCATGCAATATAGATCCAAAACACAGTATGATAATAGTTATAAAATTATGACATAGAAAAAATTATCTTCCTCTAGTTACATATTTTTACTCACTTTCTAAATCTCTTTTTTCCCTTAACCACTAAATTCAAACAATTAAGCTTTAATCAAACATTTTGATACTCCAATAATTTGAAAGCAGTTGCAAGAGACATTATCAACATTCTTTTAAACAAATTTTAAAATTTTTTTCAAGATCATTAATAGTAAAATATATTTTAATAGCATATAAAAATTAATCATGTTTTTCATTTCCAGGAAAAATGAGAAATTTTAAGAGACAATAAGCAGACTGCCCCACAAAAAACAAAATCTTTTGAATTTATCATCTTTTAAAAACCAACATTTCAGAGTATAATGTCCAAATATTAACTATTATTTACAATTCCTTAATACTCAGTTTAAAAAAAATATTTAGCAAATATATTCTAACAGATGACTAAAATTCATTAAGTTAGATATTCAAATTGAAAAATAATAGAAATTATGTAAGATGGGTTTGATGTTATATTCACACTTAATGAGAAATTAAACTAGACTTTAAACAGTAAAACAAAGACTCTTTGATAAACACAATGAAATAGGAAGGCAACAATTGATTTTATCTAAATAATTGATCCTCATCAAGTAGAGGATCATTTGTGCGATTGTCGCTATCAGCAATTCACAAATACAAGTTTTTAAGTACGTGAAGACTAGACTTTGTTAACTGGTTACCCTGACGAGAATTTATTCAAGAAAACAAGTCCTTTCATCCCAGGTTTTTAAAATAAAAATTATTCATGAATTATGTTTAAAATAAGTCCTTTTAACAGTGGCATAGCGAAGGGGAGGCAAGGAGGTGTATTATGCCCCAGGTGCCAAATGGTCTTTTTAACTAATTCTATATATTATATTACTATACACCTATACCTCGCTATACGGCCGCTCTTTATACAGCATTTCGCTATAATGGCACTTTTTCGATTTACAGCCCACAATGTTTCGTTATACGGCCACAACAGCATAAAGTGATGATCGCAGCATATTAACTCTTAATGATTCTTCATGTTAATGTTCGTCATCACATTAAAACAGTTTTTAAATATTTTATTTTATGTTTTTTATTATATGTATACATGCCTGCATATGATTTCTTTTGTCTTTTTTTATATGTTTATTTTTGAATGTTTATTATTACGTTGTTTTGCACTTTTATTTTTATCTAAGCATTTTTATAGGAAATTAAAAGAATAAAATGCTTTATGAACTAAAAACTATATTGTGTATAAAATATTGGAACAGATCCAATTAAATTTGCATGGGTTTGTATCAAAATAATTGATTCGTTATACGGCCATTTTTTCCGGAACACATCTAGGCTGTAAAGCGAGGTATGGGTATATGTTTTTTTGGGGGTAGGGTGCCAAAAAAGTATCATGCCCTGGGCACCAGTTATACTCGTTACACTACTGCCTTTAGGTAAGAGACTATAGTTACCTAGTACTCAGGGTGACCAGTTATCAAGACTCAATTATATTCACCTAAGTTCAAATAGATAAATGGTACAACTGACCAAAAAAAAAAATGTTTCTAATGAAAATTAATAGGACACAATATGCAAAACATAAAACGGTACTTATGTATTATAGCTGAAACTTTGCCGCTTGGAGAGAAAACGGCAATAAAGCGCCAATTATGCGTCTCTCCCTTGTTTCTAATATCGTTCCCGCTATTCATTGATTTTGCTGTCAGGGCTTTTTGTTAGAAGTTTCGTTTTGAGCCTTTATATATTTATTATTTTCGATTATGAGAAAACTAGTTGAATACCCGTGCTTTGCGACGGAATACATTCCTACCATTCATTGTGTAATTTGGTTAATTTAAATTAACTTTAGCAGTAAAGTACAGTCATTCCTCAAAGAAGTCCACCCTATAATTTAACGACAGTAATCCGACGTTAAATATGGGTTTTAGATTTTTTTTTTAATTAAGGGATTTAAGCCCCTATTTTTAACATCTATAGAGGTTAAATTTATATTTTTAAAAAATTTCTGAGAACCTGGGGCATTAGCGGAACCCCAAAGCAAAATTTCAGCTTCCTTAGGCCTTCTGGTTAGAAAGATAAAGTGATCAGTCAGTCAGTGTTTTTGGAGGTTTTTAAACCCCTGAAATTTTGTGTTTCTTAGAGAGATTTTTAAGTAAACACTTAGAGCCTTATAGGAACCAAGGGTTATGGTTCCTGAGATACAGTGATCATTCACTCACTATTTTATTTTAGGGGATTGTCTCATTTTTTAACCCTCTTAAAGATTGAATTTTTAAAAAAAGATTACTTAGTGTGCATCTAGGGCCTAAGAGCAACACCATACAAAATTTTGACTTCCTAGAAAGTATGGTTCCAGAGATACAGTGATCTCTGGAACCACTGGAGTCATTGATTTATTTGGGAGTTTAACCCCTTACGAGGGTTAAAAATTAAGGGGTTTAAGCCCCTATTTGAAGACTGAATCCCCTACTGCCTCGTAAAGATTGAATTTTTTAAAAAAGATTTCTGAGTGAGCATCTAGGGCAGTGGTGCGCGAACTGTGGGTCAGAAAATAAATGAAAGAGGTCGTGAACAGTTTGAAGTAAAATTATATCATTCAAATAATTAAAAATATACTTTAAATTTTCTATAATTACATATTTTTATTAACTTGCTTTCTTGTCAGCAGTGTGTGTGTCCCTTACAAATCTTGCAATCGATTTTTAACTAACTTCCCGACTAGATAGACATTTGAAACTTTTAGAATAGCTCAGAACACGATGACAATGCATTTTTTTAATAATTTCAGCCATCTTTAAGCAGAATTAAATTAATTTTCAGTTAATTTTGTTTTGTAGACTGGTGCAGCCATCTACCGCCGGGACCGGAACGAAAAGTTAAATGCAAGTTAACTTCCAATTAACTTCATTTTCTTTCAAGTTGATGGGATAATTCATCAAAAAAAATTTTAAAAAGTATTTATTAATACATAGAAATGTCAAGTTTATAGGATTCAACAGAAAATTTAAAAACATGGTATATAAAAGGTTCTTTTTATCTTGCAATTATTAATATTTTTAATTAAATTTTTATACGTTAAATGATATTATATGGCATTCTTATATAAGGTGTCAAACAGTCTTGCAAAGATACATTTGCATTTTTTCAATTTGCTTCTACCTTTCTGCGTGAGAATGGGTTTTCAAAATGAGTTGTTATAAAAACCCTACAACGGTTAAAACTAAACATGAAACATGATACGAGAGTAGCACTCTCAAGAATTTCAGCAGATACTGAACAAACATTATTCAAGGTCTAGGCTCCCCCTTCTTATTAATTTTTTTGGCTATTTTAATTTTGTATAAGTATTCGAAGTTTATAGTTTTCGATGTTTTAATATAGAGCTTATCGGGCCCGGTGGGCAAAGTGGGCCGCAGCGAGCCAGTGATCTGAACATCACTGGTTCGATGCCCGGCATTGACAAATCTACTGCCATGTACACTGATGGTGGCTGGTGCACGAAAAATCTGTTGTGGCTTTAATGGCCTCCAGGTTCTCAAATTTACCTCTGGAGGTGCGAGGTCAAGTGTACCGGTCTCGTCACTTGACTCAGTTCTAAATTACGGGACCTGCTTGTAGGGGGTAGTGCTGGTCACCTATATGGTGTCCCCTTAAACGAATGGCCAGCAGTCTTGCAGTTTACATACAGGCGAGCGACAATTTAACCCACTTTCGAAAGAAAAAAAGTATAGAGCTTATAATTTTGAAAACATGTTCCTTTTCTTAAGTTCAAATTTTTGTTAATTTTTACCTAAATGAAGTACAAATACATATTAATATTTCAATATGAAGTTTTAGTCGCATGATATTTGGCATAAACAAGTGTAGACATTTATTATTGATATTATGCAAAGTTAATACAAACCCATAATCCACAGTTCATTGATTCTAAAAATAGTTTGCCAAAATTTGATTTTTCTTTTCTCTATCTTTGTGAATATTTTCCAAATTAAAGAAAATGTTTGATACGACTAAAAGATGTTCATAATGGGTCTAGTGACTTTTCAATTAAAGATAGTGGGTCGCGGTATAAAAAAGTTTGCACACCACTGATCTAGGGCCTAAGAGCTATGCCATACAAAATTTTAACTGCCTAGAAAGTATGGTTCCATGGATAGTTTTTTTTATGGGGGAGGGGGGGAGGAAGGGAGTTAACCCCCTTAAAATCTGTATTTTTTAAAAATTTCTTCGTACGCATCTAGATCTTAAGACGGACCACTATTCAAAATTTCAGCTGCCTACACCTTATGGTTCTAGAAATGCAGTGTTTTTTTTGTGTGGAGGGGGGGGGGAATTAAACCCCTTATAATTTGCATTTTTAAAAAATATTTATTTCTTTGTGTGCACTTAGGGTTTAAGAGGAACTAACATTCAAAATTTCAGCTTCCTAGACCTCATAGTTACATAAATATACTACTTTTTTTGGGAGGGGGAATTAATCCTCTTTAAACCTTAAAATTTGTATTTTTAAAAAAAGATTTCTTAGTAAGAACCTAGGGCTTAAGAAGAATCACCATTAAAAGTTTCAGCTTCCTACGCCTTACAGTTCTCGAAATGCAGTTTTTTTTCAGGGGGGGGGGGGGAATTAAGCCCCTTTTAAACCCCTTAAAATTTGTATTAAGAAAAAATTACTCTGTGTGCTCTGGGGGCTTTCAGATGAACCACCACTCAAAATTTCAGCATCCTAGGCCTTATGGTTCCAGAAATATAGTATTTATTTGGGGGGTAATTTTTTAATTCCCTTTGAACCCCTTTAAAATTTGTAATTAAAAAAAAAATTCTCTGTGTGCGCCTAGGGCTTAGAAGGAACCACTATTCAAAATTTCAGCTTCCTAGGCCTCATGGTTCCAAAGATATAGTGTGTTTTTTGGAGTGGGTGGGAGAGAGAATCAGGCTCCTATTAACCCCCTTAAAATTCGAATTTTTAAAAATATTTCTTAATGAGCACCTAAGGTCTAAGAGCAACCACCATGCAAATATTCAGCATCCTAAGACTTATGGTTCCAAAGATATGTGTTTCTTTTAATATACTCATTTTGATTATTTTTTGTGCATCTATTTGTCATAAGCATGTAATTTTAATTTGATCTAAAAAAATTTCTAATAGAAATCTGCTTCATCTGCCAATTTTTTAAAATTTCATTATTCCATGCATTTTCCCCATGTTGGTACACTTTTTAACATGCTGTTTCTCAAAACGTTGTTTGCAACTTGCGGTTAGAAAATAGGTTGCCACAGAGGAATTAGGCATTGGCGATCTGATATTGTGCCAAATACAAACAGCTGCCAAGTTTGATATATAATATGTAAGTACCCATAAAATAAACAAAACTAACAAAAAATAGCTTTAGTTAATAAATTATATATACTTAACATACAATTCACCCATTTTATTACTTATTCAAATTCATATGTATACCTACTGTAGTCATTATATTAAGTAGCATTAGGTTTTTTGCACTAACATTAGTAAATACAGCTATCAGAGGTATGAATAGAGGTCATTAACTTATATCATAATTTAGAGGTAATTTTTTTAACTGTATATATAGATTATTAGTGATTAAAAAATCACAAAAAGTACTATCCTAATTACCAACTATTTCCTCATCTGATTCATTACTATCAGAAAAACAAATGTCATCTGATATACCTAATTTTTTCTGTCTTTGAAGTGCAAGTTCAGCAATAGATGCAGCAAATGAAATTTTTCTTATCAAGTGATTTATTTTGAGTTTTTTACTTCTGTATCAACATCAGTATCAGTGGAAATTAATTCGTCTCCATCTGTACAATACCCTAATTTATTCAAAATACTTGAGTCAGGTAAGAGTATTTTAGAAAGTTCTTTGTCAGACTCATCAGTGTCAGAATTTGATTCTCCATCTTCATCTGTACAATACTCTAATTTTTTCAAAGTACTTGAGTTAGGTAAAAGTAATTTAGAAAGTTCTTTGTCAGTCTCAACAGTGTCCGAATTTGGTTCTGAATCTGATACTACTTCTATAGATGAGTTAACTTCTAACAATGGTTCTTTATTAGCTTTTTTTGCCATGGCCTTTTCTTCACGAATACGATGCTCATCTGCCTTTAGTACAAGAACATTCTTTAATTCATGAAGGAGTTTACCAGTTACCTCAACATCTTGCTTTTGTTTAGTAACAGGAAATCCTCAGAATTATGTTCCTTGTCTTGAGATGATTTGGTAACATAGCTTCAAAGATTTCATCTTCAATAACAGGATCAGAGTCACATTTAGTGATAAATGTAGTTTTGAGGGTTTCATTCTCTGTTATAGTTTTTTCTTCAGGAAAAGAATGAGGTGACTCAACATCCCCATATAACATATTTTGTACCTCACTGTTGCACTTCTCATAACAATCATGAAAAGCATACACCTCAGATTTAATCTCTCGCATAATTTTTTCCACTTTTTTTTGCATAGTTCTGAATACTTGATTGATCAGATTTTTTTTCAATATCTAGCAGATCTTCGAAGTCAGAAAGTCTCTTCAGAGCTGCTTTCAAATGTAGACTCATATTATGCATACCTACTTCTAGATGAGAAGCATTTGGTCTTTTAACAGCTAAAGTTTTATCCTCAGTATCTGACTGTGCTTCAATACTCTTATAATACTTATGTGTTTCACATGACTTTCTCCAGACATACATGTCTTCAGTTTGAAGACTTTTGACATATGAGTTTAAACGATGGAAAAAGCTAATTTTTCGTCCACAACTAAATAAACTGTCATCAGAAATTAAAAAAGATATTATTAAGTATAAGTATTTATAGAATTCAGAAACTTGTAATTCAAGAAGAAGATACATTGTTTTTAGAGATGACACTGACAAACCATCAGTCACTTTTAAAAGATCTTGCAGATCATCATCAAAATTAACATCATATTTTAGGAGATTACCAAATTCTTTAAGGTCTAACATTGCAAATGACTGAGAAGAAAAATCAAGAACAGGACCAATTTTTTTATTTTCAATCAGTGTTCGAGTACTATTTTTATACAGCATAAACATTTGTCTTGTCCACATAAAAACACACCTCCGTAGTTCTGGATATTGCCTTTTAGGGGAAGTGATTGGCAAGCCAGAAGATATTTCTAATCGTTCGACAATGCCTGGTACAGATGCAGATGTAAAACCTCTAGCAATCAATTCAGCTTCTTGTACTAATCTAATACATTTTCTTATCATTACCATTATACATCCTGTAGTATGTAGTTTTTCTTTCAGGGAATGGCAGAGAACTTACATAAAAGTAATTCTAATAAATTTGCTATGATAAAGATAGTTATAATAAAAATGTTTATGTACAGAGCAATGGAGATAATTAATATAAAAATCTGAAGTAGAATGTACATAAAATATGATTTGCCTGAAAAAAAGCTCAGTAAATCGTCATTTGTAATAATATTAGTAATGGTAATTGATCTCAGAATCATATATATCATTACAAAAGCAAATAGCTGAAAGCACTGTTGTATAACAGAGGAATTCGACAATTTTCATTTCCCCCATTCGATTCATCGTCAGATTCATAATTAATAAAATGGTCAGGTCTTCAGATATCAAAACTTTAGTATTTCTAGCAACTTCGAGTATGTATTTCAAATCTGAATATTCAAATGGAATTAACATGACAACAAATGTTATAGATAAAACTCAAGTAGTATTTAATGCTATCTATAATCAACTGTCTGCAGTACAGATTTTGCTTTAACATCTAATGACTTAAGAAACTATCATTTTTTATCACTGGAAATTCTTCACATTCATTTAAAACATCTTCTCTCAGTGTTTCGAATTCATGTATATATTGACTAAGAGGTGAAGCTGGAAGTATAACATCCTCATCATAATCTGGTATTGGTGAAGCCATAGGCAACAAACTGCAGTTAGCTAGAAATGTACGTAATGCTTTCCAACCGATACAATTCAAATTTATTTGTGGATATATAGAATAACTACTGCTTAATGACTCATAACACTTTCGATCTTCTTACGGATCGGCACAAAATTTTATCGAATAAAAGTATATTATTTTTTGCGCCAAATGCCTTCAATAGAATTCATTTTCAAACGCTCTAACGCATTTAAATATTTGTTACATTTTTGGAACAGGTATGGTTATGGTGATTTCTGAAATGGAAAGAACTAGAACTATAAAAATAAAAAACATCTGACGTGAAAAGTTCTCGAACAAAGTTATTACGTTTAACGTCTAGTGCGTTTACAAAGTTACAGAAGTAACAGACAGGTTTTTCAACAAGGGGTGCCACTTTAGAAGATGATATGATGCTCTGAAAGTCCATTGAAAAGATAAATATCAAGTATATTACAATAAATATATACTCACTGCATTTTTTGAACACGACTCTCGTACTGTAGAGGCAATGGATCGCTGCTGAAATCGGGGATAGCTGACTGCTGCCTCAAAAGAATATTCTGCTTCTCAAACCCGAATTTATCTTTGCAGCTGGATATGATATACCAGGGGCTGTAGAAATCAATACATATTTCAACTCAATTGAAAACAGATATGGCTATATTTAGATTTTAATGTATTATTAAGATCAGTAAACCCATTTAACTTAAATCACATGACGTATAGCAACTGGCAAACACAATAATGGACCAATGCGGTAGAAGAATAAGGGCCTGTTCACATAGGAGTCCGTTGCGTTGCGTTAAGGAAAAGATGACGTAAAGACGAAAATAAACCAATCATAGGCCTCCAAAACGATTAGCAATGAAATTTTTAACGCCTATGATTGGTCTATTTTGGTCTCCGCGTCATCTTTCTTACACACGCATCGGACTCCTATGTGAACAGGCTAAGGGAAAGGTGACGTTGAGACGAAAATAAACAATCATAGGCGTTAAAAATTTCATTGCTAATACGGTTTGGAGGTTTTGTCATTGGTTAAATATATTTCAATACTTAACGCTCCACAACGGACTCCTATGTGAACAGGCCCTTAGGGCCTGTTCAACATAGGAAGCCGTCAGCATCAGCGTACTCGTATTTACATATTTTAAACCGATCACAGGCCTTAACAATTTCGTGCTAATCATTTAGAGCAGGGGTGTCGAACTCGCGGCCGCGACGAACATTTTTGCGGCCCGGCAATATATTGGCACACCATAATATATAATAAAATAACGATGCAGAATTATAAGATAGGAGAATTCGCTAACTGTTTTTTTAATTATACTCTTTTTTTGCTATTATTAAAACAAAATGGTATATTTATGTTGAATTACTGTAATTAGGTAAATAAACCTACGTTCCTATAATATTGATTTTTTTTTTTGCGGCCCCACCTATAGTTAACCTTGTTTGTTTGGCCCAAGTTAGCCATTGGTTTGACGCCCCTGATTAGAGGTTTTGACTCGTAAAAATATATTTCCATACGAGTAAGGGCCTGTTCACATAGGATTCCGTTGCGTAGCGTTAAGGGAAAGATGACATTGAGACGAAAATAAACCAATCACAGGCGTTAAAAATTTCGTTGCTAATCGTTCGGAGGTTTGTCATTGGTTAAATATATTTCAATACTTTAGGGCCTGTTCACATAGGAGTCCGTTGCGTAGCGTTAAGGGAAAGATTACGTTGAGGAGAAAATAAACCAATCATAGGCGTTAAAAATTTCATTCCTAACACTCCACTATAACACTCCGCTATGTGAACAGGCCCTAAGGGCCTGTTCACATTGGAGTTAGACGAAAAATGACGTTGAGACGAAAATAAACCAATCATAGGCTCCAAACGATTAGCAATGAAATTTTTAACGCCTATGATTGGTTTATTTTCGTCTCAACGTCATCTTATCCTTAACGCTACGCAACGGACTCCTATGTGAACAGGCCCTTACTCGTATCAAAGTATTTTTAACAGGTCTCATAACTCAACAATTTTCAGGCTAATTGATTGAAGTGTTGTGATTGGTAAAATTGGTTTTAAACGCTCAAGTCGACGGACGCAATGTGAACAAGGCCTAATGGCTTTTTCACATAGAATCGCCAGCGTTAAAGATTCCGTTAGTGCTGATTGGTGAAATGGGTCAATAATTATTGTATATGATTGGTTTTAAAATTTTTAACCGCTGACGCTGACGGATTCTATGTGAACAGGTCCTTAGGATGTTTTCAGGAGTTTGTGAGGGAAAATTCTGAAGAAAGATTGGTTTACCTGAATATTTCCCATAACCAAGAACTACTAAAAGTAGGTGACATCAAGCCTGGAAACAAATCAAATGAATCCATTAGACCAGTGTTTCATAAACTGTGGGTCTCGACCCCAAATGGGGTTGCAAAGCAAAATTTTGAGGGTCGCGAAAATTTAATTCTTGTCGCCCGCTGCGAGTAAGAGATTAAGACTTGTCTAGACATACTATGTATAATCTAAGACATATACATAGTATGGAACTTTAATAATGGCAACGAGGTATGTAGAAAGTAAACAAAAGAAACACAGGGGTGAAACTTTAATAGCCCTTCAAAGTAGTAACCAGCATTGTTTAGCACCCGTTGCTAACGTTCTGGAAGCTGTAGGAGGCCGTGGCAACACCTGATCTGTTGATGCTTCGAATGAAGCGGTCTACAGCTGCAGAATCTCTGGTGCCAATCCACGGAGCGGTTCCTTCATCTTGGGGATGAGATCAAAGTCACAGGGACTTAAGTCCGGGGAATAGTAGAGCACTTCCCATACCCAGCGAGCAAACACATCAGCTACATTGTGTGCACAAGCCTTTTCCTTCCATCAGTACGATGCAACAAATTATTTTGTACGATTGACCGGTAACTAAAGCCATGGCTGTGTTCATCTTTTCACTGTGCAGGCGTGTGATGTTTGTGGGGAGAGCGCATTCGCTCTAGGTGTGGCAGGTATGTGACGTAGATGTGGTGTAAATGCTTTCCTGGGTTCTGTTGCGTGGGGGTTGTACAAAAGTGTTTCCACTATTAAAGTTCCATCCCTCATTTTTTATTTTTATTCTTCAAATATACTGAAAGCATGTTCCTTATATTTATGCAAACCTCGATTAAAACAGCTATGATTTAAAATATTCAAATGAAAACCATTGCGGGATAAAACCAATGATCAGTATAAATTTGTAAATAAAAATTTATAATGAAACGGGGAGCAGCATATATGCGTACGTGTCGTGTTCCTCGACTTACGACCGCCCACACTTGGGACAAAAATTTTTATTAATTTATTTTATTTTTTTTCTCTCAAAAATATTGCTCCACAAATGTACTGTACATACCTATATGTATTACATAATTATTAAAAATATGAAAAAAAGTTTGGATGACGCAATTTATGTTTGAAGATTGGTTTACGAATGTTTTTGCCCGTGAAGTAAAAAAATACTACGTATAAAGAGCAAGACATTCACTTTAAAATATTTTTATTAATGGATAATGCACCGGGACATCCACGACACGTATTCGAATACTTTGCGAACATAAAAGTTCTGTATCTACTTCCGAACACTACATGTACTTTACAGCCAATGGATCAGGGAGCAATGGCCACTTTTAAAGCAATTTACTAAAAAATTATGTTTGCACAAGCAATTACGGCACTTGAAGAGGGGACGAACTAAAAAGCATTTTGGAAAAATATAATATTCTTCATAGTAATAAGATCACAGATAGAGGATGGAAAGAAGTCATTCCAGGATGCATGTACGGAATATGGAAGAAACTAACAAAAGTTTTTAAAACGAATGCAGTTCTCTCAGTATCCTAAGGGCCTGTTCACATAGGAGTCCGTGCGTTGCGTTAAGGAAAAGATGACGTTGAGACGAAAATAAACCAATCATATGCCTCCAAACGATTAGCAATGAATTTTTAACGCCTATGATTGGTTTATTTTCGTTTCAACGTCATCTTTTCCTTAACGCAACGCAACGGACTCCTATGTGAACAGGCCCTATCAAGCAGATCCTTTGGCCGAAGTTACAGACCTGACTTCAAAATTTGGTGAGAAACTTAATCTGGAAATTGACAACGAAGATATCAAGCAATTTATTGAACATGATCCGGAAGAGCTTACCAATGAGGATTTGCAAGAGATTGTGACACATTATGTTGCAGATGAAGAGACGGATACAAGCGAACAAACCGAACTACAATCACAAAAATTTGTTTTGAAAGAAATGGCTCAGCCTTTTTCGCTATATTAACAAAGGACTACAACAATTAGAAGGAATGGATTCAAATGAAGAAAATTCACAAGTTTAAATCACCGTATTCAGGAAAATCTAGCTTGTTACCGGACAATATACAAGGAAAGACGAAGCAAATTGTTCAAACTACCTTGGATAACTTTGTTAAAAGACTTGCAACGTATCTTCTGTCGCAAATTCTGAGCCAATGGATTGTACTAATATAATAAGAACTGATGGAGAAGAATAGTTTGTCTTCTAAATAAAGTACAATGTATTTCAAATTACGTATGTATGAAAGTAAAAAATATATGTATGTACACATACAAACATTTTTTTTGTTTGAAACTCGACTTACGACCAATGTCTCGGTTCCTATCTTGGTCGTAAGTCGAGGAATATCTGTGGTCGTAAGTCGAGGAATGTTGGTGTGGGCTAGCGATAGCGAGTGCAGAGTTGCTAGAAACATTTGTGGAAATCGCACGATCGCAAAAATGAGCGAGTCGTCAATCTTTTCTAGGTTCAGGTTCTTGGGCTAGCGTAGATCTTTGACTGAATTCTGGATTGAATCTTTGACTGAAATTTGGAACGAAGCTAGAACTGAATTTCTCACAATTTCTGAAATAGCTTTAAATGTTCTTCTGCCATCTAGCAGCACATATTTATGCGAAACGTTTTTTTCAGATTTGACACTTATGAAATCCAAATATCGATCAACGGTGAAAAACATTGCTTTACGTCCAGCAGTGTCAAATATTGCACCAAGGTTTAATTTGTCATGTAACAAAAGAACAACCACATCCGTCTCATTAAAACGTGATTTTCTTTCATTAATTTTTGTATACTTGAAACATGTATCAAAACTACTATTTTTCATATGTATATTGTTTACCAGTGAAATAAATTATTTACGATAAAATATTTAACTTTATATCCTTATTTTCTGGGGTCGCAAAAAAATCTCGATTATTAAAAGGGGTCACAAATTGAAAGAAGTTCAGAAGTGCTGCATTAGAGGAGTACGATGTTTCTAAGAAATTTGCCGGAAGTTCTAAAACACTACTTGGTTAAGCCGAAAATTTCTCACAAGTAGGAACCACTAAGCAATGTCAAACAAAAATGTTAAGAAGCACTTTTATCTTGCGAGGAAAGGTATTCAAAATGACACTCCGCCAGACTAGCATAATGTATAATAACCAAATCTAGTGGTCGGTAACCTGGTTCACGCAATCGGTAGTTACAGTTGACAATTGAAAAGAATTATTTGAATCATTACGAAAACACGAGTCCGACGAGGGAAAAATCCTTTTATAAATCAACAGCGTCTAACAAATTAATAATTTGAAAGCGCCAACCATGTGTATTAAGGTTAAAACATAAGAGGAATAAATGAGAGGAAAAGCGCTGAAAATGGAAACTCCTTACATTGCTACATGAGCTTAATTAACTGATACTGAAGATCAGTATATCCGTGCTTCAAGACTCTACCTGGTAGTTGATCATTACAATCTCTTTTCATTCAAGGCTATGAAGTTTTATAATGCTTTATATAGACGTTTTCACACAAAATTGTACTTAAATTTGGAAGACTGATCATACGATTTCTATTAATCACCTATTGCTTGCGAATTTTATAGTTTCACGGTTGATAATTTCTCTATCACCATAATACAGACACAAAAATGTTGCAGACTTAAATTTAACATAGCCGACTGATGTGGTTTGCTGATTTAATTACAATCGAAATTAACATTGACCATGTTATTTATACACGACCTTTAAGCTTCTATAGGGACTATTTATCTGAACAATATTACGACATAAAACACGTTGTTTCTATAAGATTTCATCAGCAGACTAAAGTTAAAATAATAATAATAATAAATAAAATACTTATAAAACTCGTATACATATGTACATGTAATGCGAATTTTTATCAAATGCGAAATGGTGTTTCCAGTCGCTCCAAAGAGGAGTGTAACTTTTAAAAAGAATGCATTAGACACAGGAGCAATTAGTTGTAATACAATAAGCAATAGTCACGATAGGTCAGGGGTTCTCAACCTTTTCAGGCTCTGCGTCCCCCCTTTGAACAGTGATGTGAGGTCACGTCTCCCCCACCACCACCAGTACCACCATATGTGGTCAATGCATGTAGTACAATCGGAATTTGAAACTGAAGCCGGTTATTAAATGAAAATATAGAATAGATAATTTCATACAAAAAATTTAATATTACTACACATATCTTAATTTGGACCATATCATTATTAGAACATATGAAATCAAAGAATTAAATACAGATCAAATATATTTGAGGTAATCAAGGATCTAGATGAGGTTCGCATGTAATAAAAGTCACTTTCATAACATTAATGAGAGGGCTCACAATGTTTGTCCTTGACAAGTTTTTGAATATTAGGTTGTAAGTGTTACAAAGCACACCTCAGGTCACTTTCAACGTCCAGACGTGCGACAATTATAGTGTTTTTACGATTACGACAATTATCGTATTCGTGTTCGTATGTCGAAAATATGTTATGATTAAATTGTGACCTCAAAACTGAGTACAGTAAATTACAGTTAGTTTTACTTTTTATTTTACTTTTTTAATCACGCCTCCCTTGAAATTCTTCTACGCCCCCCCAGGGGGGCGCGCCCCCCAGGTTGAGAACCACTGCGATAGGTGACACTTCGTTGTGACATTTACTGAAGAATTAGGCGTTTGAAACTCATTAAAACCAAGAAAAAGATTTTAATTCAAAAATAGGTATCTCCAGCATACTCGACACATTTGATCCACCTAACAGGCTCATCAGCACAGCTGGTGCAGAAAATAGTAGTTGCATATACGGAATTTCTCATCCAAAATTTTTTTGGCAACCGACAATTTTCAGTCAATCTAGCCCACAATAACAAGAATTATCGACTCACAATTTGCGGCGCAAAATTTAGATAGCTAAAAGAAAACGTAATTTGAATGGTTATAATTTTACAATTTTTTTTCTCTTGCGACAGACAATTTTCTCAAATTCCTTACCCCAATAGAAAAAACTAAGTTCCACTATTCGCGCCGCAAAGTTTGGATGACTAGAGGATAATAAAAAAAAATCGTACAGTCGGTTATACCTTATCAATTATTAAAGTTTCACGTAAAAACGTGGCTCTGAATACAAATAATAAAGAGGGGTGGATCTGTTGCATTTCATTGATTTCCATAGAAAGTATTTTTAACGTAGGATTACGTTCCTCCATAACGGTCCACCGGAAAGCAAAATTTCCGACGCTAAAACCGTACGTCGTCGCGAATTATAATTTTTGCAGAGCGCCAGACCCGGTCTATATCGCTTGGGCAAGCAGTAAACAGTCAAACAGAAAAGTACCAAAGTGTGTTGAAATTTTGACATGCATATATATATATATATATATATATATATATATATGTATGTACTAGCTGAGTGGCAACCCGATGTGTTGCTTTTTCGATTTAAAAGGAAATAGTTTCATTTCTTAATGATTAAAAACCGTTTAATCACTTTTAAAAATATATTAGAATTTTTAAAAAAGGAAATAATAATTTAAAATTTTCTTTCTCAAATTTCGGTTTTTGGCTTTTGAAATAATTCTTTCAATTTCCGTTTTCAAATTTTGCTTTTTAGACATAAAAGAAATTCATTCAATTAAAAAAAATTCTAAAGGTTTTAACTTCTCATTTCCTAAAATTATTTCTGGTACTTTAAAATTATTTCTGGATTTCAATTATTAAATGACTCGTTCTCAACTAATAATTTTTCCTTTTGGCAACTGAGCAGAATTTCTTTTGAAGAGTAGAGTTCCTGGGTCTATTGACTCTAACTCCTGTCGCAAGATACTTATTATCAATGTATATGTGCTCAATAGAAAAAATTATTAAATTAAATTAAGTTTAAAGTTACCAGTTACATTAATATAAAAATAAGTTTAAAACCTTTAAAAAGTAGAAGGGTAAGATAAATTTAAAAATTAGAAATATACACTGCTGGCCACTGTAAATGCAACACCCTGAATGAAACATGCAAATAACATGAAATTTGCAACATGCATTAGTGGAGGTGAGATATGCAAATGATTAGAATTTCATCTCAGACGCACATCACGCGCGCCTGTGGCGCCACTTCAAAGCGCTATTTAAGGCTTGGAGATTTCGACGATTTCAAGTTCGGCAATAGTGTTTTTCTTGTGGTTTTTTCAAAAAAAAACGATCAATTATGCCTCGTCGCAAACAGCGATCATCTTTTGATCACGTATCCGAGTTCGACAGAGGAAGGATAGTGGCCTACCGAGATTGTGGATTATCTTTCAGGGAAATCGGTAGTCGTGTTGGACGAAACCAAACAACTGTAATGCGGATATGTGATCGTTGGATGCAGGAGGGTACGACGGACCGGCGTGTTCGATCGCATCCACCTCAGCGCACCACTTCACGTGATGACAGGCAAATTGTGCGCATGGCAGTGACGGATCGCTCAGTCACATCACGAACCATAGCACAGCACATGCAGTCTGTAACGCATCATCCAGTGTCTGCGCGTACCATTCGACGCCGTTTACAGCAGAGTGGTATGTCCGCAAGACGTCCATTGGTTTGTCTACCCTAGACGCAGAACCACAGACGTCTCCGCCGCCAATGGTGCGATGACAGAAGGATGTGGACGGCAGAATGGAATGAAATTGTCTTTACTGACGAGTCACGCTTCTGTCTGCAACACCACGATGGTCGCATTCGAGTCTGGAGACACCGTGAAGAGAGGATGCTGAACAGCTGCGTTATGCACCGCCACATTGGTCCTGAACCGGGTATTATGGTATGGGGCGGTGTTGGATATCAATCTCGCACACCTCTAGTACGCATTGCCGGTACTTTAAACAGCCAGCGCTACATCTCCGTGGTGTTGGAGCCAGTTGTCCTTCCTTACCTTGAGGGCTTGCCCACAGCCATATTTCAACAGAATAATGCGCGACCACACGTGGCACGCATTGTCCAACGGTTCTTCGTCAATCGCCAGATTGAATTGCTTCCCTGGCCGCCTCGCTCTCCGGATCTTTCGCCGATAGAAAACATGTGGTCCATGGTTGCTCTACGATTGACCCAGATTCCATCTCCAGCTGCCATAGCAGATCAACTTTGGCAACGTATGGAAGCTGCTTGGTCTGCTGTACACCAAGAACTCATCCAAAGTCTCTTTGAATCAATGCCGAGGCGTGTGGCAGCGGTGATATCCAACAATGGCGGCTACTCTGGCTACTGATTTTTGCAGGAACCACACTTCACAGAAGTCTATAAATTTAATCATTTGATACTTGGTCAACATGTTATCTACAAAATAAATTTTGTTGTGATATCTCTTGTGTTTCTTGGTGTTGCAATTTGGGTGGCCAGCAGTGTATTAAGATTAAATAAATTAAGATTAAAATGAAGAATTAAAAATTTAAAGAAAATACTTTGAAATTAATTATAAAGTTACGGAAAAAATGACCCTCAACAAACAAGATGGAAAGTTCGCATAATAAAAGAAAAAAAAGGCCCTATGCAGGGTCAAACAATTCGTAATGAGATGATTGCAGAGTTCCGCGGGGGAAAACAAAAAAACACCAAGATAGGGAAAGTTGGTCACCACCTAGGGCCGAACCCACAACGTAGGGTTTACCAGGTCAGCGCGATAGCACTACGCCACGACAGCACACAGGCAGGTGGGCAAGATGGGAGATATATTGCGGTAAAGCCGAATGTAAATATTAATCTCGGGTGGAAAAAGTGTTTAAAAAATAGAAAGACAGTTCTGACGAATTCAAAATTGGTGGTCGAAGAATCCTATCAGTTGCTCATTAATTAGAAACAAAATTCACGAACTTCCTGGAATTATTAGTGAGTAAAATAATAAGTCGAAAAACTACGAACTCGGCATTCAGTTAAAAGTGAGTTTTGCAAGTACGCTCTTTTAGAATGAAAACTTTTTCTTAATTGAATGTATCTGGTATATTGTGGAAGCTGAACATCTAGCAAATGCCGATAAATCGTAAAATTGACATTAATAAATGCAGAAAACCGAAATATTTGTCCATCAAAATTGTCGATTTCGTGAAATTCGGAAAACTGCTTTGGGGAAAAAGCTTCGTTTGCAATGAAAAGCATTTTTAAATTTATAAAAATGTGTGTATCCTTAAAGATGAAGAGTTGTAAAACACATAGAAATAAAAAAAAATTGTCGATTGGAGGACGGAAAAGTTGAATTTTGCATCCATGAAAATAGTGGAAATTTGCGAAACGGAAAGGAGCTGGCCCACTCGGAATGTCAGCTGTTTCAGCTCTCCTCTTCCATTGAGTAAGGTGGTTTTAAATGAATAATTAAAAAAGTTTAAAGTTTTGAAAGTTGAGGATAGCATCAGTGCACGCGTCTCGGCCGTCAGCGTATATCGGTACCAGTCGCGATATCCTGCTGTACTCGGTTCGCGAGATTAGCCCTCCCCGTGTCTGCTGACTGACAAACTAACATTTGTTTACCTTCAGCTATTAATAGTAGATGCGTTTACATGGACAACAATAATACCCGGGATTTACCCGATAACAGGGAAATCCTTTGAAGTCCGTTTACACGGGACCAGATTTTCGTCGTGCTTTTACTCATCTTACCGGAAGTAAAGGTCATCACATGATTCGGCGGAACTGATCATCATACACCATCATTCCTTGTAAATCACGTTATGGGTTCGATCCCAGCCGGTGTCGTACTTTTCCAAATTCACTTTATTGCTATTTTTAGCTTTCCCCCTTCGAACTCCGCATTTATCTCGTTACGAAGTGTATGGTCCTGGTGAAGGCCTTTTTTTTCAATTGCTGTTTTTTGACCTCGTATTCTTAAATTTTAAAAATATCAACAACAAAAAATCACGAAACTTTAAAAATCCCAAAAAATTAAAAACTTACAAAAATATTTTTTGTATTCTTATGATATCTGCTTTTCTGGGCCTCTTAACATTATTATTTTTTTGTTTTCCGTGGATCATTAGTCTTAGCTAATTTTTCTTCAAAATTTTCTTAACTTGTAACTCTATATTTTTTCTCTTAAAATTAACTTTTTTGTTTTAATTTAATTCTACTGTTAAATTTGTTTTTCTTTTGCCCACGTTATTCTTACCTTAATATTTTAATTCATTACTTAAAATTTTAACTACTGAGCACACCCACCTTGATTACATATATCTTGCTTGCAGGAGATAAAGTCCACACGACCAAGGTACTCCTCTTCTAAAACACAATTACGTCTGCGTCTATTTATTATTTAAATGCAGCACATGTCAGTCGCTGTTGATAATCATGGAACGTTTACGATTTTTTCTGTTGTTTTTAATAATAAATTAAAAATAAATGTTTTTAAAAAAATCATAAATAGATATAAATTAATTTTTATCTGTGAATTCTAAAATAATTAATTTATAAATAAATTTTAATGTTACGTTTAATTATTATTATACTTATTAAATTTATTAATTTTACCATAACACTTTAAAAGAAAATGTTGCATTTTCATTTCAGTGCTAAAAAGCTATGAAAAAAAAGAAGCTATGAAAAAATTAACATAATTAATGCAAATGAATCTCTTTTGCGTGATATTTCCGGACTGGAGTGTTCAAAAGTAACACACCAAAAAGATTAAAAACAATCCATTTCATTTACCCAGAAGAAATTTTATTTCTTATTTTACATACCAGATGGCAGTACCATTCTATTTATAATGTAATTGGGGATGGTTTTTTTTTAAACTAGATGGGCAGATCAAGAAATAAATGAAATCCTTCGGAAAAAATAGGCACTTTTCCACTGTTTTCTTGAAAATTAAGCGATTGTTAAGGGGTTCTAGATCCCTCCATCGATTATTTGGCTGCATTTTCATGGATTCGCACACTTTCAAATCCGCCATGTTTGTTGACTACTAGCTTCCTGCTTCGAAATGCATCATGGGTAATTAGCGGGTTTTATCCTAGTTCGAAGCAGGGTCGAAATTCCACCCTGAATTTTTCCCTACCGTAGGGAAGAGGAGTAGGAAAGCAAGAAACAACCCTGCTTTGACCCGGGTTTTTGGCACATGTAAACGGCACTACCAAGATATATCTATATACACCACTAAAAAAAAATTAGGGGAGCAAGCTAAGAAGTTAAGAAAACCGTGCGAGACAGCCACGTATTGGCATAAAATGGATAGTACACGCGTATCAATGCGCAATACAGAAAAAAAGACGTAAAAAAAATTGTAATTAAGCTTTAATTGTTTGAAAATATGGAAAAAACATGAAAAGATGATTTAGGGCAACAATTTGGTTACATGTAAACGATAAAAAAAGTATTGTTTAGAAATGATGCAAGATTTTTAATATGGCGTGTGGTCTTCTCGAAAAGCTAAGACTGCTGCACACCTGTTTTCCATGGATGCGATGATGTTATCGATAAGACTTTGGGGAATACTGTTCCACTCCTCAAGAAGTGCTATCTCCAAGTCTCGGAGAGTAAAAGGAGGCCTTGGTCTCGCAGCATTGCGTCATCCGAGCATGTCCCAAACATCCTCGATTGGATTCAGGTCAGGAGAGCACGCTGGCCATTCCATACGCTGTATTGTTTCAGCTTCAAGCATGTTCTCCACAAGACGAGCTGTATGCGGTCTGACATTATCATGCTGGAAAACAAAGGAATTTCCAATGGCTGCAGCGTTAGGTATGACATGAGGTCTCAGTATTTCGTCTGCATACCTTCGGGCCGTCAAAGTACCATTCCGAATGATATGCAAGTCCGTACGTCCACCTATGCTGATTCCACCCCATACCATAAAACCAGCTCGTCTGTATTGTGACCTTTCACGAATGAATGTGGGGCTATTTCGAGTGCCCCTTTCCATCCATACCAAAACACGTCGGGTGTCACACTCCAGACTGCTTCGGGGCTCGTCTGTAAACAGCACTTGGCTCCAATCATGTTGCTCCCAATCTCGATGTTCAGCAGCCCATCTTCTTCGGGCCGCACGGTGGCGTGAGGTCAAAGGAATGCAGACCATTGGCCTAAGTGCATAGAGACCTCCCTGATGAAGCCTATTACGTACTGTTTGGCTGGACACCCTTCGTCCTGTTGCCAAGAGCAACTGTCTTTGCAGCTGAGTAGCATTGTCTGTTCTGTTTCGACGAGCTGTTAACAGTATATACCGGTCATCAGTTGCTGTAGTGGCGCGTGGCCGACCTAGCCCTGGTCGACGTGTAACATTCCCTGTTTCTTGGAATCGATTCCACAGCCTTGCAACGACACATCTGGCGACTCCAACAGCGTCCGCGACACTACGTTGTGTTTGCCCTTATTCAAGTCTGCCTATAATACGCCATGCCATGGATTCCGGTAAATCACGTTGTTGAGACATTTTCAAGTCACCTTTTCTCAAAAAGAATAACTGAGCAATCGAATTTCACAGTTAAGGCAGTGAAACAGACGTTCCTGCAACATCCCGATTTCCGCCCTTATGTTCTTTTTCTGGTTTTTGACGTCATGAACTTTGATTTGCATATGAAGTTTTTTTTTCTGTTTCCTGCTAGGCTTTAAATTATGGATGATTTATTTTATGTTACTTATCGGTGTAAGTATTTGCGTAACTTCGTTAAAACCATGTGCTCTCCTAATTGTTTTGAGCAGTGTATATATAAATGAATGTTTGTTTGTTCGTATTTTATGCGCTGCCGTACAATTCATCCGATTGCGATGAATCTTGGTCAACTTATTGCTTGAACTTGAGTGAAGGTTATAGACCAGAGGTGGGGAACCTTTTTACCATTAGAGGCCACATGTAAATTAGGTAGTAATAAAGGAGGCCGCATAAGTTGATGTACCTATAAATGCGACTTTTATGAAATTATTATAGTTATAGTTTGGTATAGTTTTAACAATTTGATGCATTATATAGAAAAATAACAACAAAAAATTAAGTCCTTATTTATTTATTATTTGACTTAAAAAGTTACAATATAAAATATTTTTGTATTCACATAAGGGTAAAAACTTATTATAGCATGAATCATTAATTATTATTTTTTTAAATAAAATTATAAGATTCATAGATACCACTGTAATTTTTTATATTTCACTGTTGGTATTTTTTTTTATGTAAGCACATATATATATCCAGATTTTTAAAATTTAATAAACACCTACATATTTAAATACCACTTCAAATAAAAATAATAAACTAGAAGTATTTTTAAATAATTTTAACATTATAAAGAAAAACAATAGAAAAATAATAGTATTAAATTATAAATAATTGACATAGAAACAATTCCTAAAATAATTTTAAAATCCGATGGAAAATTTAAGCTACTAGGATATTTGCATTTGTTTCTTGCTTGAAAGTAATTGAATATTTGGATCAAGCTTCGTAACGCGAAGCCTGCGTACATACATGCATGCCGTTCTTTATTTAATTCCATTGATTTGCAATTTGTAATAATCTATAAAATTGAATATTAATTAATACAAGTGCTAGCTTTTATGAAGGCCGCACAAGAAGATCACGCAGGCCGCATGCGGCCTTAAGGCCGCTCGTTCCCCACCTCTGTTATAGACTATTTTCATCCCTCTACGGCGTTCCATTTCCGAATTATGTTAGAACAAGTTTGCGCGATATCAAACGGATATTTTTGTTCAAAGCCATTGTAACATTTCATTGTTGCCAATTAAATTATAACATTTCCGCAAAGATAGACATGAATTAAAACGTGATTTATTCATATATTGGCGCATGCAAGAATGAATTTGATATATTATTTTCATATACGTGGTAACGCCGGAATATTTATTTTAAAAAATGAAAATATAAGGATGGAAAGTCATTCATTTTCAATGAATGTGTTATCTATCTATTTCATGAATTGAAACTATCCCAAGCTACCTGTTCAAACTCAAATATACTGAAGGACACGTTCACTTAGCTAGAAACACGTGCGTTTAGCCTTGACGCGATGATTTATATAACTGATGTGACACTGAAACATAGCAGATGATTTAGTTTTGAGAAAGAATTACAATCATGAAATACGTGTATATTATAATTAAGAAAGGTCTGAACGTGGCATTGAAACGTAGCAGACAATTTAGTTTTGAGAAAGAATTCCGAGCATGAAATACGTGTATATACTTTTTCTATGATAACACATATTTACAAGGTTTTGTATCCTGTATAAAATAGGGTATTTCTTATGTAATTTAGGTCGCTTATTTCGAAAATGCAATCAGTTTGTGCCTAGGACCCTCAGATTTTGAGATATCGGCAACATTTTATAAATGACTCGATATTTTCTATGCATAATAATGATATAAAATTTATGATATAATAACAGAGATATGAAATGGAAAACGTAATTTTATCATAATGTGCATGTGGAACGTTGTATCCTAACTTAGTTTTCAAAACAGAGAATGAAGGTCTTTGCAAGGTGGCGCTTCGTTATAATGGGAGTCGTCGATTAAATCCGTTGAAGTAGCCAGCACAGTACGGTTTTAAACGACCTAGTTCAAACACGTGTGATTCATACCATTGTTTGTTTTCGCTAATTCCAGTATCATAAATTTATCGTGCTTTTTAGTTTGTGATTGTGCAGTAATGGCAACAAGTAGGAAGTGTGTAAATTCACCCGATTCGTTCTGTTACATATGTGGTGAGTACACTTTGAAATCACAGAAAAGAACTATGACTCCTTTGATAAAATATGCTTATGAACATTATTTTGGTTGCAAAATAGGGGATCAGGATAAAAACAGGGCTCCCACATTTGCTGTGGTACGTGTGCTGTATTACTTAGGTGTTGGTTAAATGGAGAGAATAGATGCATGCCTTTTGCAGTTCCTATGGTTTGGAGAGTTCAAGTAGATCATGTAATGGATTGCTACTTTCGTATGACAAATGTTTCGGGTATGAAAGGGAAGCAAAGGAAAAAAATAGCGTACCCAAATCTTCCTTCTGCAAGAAGGTCAATACCACATAATGAAACTTTGCCTATTCCCAAACCACCTGAAACCATAGGAGAGATTGAGGAAATGCAAGTGGACGATACAACTGATGTAGACTACGAACCATACACATTTCAAGATGAACCTCACATGATCAGCCAACCAGAGTTGAATGATCTTGCTAGAGACTTAGGCCTTTCTAAAGAAAAATCTGAATTGCTTGCTTCTCGTTTACAAGGCTGGAATTTGTTGGCTTCAGCTACTCATGTTACCCATTTTCGTGATCGTCATAAGAACTTCATGCAATATTTTGAAATGACTGAATCACTTAGTTACTGCAGCAATATTGATGGATTGATGCAAGCCCTTGGCCACGAACACAAGTCAGAAGAGTAGAGACTGTTTTTTGATGCATCAGTCTTAAGTTTAAAGGCTGTACTACTACACATTGGTAACATTCATCCATTTATTCCCATCGCACATGCAACACACATGAAAGAGTCTTATGAAAGCATGGATTTTCTTTTTGATAAAATACAGTACGGAAAATACAAGTGGAAAATTTGCGGTGATTTTAAAGTAATTGGACTTATGTTAGGCTTACAACTGGGTTATACAAAGTATCCATACTTTCTGTGTGAATGGGACAGCCGGAATAAGGATGAACGTTACATAAGAAAGGTTTGGCCACCTCGTGGACATTTCATCACCGGTGAAAAAAATATTAAAGGCAAACAGCTAGTTGACCCTAAGGATGTACTTCTCCCTCTTCACATAAAATTTGGACTTATCAAGAATTTTATTAAAAGTATGGACAGAGAAGGCAAAGGATTCAAATACATTGCGCTGAAATTCCCTCGAATAAGTGATTCTAAAATTAAGGAAGGTGTTATTGCTGGTCCTCAAATTCGAGATCTCTTGAAAGATGAAAAATTCGCTCAATGTCTAAACAGAACAGAATTAGCTGCCTGGTCTGCATTCAAAGATGTAGTCACAAACTTTCTTGGGTCTCACAGAAGCCCACATTACAAGACCATGGTTGAGACTTTACTGTCAGCATACAAAGCTCAAGGCTGTAACATGACCCTTAAAATCCACTTCCTTGACTCTCACCTCGACTTCTTCCCTGCAAATTTAGGCGCCGTCAGTGATGAACACGGGGAGAGGTTTCATCAAGACATAGCGAAGATAGAGAAAAGATATCAAGGTAGATGGAATCCGAATATGCTGGCCGACTACTGTTACTGTTGGGGACTCATTAGGGAAGCACCACAGGACATTTATAAACGTAAATCAAAAGCTGTTGCGTTTCCATAAATATTGTTCATGTGTTAAATTGTAAAAGTGTAACTGGGTACAATAAATGTATATATACAAATGTTGTTCAGTGAATGTTACTCAATGAACAACATTATGATTAAAAAAAGGTTGAGGACATGTAATTTTTTCCATTAAAATGTTTAATAAAAAATAAAATTATCTAATAAAGAAATGTTTCGTTAATAAGTAAATAAATAAGCTACATTAATAAATAGCAAATATCTCGAAATCTGTGGGTCCCAGAGAAAAACTATAAGTATATTCGGAATCAGCAACTAAAAATACATAAAAAACTGTGTTTCGCAACCGATACAGAAATGAAGTTAAATTTTGTAAATATGTGCAATTATCAGATTTGCTGTGTTTTAATATTGAATGTGATCTCAATCCATTCAAACATCATCGATTCTTTTTCTTATAATAATAAATCCATTCAAACGTTATTGACTAGCTGTAAATTAATTCTTTAAAATGCCCAAAAAGAGGAGAGCAACTTTTAATCCTGCAGAAGTAAGGGCAAATGGCAAAGATTGTTGAGAAATGAGCAATGTGATGAAAATAAAACAAAAGAGCGCGAAGCCAACAGAATTCGAAATGCAGTTAGAGGAACACAAGAATCTAAAGAAAAACATTCCCAAGCGCGCGAAGCCAACAGAATTCAAAATGCAGTTAGACGCACACAAGAATCTGAAGAAAAAACATTCCCAAGAGCTCGAAGGCAACAGAATTCGAATTATAGTGATCTGATGTGAGCCCGAAGGGAGACTGATGAAGAAACTTTTAACGCGTCGAACATACGATCGTCTTCGAGCTTCAACATCGAAAGGAGAGGAAAGCGACGAACAACGACAGCACCGACAACAAACTAATGCTATTTGCTACCGCAAAAGAATTTTAGCGAAAACCTTAGAACATCATAACATGAGGCTAATCATTGAAAAAAAAATAATAACAGAAACTGAATTCCGAGCGAAGCTGGGTAATACATCTAGTGATTAATAAAAATAATGCATATTAGCTTTTTGAAAAAATTAAAATTTTACCAAGGTTTTTTTAGAAAAAAATTTAAGCAAGGTAAAAATAATTTTTAGCCTACCTGAATCAGTCAATACAGTAACCCGAAAAGAAGTAAAGCAATCAACACTTATAGCACTGTTAGGCACATGTTGTAAATATATCGGTAATTCTTCGAAATGTGTAAAAATATAAATTTTAGATTATAAAATCTAACTTGAAAGATTATTATTTTCATTTATTATTCTGGACATGACTTGAAACTTCTATATATGACTTGAAACTTTTTGATTTTATTTATTTTTATCTTTTCGCTCACTGTTTGCTTGTTACGCTTAACGTGGCGAAATATGGCGGCCATATCCAGAGGGGGGATTTTCGGAAATGTAACTGCTTCCATTTACTGTTGTCACCCTTCAAAATTGTTGGTTTTTTATTAATTAAAAATTAACGGTAATAAAATTTAAAATTCGGGCTTCGAGGTGCACGTACTAATCGTCTGCACTACCTGTGTGCCGAATTTCATGGCTGTAAGTGACATAGATTCGTCTCGAGGCAGCACACACATAAACACACACACACTTCCTTTTATTAATATATATTAATAAAAGGAATATAAATTAAATTGATAAATTAAATTCCTTTGGAAGAAAAAAATATATATATTTTGCTGATTCGCAATTTTTAAGGTTTTTTAGAGACCTCAAGCAATGACGTTCATATGAGAGGATTGAATATATATATATATATATATATATATATATATATATATATATATATATATATATATATATATATATGCGTACATATATATAGATACATATATACATAACACATATATGCATACAAAAGAGGTAAGCAACGATAAGTAATCCTACTTTCGTGGTAGTTTCGTTAGAAGAGACTACCTGAAATTTTTTTTTAGTTGTATTTGAGGATCATAGGATTTTATTAATAGGTAGAAAATCAAGTGTTTCGTTCCGCCATACCCCCCCCCCCCAACTTTCCCCCCAAAAGTAAGTAAATAAATAAATAAAAATTTCGTTAAGAAATCCGTAGAAGATATAAAAAAGTGTGGCTCCAAAACCTGGAAACTCGTCTATTCCTTTCGCTTTGCATGAGCAGATGTCCTCTCATATGAACGCCATTGCTTGAGGTCTCTAAAAAACCTTAAAAATTGAGAATCAGCAAAATATATATATTTTTTTCTTCCAAAGGAATTTAATTTATCAAGACTCATAACATTTTAGGGTTTGCACGAATTTTTTAGTTGACATTAAACATAGAATTCAATCTTCGCTTCTAACATTATGAATGACAGATGAGGGCGCTAAACACTTTAGCACTGTTCCGTGAGTAAGTTTTCATCTAAGGCACATTTTAATGAGTTCAGGGTTTGATCTTGGGATAGGTAAATCCATTTGGATCGCTGAGTTGTTTTTTTTTCGGATCGGAAAGGAGGATTATTATTGGAGGCGAATGTTGACAAAAATGCTATACTTTGACGTTTTTATGAAACTACACGTGCATCCATATTGTTTTTCTCAGTTTCAAAATATCCTACACTCAATCAAAAAGGTATTTAAGAAACACAGGCTAATCATCATCGTCCACTAATCAGAGGCGTAGCGAGAAGGGATTGGTTTTTAAATACTTTACTCTCCAAACCTACAAAACTGGCCATTGATTGTAGGGCACATCGCGATTTGGCTGGCCAAAGCCCGAAGTATTCGTAAATTCTCGTTTATTTCGGGCTTTAGCTACAAGTCTTGGCCAAAGCTAGAAGTGTCAGCCGTTTAGTGAATTGGCCGAACTTCGGACATTGACCGTAACTAACACACACACACACTCCCACATATCGTCGGTATTCTGTAAAAAAGGCTAATAGCTATGTAAATATATATACACATATTCGCCATTTTTACAGAACACCGACGACATATATAATATTTCATCAACTCAGAATTCAAAATTTCATTATTGGCCAGTAGTTTGGGTATATAGGAAGTTGAACAGGTGCCAGTGGCTTCCAGTTCGGGTCGACTTCTTCTTTGCCGAAAGTTTCGGTAAAGGAATTATCTCTTCTTTAGGAATACACCATCCTCTTGTGGCGTGGTAACATTGGCGCGATGTCGTTGAAAATGATGCATTACATAGTAGAATGCCAGTGAAACGTTTTCCCAGTGTAATGTATATATTATGTTATCGTTGTTGACATAATGAACGGACGAAATGTTACTTCCAAAGGCATGTTGAACCGTTATAACTCTGCTGAACTATTGTCGTTTATTATGATGGAACATTTTTCTAAATAAATCATGCTCCCTGGTCGGAAGTATTCCAGATCAGAGCTATATAGGCTTGCTGGCTGAGGGGTGCGTCTCCACTTTATAACGGCACCACAAGGGTCGGAGTCCGACTTCACCAGCTGCCCCCTCAATTTTAACTGAGCACCCCAGGGGTGACAACCGGGGGGAGGAATCGTACTTCTTCCAACCTCTCTGGCCTCATAGAAAGACTTTTTCGTCAACGGATTTAACGTGCCCATATCCGGCCTAGACACGAAGGCATTTAATGACGCTTGTCGGGATTCGATTCGAGCACCCTCAGTATCGAAATCCGAAGCGCTACCACTAGGCTACCTTGGGCCTAATGTATATGTAAATGCCTAAAACCCTAGAACGTTTCAATTGAAAAAAAATTAAATAACTTTAGTTACTCTTGATTGGAATTAGCCTATGTTTTATTTATACGTATGTTCCTTTCTAAGAGAAGTTAGAATAAAATTAACAACCGTTCCATGGTTTAGCCTTGTTGCTAGAGGCAACCTGGAGTGCCTGATCGAATTAGAGAAGTTGAAATTTCACTAACACGCGATTCAGGACATATAATAAACATATCGAGAGCTATTCACAGCTACCTCTCTAAATGTAACTCAAACACAGGGGAGACAAAAGACAGGAATTTTTTTTTTCTTCGCGATGCCTCACAGTTTTCCTAACGGTAGATTACCATCCTTCCCAATGGATGGGCGGCATTATATACAATCTTCAAATAGCAGTTTTTGGAACTCGTTTCTCGTAACTGGCGAATACCGTCCGAGTCTATTTTCTGCGAAATGCATTATTTTGGCAATACGACGAAATGTTACTTCCAAAGGCATGTTGAACCATTATAACTCTGCTGAACTATTGTCGTTTATTATGATGGAACATTTACTAAATAAATTAAAACGATTTTATAACGATTTTGCCTCATTTTTGCAAGACAAGATACTCGTTGCTCATATTGTAAAGCCAGCACTGAACAGAGGTCTAATTTGTCTCTATCCACAATCCGATTTTTCACCCATTTCTTCAAACTGGGAATGTGTGAATATTAAATGTAGAATGGTACGATTTTTAGCCTGCTGATATAAATTCCTTTAAAAATTCAAGTACAAAGATGTCTTAACCGGAAGAGAACGAAAATAACTTAAGAGCTCACGAGTTATTCATTCACTGTAAGTGGTGCTTGAAGATTGGGGTGACATGTTAAAAGGAAAAAGGAAAAAAGAAAAAAAAACTGGTCTGAGGAACTTTTTGTTTACAGCAATTAATTGTATAGACAAGACTTTAAGAGGAAATTTTTAGGATAATTATTTGTTTATAATTTATGATCTTTTTCTTCGTTATTTAAAAGCGAAGAAGCATGTTACGCACTTATATACCCATGGTGACTCATGCTTAATTTTAACGATTTTGCATATACTGTATTCGCTGGCGTGCAGGCACACTTATTAACAAGCGTTGGATATTATCGGTTATATCCTATACACAAACAGATAGATCAGGATTCGAACTGGGGGTTCCCAGTTCGAATCCTGACGATTGCAATTAAATTCCTTTGTATTTAGGTCAGATATGGGCACGTTAAATCTGTAGACCAGAAAGTCCTTCTATGATCTCAGTGGGAGAGAGAAGGTACGAGAACCCCCAGATGTCACCCGTGAGGATGCTCAGTCAACATTGTGGTGGAACTTGTCAAAATTGAACTCCGACCCTTGGAGTGCCATTGAAAACAGCAGCCGCATTCCTCAGCCAGCAGCCATATATGAGCCGCTCAATTGCCAAATAGGTTAAGTCCATAAAACAAAAGATGGAGAAATAATGTACATTGTTTTTTTAAAGTTCACCTGAGAATATAAATTGAAATAAACATTGTAAAATGCATTATTGCAGATGCAGCTTTTATCTGACGACTTATAAAATCTATAAGAAAGAAATAGCCTTGGAGTAATCGCTATTATTATTATTACAATTTTGGCGGGACTAAGGGACTTATCCGATTTGGCAAGTGAAAAAAAAAAAGCTATAACATCCAATTCAATCTTCAAATTATTTTTTTACTACAGAAAAAAATTGAAATAATTGTTTAATAATTCACAAGTACTTACTTCGGCAGTTAGACTGTAACTGACTCATTTAGTTAACTATTTTTTTTGCGGTGAAACAACACTAAACGTTTTACCGTTATATTGCAACGATTTGCATTAGAGTATGGATTTAACTAAATTGGTTCTGACAAAAGTTACTCATTATTTGATGCTCTCCCCCACAACAAAATGTCATTTAGTCGTATATCCATATTATTTGGGAAATTTATTATAAATGTAAAAAGTTAGGAGTCAATCAAGTGCTTTCACACTAAAATTTCAAAAATTTCAAAAAAGTGGACTTAACCAATTTGGCTTGTGGATGGCTTGCTCATATGTCCCTGGTCTGGAATGCTCCGGCCAGGGGTCATAAGTAACAACAACAGCATAATGTTATAGTCAATCAGAATAATCCCCGTCAAACGACGATTGGTCTTTCTGTCATATAAAATGTATCCTCCTTACCAGTTTGTGGTGTGGTTGTTCCTTATTCCTTGGAAAGGAACAAGGAGACTTATTTTGACTTTATGCTAGAAATGTATAATGTTTTTGTATAATGTTTCTTCCTTACGAAAATGAAGATGGTTTACCTTTTTATTTTATGTTGTAACTAGTTGAATACCCGCACTTCGCTACGGAGTACATTCAAATTAAATATCGCATCATTCTTAAGATATAGTGTCATAATTGTTAGTTTACAGTAGTTTACAATCTGTTTAAATTGAGATAGTATAAAATCTATTGAGAATGCAACCTATGAGGTCAATGTATGCAATTAATGCCAATATATATATATATATATATATATATACTAGCTGAAGTACCCGGCGTTGCCCGGAATTTTAAGAAGGTTTGTTAACCAAAATCAATTTAAAAAATTAACACAGTATAAATTAGCCAAAAAAAGCATGTGAAATGTTATACATATCTCAGTATTTTGGTAGATGCAGTCTTTCATCATTGTACCACTAAAAGCTGTAAAGTAAAAATGTCAAATTGGGGAATGTTTGTTAACCAAAATCAATTTAAAAACTTAACACAGTATAAATTACATAACCAAAAAAAAAAGCATGTGAAATGTTATACATATCTCAGTATTTTGGTAGATGCAGTCTTTCATCATTGTACCACTAAAAGCTGTAAAGTAAAAATGTCAAATTGTGGAATGTTTGTTAACCAAAATCAATTTAAAAACTTAACACAGTATAAATTACATAACCAAAAAAAAAAGCATGTGAAATGTTATACATATCTCAGTATTTTGGTAGATGCAGTCTTTCATCATTGTACCACTAAAAGCTGTAAAGTAAAAATGTCAAATTGTGGAATGTTTGTTAACCAAAATCAATTTAAAAACTTAACACAGTATAAATTACATAACAAAAAAAAAAGCATGTGAAATGTTATACATATCTCAGTATTTTGGTAGATGCAGTCTTTCATCATTGTACCACTAAAAGCTGTAAAGTAAAAATGTCAAATTGTGGAATGTTTGTTAACCAAAATCAATTTAAAAACTTAACACAGTATAAATTACATAGCCAAAAAAAAAAGCATGTGAAATGTTATACATATCTCAGTATTTTGGTTAGATGCAGTCTTTCATCATTGTACCACTAAAAGCTGTAAAGTAAAAATGTCAAATTGTGGAATGTTTGTTATCCAAAATCAATTTAAAATCTAAACAATTTAGCAAGATTTAAGGGGGCTCACAACCTTTGACTACGGGGAAATGACCCTAAACATGATCAAAATCGAGCTACTGAAACTCCAATAATATTAATATATATATATAATTTTTTTGTTTTATACCAAAATTACAAGTCTTCAGTTATATTTTATACAAAAATAGAACTTCTAAAGCCATAAATAATTTTTAGATTTTATTTTTAAATGTAGACATTACTAAAAAGGGAAAAAAAATCATTGGATGTTTCGCGCATCATAAAATTAAGAAATATGCATACAAAAATATTTTTTGGTCAAATTAAATTAATAATACACTCAAGTTTAATGTAAAACCAAAAAATATACAAAAATATAGTTTAAATTGAAAAATTTACATAAAATTAAAAAAAATTTAAAATTTAGCAATTTTTTAAAACATTTTCAAGTGTAAAAAATAAAAATAAAAATTTTTTTAAACTTTTCTGGTTTTAATGTGTAAAGAAGCTTATAATACAAATCTGATAAAAAATTTGTGTGTCTAGCGCACATAGTTTGGGAGTAACAGTGCGCGCAATCCAAGAATTCACATATTTGAGAAAACTGAAGTTAAAGTTGGAATAACATGGCTATGGCAATAGAGTGAGCTTTACATAAACTCTCATAACTCGAGAAATAATGCAAATTTTTTTATGCGGTTTTTTGCATATTGTTCAGAAATGTCCCAAAAATCAGAATATAGCAAAAACCAAAAATCGATTTTTCGAAGTTTCAAAGGTTATGAGCCCCCTTAACCTTCTATGTTTGGAGCAAAAGAAGCTGATAAGTAAAACATAAAATATACATACATTTATAATAAACCACTAAAAGCTGAAAAGGAAAAATGTCAAATTGTCTTTTGGAAAGTAAAGCTGAAAAGTAAAAATGTCAATTTGTCGAATGTTTGTTAACCAAAATCAATTTAAAGACTAAACACAGTATAAATAACATAGAAAAATAAGCACTTGAAATGTTATACACCCAAATAATTTTTAAAAAATCCAATATAAAAATATATAAATTTATAATTAACTCCTCAGAATTCATCTAGATTTAACCTTTCATCTTTGGAGCAAAAGAAGCTGAAAAGTAAAACATAAAATATATACATTTATAATAAACCATTAAAAGCTGAAAAGGAAAAAATGTCAAATTGTCTCTTAGAAAGTTAAGAGTTTTAAAAAGTAAAGCTGAAAAGTAAAAATGTCATTTTGTCGAATGTTTGTTAAACAAAATTGATTAAAAAAGTAAACACAGCATAAATAACATTTTAAAAAAAACATGTGAAATGTTATACACATCTCAGAATTTTAGTAGATTCAGCCTTTCATTTTTCAAGTTTAAATTAAAAATGTCAAATTGTCTAATGTTTGTTAACAAAAAGTAATTTAAAAACTAAACAAGTATAAATAACATAGATTTAATAACAGTATAAATATCATAAAATATATACATTTATAATAAATCACTAAAAGCTTAAAAGTAAAAATGTCTAATTGTCCATATAAATACCTCCATAAATGCAGGATTCTGTAGCCAAAAAAATATATAAATAAAGTATTAAAGTATTGGTTAAAGGCACTGACTGATGAAAAAATTAACAGAAATCTGCAGTTTGGGCTACACGCACCATAAATGCAAGATTCTGTAGCAATAATAGAAACATTCTGTCCTTATTAAACTTCATATAAATCTCTGTTCAATTAAACTGATCCAAATATCATCTGAAGTACCTTCATAAACTATGTTTCTCGTTTCTTGATTCGGGGTTCAATATGAATGTTTGTTAACCAAAGTCAACTTAAAAACTAAACACAGTATAAATAGCATAGGAAAAAAACATGTGAAATGTTATACACATCTCAGAATTTAGATAGATTCAGCCTTTCATCACTAAAAGCTGAAAAGTAAAATTGTCAAATTGTCTTTTGCCTTGTGAACTCTGCATGAAAAATTAAACATAGTATAAAAAAGGGATGGGAAATGTCATACACATCAATACTAAAAAACAACGAATAAATTTTGGTTCGAATTTGACTCTTAGTGTGCTTCAAAATAGTTGAAACTCTTGAAAATAGTTGTTCTCAGATGTACGTGCTTCCAAACGTTGATGACCAGAATAACGCTTGACTATGCAGTGAAGGATATTTATATCTGGGCAGGTATGATTTATGAGTACAACAAAGAGACTCGATTGAATTTCTCTTTAAGTTAGATGTCAGATTGCAACTCTATGCATTCCATTTGACAATTTGCTAGCATTATATCTATATCGACTGTAAATAGAATAGAAAACATGCAAAAACAAAAATTGTTTATTTTCCCCGAAGTCCTGAAATCAATTTTAAATTCTTGTACTAAATCGGAAAGTAGAGCTGCGTATTTTATAACATTTTTAGAATTGTGCTTGGGAAATTAAAATAGTAGCATTAAGATTTTTATGCAGTTATAGGCATTTTAGCTAAATTTCAATAAAAATTACTTCAAATTGACCAATTTATAGAAAAAGTATGCTATTTACAGTTAAGTTTTTGTTTCTTTTTTTTAATTTTTAAGTGCTATTTTACCATAAAGCACCAAAAAAAACCTTTAAAAAATCATTTTTTAAAACAAACAAATGGAATAGCTAAACACAAACATAGTTAACCGTAAATAAATCGCAAAACTGTGCTTAAGTTTAGACTGATTCTTTTTAGTTAAGATATACTAATTTTTATGCTTTTAAAAGTACATCGTGAATTAAAAAATTAAGAACAATATAAAATACAGTAACGGATTATTGCTTCTTTTAGGAAACAACAAAACAATGTTTCAAATTCAAACTTGTGTAACTACTGCCACTTGCTGCTACTGTCGTCTGATGAGCAAAAAAAAATTAAATAATTCAATATTATTCTGATTTTTCACGCTAGTGGAAAAAACGCCACGCCCACTTTAGAGTCACTTGAAATAATTAAACACACACAAATATATAAATTACACAAAAGGTTTTTTTTTAAAATTCTGTAATGTGTCTAAATCTCCACTATGGAAATATATCGGAGAATTCCATCATTTTAATAAGAAATTTCTAAAATGAAAATAGCAACAAATAACGTCTGTTTATAATCTGAAGACGATGTTAATTTCACTGAAATGTTTTAAAATATAAATTTTAGGTAAGAAATATTTAACGCATTTACTACGCATTACATCGTTTCAATAAGAAATGTCTGAAATGAAAATGGCAACAGAGAACGTTTGTTTACAAAATAACACGGCGAAAATAAACGACGATCGTTAATCGAAATGTCTTAAAGTATAAAATCTGACTTGAAAGATTATTATTTTCATTTATTATTCTGGTTTAATATATAACTTGAAACTTTTTTATTTTATTTATTTTTATCTTTTCGCTCGCTGTGAGCTAACCCTAACGTGGACGCCATATTCAGAGGGATGATGCCACAAAGTGTAACAGCTTACATTTAGTTTCAAAATTGTGGTTTTTTATTAATTAAAAATCAACGGTAATTAATTTCGATTTTTGAAGTTCTTCAGACCCTCGGCTGTTTTTAAAGACGCCTGTATTTAAAATTTCACGATCGTTGCTCCTAAACTGTGGATTTCTATACAATTACAGAGATACAAACATTCATTTTTATATATTAGATATACAGTGGACGCTCGTTAATTCGAACTCGGTTAATTCGAACTTTCGGTTAATTCGAACTAATCCAAAGGCCCCCAAAAACTTGTATTGGAGTTAATGTTAAAAATATCTCATTAATTCGAACTAAATTTTTATCACTTCGGTTAATTCGAACTAAAAATTTGACAAAAAAAATTCTTTTTCCTCGTTTAATAGAGAAAATACACACTGTATTTATTATTTTGTGTGTCAAAATTTCTTTTCTGTGTAAAGAGGCCCAAGCCTGCATTCCTAGACTATTGCATGTCCGCTAAAACGTTAGTAGCTATTGTCCTTCATATTAGTGCTAAACAGAAAAAGCAATTTTCCTTTATTCGGATCGATTTTCTTAGAATTTCAGAAAATCTAGTCTTTACTATAGATTCTAGGGAGCTGCGTCAGTTATAACTGCAGTGCAGACAAGTTAATGTGGTCTAGCTTTTTTTCCTCATTGTGTGGTGTGAACGTGCAAAAATTCAGGATGTCTACACGTGGAAAGTACAAAACCCTAACTTTGGAGACAAAGGTAGAAATTTTAAAGAAAGTAGAGAAAGGCGAATGTAAAACAAAGTTAGAAGCTGACTATAGAATTTTAAAAAATGCCTTGTCAACTAATTTGAAAAACATGGAGTCAATTTTAGATTCATGGGAAAAATCAAAATTTGCTAGAGGAAGGAAACGCATGGGAAATGCGTCCCAAGAAGTTTTAGAAAAAGCTCTACTGCTATGCTTCCAGGATGTTAGATCTCGAAATTTTCCGATAAATGGACCCCTAGTGCTGACGAAGGCTGATGAATACGCAATTCGAATGGGTATTGAAAATTTTAAATGCAGTGATGGATGACTTTCTCGATTTAAGTCAAGGCACAATATTTCTTATCTCTGTATGTGGCCAAAGCTCTGATGTAATCGAAGACGTATGCACTAATTTCGGTAGGAAACTGCCAGGGCTTTTCTCTACTTACCTACAGAAAGATATTTCTAATGCGGCCATAATGGTCAAAGCCATAATGGACTCTATTAAAACTCTGAAAGCATTTATTTAGATGGAACCTTCCTCTGAAAATGAATTGAAATGTTTACTTCAAATCGAGAATGTGGCTGAACAATGTAGGCATCATAAACATAACCAAACATCCATTTTACAGTTTTTCCCCAAAGTGTAATTCATATTTTTAATAAAAGTTTACTTTATACTGCATATCTTCTGCTTCATTTTATGATTAATGTAAGTCTGTATTGCTTTTGAACTTTAGATAACATAGCATAATATATTTTCTGGGGTTATACATACAAGGAGAGTTTCTTCTTCAGTGATACACATTTAAAGTTATATATTTTCTCTTAACATCGGATAATTTGAACTTTTTTCTGAGAACCTTCGAGTTCGAATTAACGAGCGTCCACTGTATATATAAATATTAAATACAACGATCAGTGTATGCAATTGGTGTAAAAAAAAAACAAAAAATATATATGTATAAAAAAAAATCGTAACGGATATTTTTATAGACAAAATAATGTACAAGAAAATATTCAAATTAAATCTAATAGAACATACTAAAGAATATAGTACAGTTAATATAGTACAGTTTGAGGAACATATCTTTTACTGTATTTTAATATTTTTTTGGATAATGTCCAATCGTCTGCCGCATTAGCAAGAAAAAAAAATTATTTTGTCTATTTCGTCGTTATGCACATGACGCAAAATTAGTTCAAAGTATCACAAAAAGAAAAGAAACCCCGTGATCAGCATTTAATAAATTAAATTCTAAAAATTAATCTTTAAAAATTCACCAAAAATCAGAAAATAGAGGTAAATATTCGAAAAAGATTTCATTTTAAAGGAATTTTTATGGTATTTCTCGTGACATAAATTTTATAACCCTCAGATTATTATTTTAAATGCAATTTGAAAAAAGTTACAAAAACGCCTTAAAAATTTAATTAAAAAATATAAGAAGAATTTTTCAAAAATCTTTCTTAATGTACCCCTACACTATAAGAACAATCGCCATGCAAAATTTCAACCCTTTATGTCCAGCGGTTTGGTCTGTGCGTTATATGTCTGTTAGTCAGTCAGCTAGTCAATCAGTCAGCCAGTCAGTCAGTCAGTTACAGAACTGTTTGATATACTATATAGATAAAGACATGTTGAAAAAAATTTCAGGTAGTCTCTACTAACGAAATTACCGCGGATTATTAACGTAGGATTACTTATCGTTTCTTACCTCTTTTTTTTTTTACAATAAAATTCCTACATACGAAGAGAAGGATGAGTGATAACCCTATGCAGAATAGGCTGATCGTAAGAAAAATAAGTTACATATGTCAGAAAATTGGAGATATAATGTGTCGCATAAGAGTGGCAGAAATATTCTGCCACACTTGATTTAAAACTCGCGACGACCGTTTTAACGTCTGAAATTTTGCTTTACCGCGGACCGTTATAGAGGAACGTAATCCTACTTTAAAAAGTAATGTTTCCTGGCTGTGCTTTTACATGATATGGCAAAAACAAACATGCACATATTCCCGCACGCGCGAACTTATGGGAAATTAAACAGTAGGATATGAAACACACTGCCTAAGATGAGTAATATATCACAAGATCGGAGTAATTAAAGTGTCATTTAACTTACTCATTCACAAAGGTCACAATACTTCAGAATGATATCACATAAATAATACGTGATGTTCCAAGAACAATTTGGTTTTGCCTGTTGGATAATTTTTAAACTCCTCTGATGATGATTAATGGCTGAACGATTTTTGTTTAATACATTGCTAATGTCATTGCTTCTTGTTCTGAAAATAGATTGGGCTCATTGTTTTTCTGCGTCTAAAAAATGCCTTTCTCAATAGATTTTATACTATCTCAATTTAAACAGATTGTAAACTACTGTAAACTAACAATTATGACACTATAAGAATGATGTGATATACCCACCGTTCTAAACATAAGAAATCCGGCGTTGCCCGTGCTTCTTATATTTAGAACATCAGCATTTCTGTAAACGTGAAAATAAAAGAAAACTTTGGAATTAATACATAGGTTTACCAGTTTTTAGGTTCAGCTGTACCAATTCAGCTTTACTAATTCTGTTGTTCAGCCATACTGTTTCAATATATATGTATTATTGGAACATGAATGATTAATTATTATAAGGAATTGTGACGTTATTAGAATAGTTAATTATTCATGTTTCACTAATATATTGCATTGCGATGACACAATATTTTTTCTTGCAGCGTCGAAAATGTATAAATTTTTCTTTTTCTCCCACTCTAGACTAACATGTAGTCAATTTTAGGAGACAAAGCCATCGGATTGCAAAATTTTATCCATAAGTAATCAGAAGGTCAAGCTAAGAAAACAACTGAAAGCAAGAGGGTGACTTAATTCGACCTCCTTAAAATGTCGAGGGATTGATAGTCAAAGGGAGGAAGGGGAGGAGTGTGGTATTGTGTTCACCTCAAGACCCTAGAGCAGGGATTTCCAACCTTTTTATGTTGTCGGCACCCTTGGGAATGAGATTAGAAACTTGGGGCACAGTTGTTGGATTTTTAGTTTTTTCAATTTTATATTTCAGGAGCATGTTGAATTTAAGTTTAAATAAATACTTGCTAATCCATTGCTGATTTAATTTATTTATTGAAAGATAATATAAGTAACAAACAACTGGAATAGGATATATTAATACAGTTTCAAAAATAGCTATGGGATTCAGTATAGTATTAAACTAGAGGACTACAATGGAAATCTCTAAAAAGAGTTTTGTTTTATTAAGTTTAGGCTTGCAATTTAATTTTGCGGCACCCTTGACCAATCTCACGGCCTCCTAAGGTGCTGTGGCACACCGGTTGGGAATCACTGCCCTGGAGAGTAACGATGCAAAATCTGAGCCACATCTGTTTAAGGGATTACCGTATTGTGACATAGAACTCAACTTTTGTAATTATTTTGATTATTATACTGTTTTAACTCTAAAAAAAATACTATTTTCTTATTTCACAATTTCGAAACAACATTAATTCGGTTCCATGTACATTTATAAGTGTATTTATTTTATTTTGTAAATCTTAAATTGTCTATGTGCTGAAAATCATTCCTGAGGTTTTTCGTACCGGTTTTCCTGGAAGAAGGGAATGTGCCTCCCGTATGCAATTAAGTGTGACCTGTAACAGTACGGATAGTACACAAGGTCATTTGCACAAGAAGGGAGAATTACTTGCCACCCTCTCGGTCATTATGGGGACATAGTATCTTCATAGCAACGTCCCAGCAACCATCTTTTAACAAATCATATGTCTGAAAGGTAAATTGTTCTAGAACATTTTCCAACCTCTGCGATTTTTGGTGCTGGGAAGTTTTAACGGTTTTTTGAGTCAGTTGAAGAAAAAGCCGCGACTGTGATACAGCTCGAGGTTGTCCGCTCTTCCCCCCCCCCCCCCAGTCGCCATTTTTGTATGCTGAGATATCTCGAGATTTCTGGTCTGCTTTTGGACCAAGTTTAGTAATACAATGAGAGATAATCATCAGTCTCCAATAACGGTGGTAGTAAGTAAAAATAATTTGCAATATATTTAATCAGGCGAGAGCACAGAATAATTAATATATGTAACTAGGTTTTATTATGTGTTCGAATACTTTCTTAATGTATGTAGATAATTATTATGTTATTTCTGTGCAAATTGTAACTAACGATAAAATTAATCTTAAATAAGGAGAAGAGAAATTAAATGCTAATATTATTTATTAAAATTGAGTTTGTTTTTCTAATTTAATTATCTAAGACACGTGTCAGAATGTGTTTCTCCAATTAACAATTTTAAAAGTGCCACTATACGATCTCTCTATTTTATTACCTGTTTAAATTCCATATAATACGTATTTTCCGGTGTATAACGAGCATCTTTAATTTTAAACATTTTTAAATTTTTAGGTATATTCTCCGTATAACGCGCACCCTTTTCTTGATGAAAAAAACCTGAAATGTACATGTGCGAGGCTCTTATCTTTTGAAGTCATTCATACAAAGGATTTTCCCAGGCTTTTGAGCAATGATATACAGAATTGACAAGCGATAAGGGGAACAATATGTATGTGGGGACATGCCTGAGAGAGTAAATAATTCCTGGTGCCTTAAAAAATCCAGAAAGTCATTTAGTTTGGGACATGTTCAGATCCCATCTAACGGATAATACGAAGAAATTGATGAAAGAGTGTAACACGGACATGGCAATTATTCCAAGCGGATTAACGCCATTAGATCAGCCTTCAGATGTGTGTATCATTAAACCATTCAAAGGAAATTTATAACGACCGTGGAACACGTGCATGTTTGAAGGTGAAAAAACATTTACAACATGAGGCCAAATGTGTCATGCCAGTCTATATATAATATGTGAGTGGATAATTAAAGCATAATGAAATTAAACCTGACATGATTCAAGCCATTTAAAAATTGTAGTATATCTAACAATCTAGATGGAACGGAAGATGATTATTTATTTATGGATCAGAGTAACAGTGATGGTGAAGAGGAAACAGAATTCGATGATGTGCCAGAAGATATAATGGAAGACGAATATGACGAATTATTCATGTTATGCGATGATTAAAATTTTTAAGTTAATAAGGTATGTCATTTCTTTTAAATAAACAGCATTTAGGTACATGTAGAAATCTAATTTTTTTTATGTTCATCTTTTCCTTATTTTCACGTCTATCATTTTTATATCCGACGTATAATGCGCACCCGTAAATTTCGATCTTATTTTTTGTATTAAAAGTGCGAGGTATACGCCGGAAAATACGGTATATAGGAAATATATAAGACAGAATTTCAATTTTACCCGTATAGAATAAATTGTAAGCAAGAGTTACTAACGGATAATTATATTACATTTGTGAGAAAGACCTTATTTTTTTTATGCGTGCGGTAAATATTTAAATAGCAGTAAAAGGAAATATTTAACTGCCCTTGAAAGCTTTTTAATATTTTCCCCTATCTTTTGTTTTCTTAGGCACGATCTCGGAAACGAGTGGCAAGGTCAAAAAAGTCACCAAAGGCGTTCATTTTCGGTTCTGTTTGTCTCACGCCCTAATGAATCAAACAAGTGGATTTTATGTTTTTTACATTAAACTTTTTTGAAAAATCACAAATACGAACAAATAGACTTATTTCTGGTATTATTTGTGATGTTTAATACATGCAGTGTTTTTAATTATGTCAAAGAATTACAGCCAAATAAAAAATGAGGCCTCTTTTGGGCATGAGATATTAGAGACGCATATTTACGAAAATTTTCAATTATCTTTCAATTGCCATATTTTTTTCTTTAAAAGTCAATAAATGAAATATGCAATCTAAAAATCACTTTTAATATTTGCATAAGGCACGAGAGTGGCATGTCTGTTTAGATAAAATTATGCATTATTTTGTCTACAAATGGATGATGACGGGAACACATTTTAACCTAAGTTTAAATAGGCTTATATAGGTAAGCGAGTACATAGTTTTAATGGCAGACACGAAACGAAAAAAGTCATAAGGGGATTTCAAATCTAGTCCTTAACAACTTGAATTAAAATATCATACCCCAAGATTCAACCATAAATACCTGTTGCCTTTATTTTTTTGGCTGCTGATGACAATAGAAACTGATGATCCAACAGCCATATCTAATTTAAAATATACTAATTTTGTAAAATATACTAATTTTGTATTTTAATGGCCTTTTTACGATGATGTGTTGTACGAAATTTTACAAAAAAAAAAAAAGAAGTGGATTTTTGCTGAGAAACAAAGAATCTACACGCACAACAGGCTTTCAAGGACGACTCACATTTCACCAATTTCAGGGGCATCGACAGCCGCTTGTGGGCCGTAGCGAAAAATTCTTACAGGGCTCCTACGTCTTAGAGCATGTTCACATAGAATCCGTCAGTGTCAGCGTTACTCGCATTGAAATATACACTGCTGGCCACCTTAATCGCAACACCAAAAAAGACAAGAGATATCACAACAAAATTTATTTTGTAGATAACATGTTGACCAAGTATCAAATGATTAAATTTATAGCCTTCCGTGAAGTGTGGTTCCTGCCAAAATCAGTAGCCAGAGTAGCCGCCATTGTTGGAGATCACCGCTGCCACACGCCTCAAAATTGATTCAAAGAGACTTTGGATGAGTTCTTGGGGTACAGCAGACCAAGCAGCTTTCACACGTTGCCAAAGTTGATCTGCTGTGGCAGCTGGGGATGGAATTTGGGTCAATCGTAGAGCAACCATGGAGCACATGTTTTCTATCGGCGAAAGATCCGGAGAGCGAGGCGGCCAGGGAAGCAATTCAATCTGGCGATTGACGAAGAACCGTTGGACAATGTGTGCCACGTGTGGTCGCGCATTATCCTGTTGAAATATGGCTGTGGGCAAGCCCTGAAGGTAAGGAAGGACAACTGGCTCCAAAACCTCGGAGATGTAGCGCTGGTTGTTTAAAGTACCGGCAATGCGTACTAGAGGTGTGCGAGAGTGATATCCAATACCGCCCCATACCATAATACCCGGTGCAGGACCAGTGTGGCGGTGCATAACGCAGCTGTTCAGCATCCTCTCTTCACGGTGTCTCCAGACTCGAATGCGACCATCGCGGTGTTGCAAACAGAAGCGTGACTCATCAGTAAAGGCAATTTCATTCCATTCTGCCGTCCACATCCTTCTGTCATCGCACCATTCGCGGCGGAGACGTCTGTGGTTCTGCGTCAAGGGTAGACAATACAATGGGCGTCTTGCGGACAGACCACTCTGCTGTAAACGGCGTCGAATGGTACGCGCAGACACTGGATGATGCGTTACAGACTGCATGTGCTGTGCTATGGTTCGTGATGTGACTGGGCGATCCGTCACTGCCATGCGCACAATTTGCCTGTCATCACGTGAAGTGGTGCGCTGAGGTGGATGCGATCGAACACGCCGGTCCGTCGTACCCTCCTGCATCCAACGATCACATGTCCGCATTACAGTTGTTTGGTTTCGTCCAACACGACTACCGATTTCCCTGAAAGATAATCCACAATCTCGGTAGGCCACTATCCTTCCTCTGTCGAACTCGGATACTTGATCAAAAGATGATCGCTGTTTTCGACGAGGCATAATTGATCGTTTTTTTTGAAAAAACCACAAGAAAAACACAATTGCCGAACTTGAAATCATCGAAATCTCCAAGCCTTAAATAGCGCTTTGAAGTGGCGCCACAGGCGCGCGTGATGTGCGTCTGCGCTGAAATTCTAATCATTTGCATAACTCACCTCCGCTAATGCATGTTGTAAATTTCATGTTATTTGCATGTTTCCTTCAGGGTGTTGCATTTACAGTGGCCAGCAGTGTATTTAACCAACTAGCTGAAAACCCGTACTTCGCTATGGAGTACATTCAAATTAAATACAACGGTCAACGTATGCATTTAATGCCATATATATATATATATATATATATATATATATATATATACATATACATATATATATATATATATATATATATATATATATATATATATATATATATATATATATATATATATATATATATATATATGTGTGTGTGTGTGTGTAGACTTTCCTGTATACGTGGCTGGCGTCTAGGGGGTATCTAATAATTACACACTTGAATCATCAATACAACTACACTTTCTAAAACTCAACAATAATCATTTATTAATGTAGATATCAATTACGAGATGCCGGAGAGCCTACTTTTACTGTCTCCGGTGCAATATAACAATAAGTATACGAGATAGCCCATTGCAAGTGAGTAATTTGTATGATTTTTTTTGTCTGATTTTCTTTAGTTTATATATTTTATTTTTGCTTAATATATTTATACATAGTATATTTAAACATGTATATAGCGTAATACATGATTATATAATATATCTATATTAAATTGAAATAGATTGAATTAGATTGTTAAATTTTAATTTATTCCTATTTATTGAAATAGACTGCAAAAAATTTTTGCACGTGAGTAATTTGTATGAATTTTTAATCTGATTTTCTTCAGTTTATGTATTTTATTTTTGCTTAATATATTTATACATAGCATTTTTATAGCATATTAGTTAGATTGTATACATAGCATATTGGTTAGATTGTGCAAGTCGGATTGAAAAATCAGCGGTAAGCATGTTTTTTTCAGAAGAAAGACGTTTTTTATTATAAACTCGGATTATAATATCTTGGATTATTACAACATTTTTAATTATAACATCGGATTGAAAAACAGCTAATATTCTGCAAAAAATTCTAATAATTTAACAAGGTTATGGACCTTTTTTTTATTGGAACTGTTCGATTATTTACCGTCAATTTTTGACCTGTACTATCAAAGTATAACAATAATTATATGAGATAGCCCAGCGCAATACTCGTTTCTCTTAAACAGAACAAATTGGGCAGCCTTTCGCTCCCGTCAAACACAATCTCTCGTGCCTACGCACGGACTTTTTCACACAGCCTCTCACAACGAGGTCTGTCTTCCCTTCTGCCCCCGTGCAGGGGGCATCTCACGACACACACTTTCGAATCGCCTGCCCTTGGATCGGGGTCATTCAACCCCCTCCCTCAACCGTCCCCTCCGGGAATGTCGCAGGGACAAGGGCTTGGTGCGTCTCTGGCTACGCATAGCAACAGAGAATATTACTATGGCATAAGAAGAGATTTTGCATAAATCCTACACACACACACACACACACACACACACACACACACACACATATATATATATATATATATATATATATATATATATATATAATAAATATAACGAACAATGTATGCAATTGATGTAAAAGAAACGAAAAAATATATTTATAAAAAAATCGTAAGCATTTCTTTTACTGTAGTTTAATTTTTTTTTGATAATGTCCAATCGTCTGCCGCATTAGCAAGAAATTTTTTTTGTCTATTTCGTGGTTATGCACGTGACGCAAAATTTCAAAAAAAGAAAAGAAACCGCGTGATCAGCATTTAATAAATTAAATTATAAAAATTAGTCTTTAAAAATTCTCCAAAAATTAGAAAATAGAGGTAAATATTTGAAAAAGATTTCATTTTAAAGGAATTTTTATGATCTTTCTCGTGATATAAATTTTATAACCCTCGGATTATTATTTTAAATGTAAACTTTAAAGAATGTTACAAAAACAGCTTAAAAATTTAATTTTAAGCAATCTAAGAAGAATTTTTCAAAAATCTCTCTTAGTGGCCCCCCACACTATAAGAAGAATCGCCATGCAAAATTTTAGCCCTTTAGGTCGAGCGGTTTGGTCTGTGCGTTATACAAGTATGTCAGTCAGTCAGTCAGTTACGGAACTGTTTTATATATATATATATATATATATATATATATATTACGAACCTCTAAACGATTAATCGCGAAATTGTTAAGGTCCGTGATTGGTTTAAAATACGTCAATACAAGTTACGCTGACGCTGCACTGACGGATTCTATGTGAACAGGTCCTTACGATGGTCCCCCATAGGCAGGGCCGCCGTCAGCTGAGCTAGGGCCCGGGGCAAAATAATACAGCTGGCCCCCGCTCAATATTTGAACATTGTATACATTTTTTTGTCAATTCTTATTTTAACTGGGCCCTCCGGAAGCCTGGACCCCGGAGACTTTGTCCCCACCACCCTGACGGCGAGCCTGCCCATAGGGCCTGTTCACATAGAATCCGTCAGCGTCAGCGTCAGCGTAACTTGTATTGACGTATTTTAAACCAATCACGGACCTTAACAAGAACCTGACACTGATTGGTGTTCACAGACCTGAACACCAATCAGTGTCAAGACTCTGTTGACACTGATTGGTTAAATGGTCAATGATTTATGTATGATTGGTTAAAAAATTTTACATTGACGATGACGGATTCTATGTGAACAGGTCCTAAAGCGCACGGGTCATGCGTCCTATTAACGGGAATTTCCTCCCTGCCCCACCCAAAGTCGAGCAATCGGGCTTCACTGGACTGTCGGTTTTTTCGCGAATCCCATTGATCATTACATTACAAGTCAGTGCAGGTCGCACTGAACTGGATGAAGTGGAGCACCATTTGAAAGTCGAGTATTTAAAACGAACGTTCGCGAAGAAACATGGGTGCACTTGTAATGCAATGCTCGCCATGAGCGTCACATTACAGCGTTACGTTACAAGCTTCCTTTATATTAGCAAAACTAAGGAAAAGAGAAAACAGTCCATTTGTATTAAGTATTCTAATTGTAAAATATCTGGCTCAGTGGTAGAAACCCGTAATTATTGAAGTGACCCTCGGAGACATTTGCATCAGCGCGCTTGAAGGTAAGGGATTTATTATACAAAATGAGAAAACAAGAGACAAACTTGTCTCAAGAAAATATAAATAGTTCAGTTATTCAAGAAACTTCATCCGGCAGTTGAGCAGTTATAACTCCAAAATGTCGTTTTACATATTAACTAATGCTTTACATAAACAAGGAATTAAAAATCATTAAAATTCCCCCTGAAGGGATTTTCCATAAGCTCAAAGTTAGAAACCTGTAACAACGAATAAAACTCTAACTTCATTTGCAAAATTGAACAAAATCAAAGAACCAGTGGAAGAAAAGAGTGCTTCTAAATAATGCAATTTTATGAATATCTTGTATAAGGCCCAAAGTAACCTACTGGTAGCACTATGGGCTTTGGACTGGGGGTGCTCGGTTCGAATCTTGACGACACCATTAATTTCTTCGTGTCTAGGTCGAATATGGTCACATAAATCTGTAGATCGGAAAGTTCTTCTATGATGTCAGAGAGGGTGGGAGAAGGTAGGAGCCCACCAGATCGGTTTAACTTTTCCCACCAGATCGGGAATCAATCCCGGAAGGCCTTAGTTGCAATGTCTGGCCCTGTCTGCTGCATTGGATATCAGAATCTCTTGCCAAATTGTTTATACACAGGTGATCAATTATATCATATTTTTAAGTTAACCTTAATTTGTTTATTCATTTCACTATCAATTTCTGATTCAGTTCTTCAGGAAGAATAAAGGTATAGCTTCTGCTAATGTAACTGTAAAACGTTTTTTATACTAATCACTTCTTTGAAAGGTTTCTTTGAAAGGTAGCATGATGATTGCATAACAAATGTAACTTGAATGGATTATCAAAAGTTGCCATATTCTGGTTCAAACTACGAAAAGAAGACTCAGAAATGAACAGAAGTGGTCACCGTGTACGGGCCCTAAACTCGAGGTTTGAGAAGCCCCTAATTTAGGGCGTACCAAAATCAAGGGTCTTTCAAAATTACTACTTGTTCTCAATATTACTTCTAATACAACTAAGATTACCATGATTCAACTGATGATTTGGGTTAGTTGATTGTTAATAATATCATGAATTGCACGCAATCAATTTTTCTGCATACATAGTTAATGCTTTGATTTTTTTACACTGCCTGATAGTTAAACTAGTGTTAAGCAACCACTCTTTTTCAACGTTGGAGAGAGCCGAAAACTATTTAATTTATTAATGAACACACATTTAAACAATTTATCCCTAATGTTTATAGAAACGAAGTTGTATGAGCGTTAGTGTGGAGATATCATTCATAAATTCAACAAGCTTAAAAAAATAAAATATAAATAAATAAATAAATAAATAAATAAATAATTTTTTAAATTTTTTTCCATCGACTGAGTTTAAAATAAACATTATAATTTTTGAAAATACGGTTATTTATTTAACAATAGTCTTTAGAGCGTACTTTTTTCCATTTTATATTTTTATATTAATTATTTTAAGCTTTAGGGGCGGTTGGTTGGACCCATTTAAGACTGGTGTTGCGAAAACGCAACATTAATTTCTGTATTTTTTAAAGGCATGTTCTAAGTTTTGTACGTCTGAAGAAACATTTTTATTTTATTCTCTATACTTTAATTGCTCATAATAATTTTTTTTTTGTTTCCACATTTGTCCGCTTTTAGTACTTGCAAAAAAATGTTTTTTTTTTTTGTGTTTTGAAAGGGAAAAAATGACTAATTTCAAATAATAACTGTAGATAGCAGCACATATTAAATTTCCGATTTGATGCTTGTTCCGAGTTTACTAGAGACTAAAGAACAAAATGGCTTCAACAGGTAAGGCATAATTTTTGTTTTTATGTTTCTCAAGTCATATTTTTAAAAATGTTGCGAAAACGCAACATCAGTCCAATGTGTATTACTTAATTCCAATGTGTATTATTAGTGCTGCCTAGTTTTTAATGCAGTAAATTGGTATTGTTTGCATTTCAGATAAGTTTGTCTCTAGAAAAAAGCAATTTTTGACATTGGAAGAGGCATTGGAGTATTTTCATGAGCTAGATGATAATGATATTTCGGAATCGTCATGAACAGAAGATAATGATGAACCATAATTCGCCATTATCCTTCCAGAACCGGAGGATTTGACAGATGAAGAAGCTATTGATGATGATATTTTATGTGAAAATGTCGAACCACCTAAAGACATTGCAGGTGAAATCGACATTTTTTTCTAATAAATGTAAAAGTAAGCAATATAGTAAGAAAAAGGAGCATATTGTATGGGAAAAATGGAGACTCTACATGCATGTAATGAATTCTAAAATAAGTTTATTAGAGTTTAAGAGATCTATATCTTTGAGAGAGCCATATCTTTGATAAAAAGGCTTGAAGAAATGCAGATGAATTCTATTTTACCCGAGACTTCACATATTGGAAGACCATCTTCAATTCAAAATTTAATTCTCAACGAAACTCGGAAAGACCGTATGGGCCATATTTATTACTAAAAATATTGAAAATAAACAAAAAAGGTGTAAACACTGCAAAAGTCAAACAGTTACTGTATGTAATAAGTGTAATGTACCTCTTCATGCGAAATGTTTCAAAGACTTTAAAATAAAAATATATATATATATATACCGTTTTGGACTGATGTTGCGAAAACGCAATATTTGTAACTCTCGTAAAAATAAATTTAATTTTATGAAAACAACTTATTTGTGTTAGTAATGTTCTAAGAAGTGTTAAAAAACTGTTTGGTGCCTTTCCAATAAAGGAAACATGGAGCGGTCTTAAATGGGTTAAAGCGCTACGATCCACTCTTACTAGAAGGCTGAACACAGACTACCGGACGTGCAATATAAAACAAATTCCAAACGGCTATAAACAATCATGTCAACAGCGATACTAAATGCCAGCTTCCTAGCCATTCTACCATAGTTCAGCCCTCCCGTTTTGGACGAAAAATGCTTTTAAATTTTTATTGATAATTAAAATTTAAATATATTTCATGGCTGTGTTTGGAGAAATATTGACATAATTTATCAGCGGGTCGAGTGGTAAAAAATTAAAGTGCTATTCCCAAAATTCCGAAGTGTTTGGCGCCGTTTACTTACAGCCAGAAAACCCCTAAACCTGGACCTGACTTTGGTAGCTGGGAGGGGTGGGCTCAAATTTTGTTGCGTTCAAGATTATTAGAGGAAGTTGTGCCTCAGTAGTATTATACGTGCTGAAGAACTTAGGTAGAGTGATTGTTCAAAAGGTATCATATTTTGATTTAAACCGTGATGAGTTGACGTAGGTAAAGAAGATGCGCACTCATTTGCAAGTATGGTTACAAAGTAATATTTTATGCCGTAAAAGTTCGTTTATTCCGAGAAATTTTCCTATTGGGAAAAACACACACACACACACACACACTACGGTTGCAGATCGCTGTAATATTTCGTTGAACGAAAAAACCCTTAAAATGTCTCCATTTTCAGAAGGTTGCAAAATCCTAATATTTATAATAAAGAATAAAATGTGATAGTAAAACTATTCCTTTTATCATTGAATATCCCATAGGAACTACTGGACTGAAAAAACCCCTCGTGATCGTGTATTTTTTCCATGTTTTTATTAACTTGCTTTCTTGTTTGCTTGTGTGTTTGTCTAGTACAAATCTTGCAATCGATTTTAACTAACTTCCCGACTAGCTAGACATTTGAAACTTTTAGAATAGCTCAGAACACGGTGACAATGCATTTTTTTGATACTTTTAGCCATCTTTAAGCAGAATTGAATTAACTTTCAGTTATTTTCAGTTAATTTTGTTTGTAGACTGATGCAGCCATCTATCGCCTGGAACGGGAACGAAAAGTTAAACGCAAGTTAACTTCCAATTAACTTCATTTTCTTTCAAGTTAATGGGATAATTCATCAAAAATTTTTAAAAAAAGTATTTATTAATACATAGAATTGTCAAGTTTATATGATTAAACAGAAAATTTAAAAACATGGTATATAAAAAGTTCTTTTTATCTTGTAATTATTATTTAAATCCAGAATCTAAGTCGTTATCTTTTTCTTCTTTTCTTTTTGTCTTTACATATCGTTTTCCGCTATTCACCAAATCAGCTGAGCAAGGAGCTATTGTGGGAGTTTCCACAACCACACAGTGAATCAAGAGAGCAAGTAACACGTTATCCTAGAAAGACCGATTTCGAAGGAATCCATGGCTAGAAATAGCTGTTAAAATAAACCATAGCCCACCCCAATCGCGAAATGAACTGATAACGGATGTGCCACTCAGCGATGCCTCTCCCTAAAACTTTTAAGCATTCCCACATTTATAGAGGTTATTTTTTTCTTCTCTAGATTTATGGGTTGGCCTCGTCGTGGAAACTGCTGGAGTGAACGCTACGAAACTCACAGCAAATACGGGGACTCGCTCGTCAAAGTGGTGATCTTAGAAGCACTAAAATTGCTGAAAATAAATATTCCCCCTTAAGAAAAATAAATAGAAATAGTAAGTAAGATAAAAACCAGTAGCGACGACATAGGGCAAAACAGAATTTTCCTCGCAGAAGAATTATATAAATTTTTGCAAGTTTATTCGAATTATAATGCAAATAAATCTTCATAGTGTCCTCATTTGATAGGTATGGAGGAATGGAGCTTTGTATTTGTTATGAGATGATTGGTCGAGAGAAGCACGATCATCTTTGCTAGACGAAAGTTAACCGGACCAGTGTCTTTGAGGAAATTAAGGTCTTATACAGGTTTTCGCGCCAAGCAGATCAGTCGAAAACGTTATCTAACAACATCCACGAGACCAGTCACACACAAAACACGTTTATTGATAAAAATAATTATGCGGACTATAGTCCGGAAAAATGAAATACTGCTTCAGGTAAAAAAAAAAGCTACCTGTTTCAGAGTGTAATGTTTCTGGGTAGTGAAATGACCTGCTTTGGGTATCCCACTTTTGTATCTTAAACATGTGCTTTCGTACCAATCTAGTTATACGTTCATTTTTGGAATATACCTAAAACAGCAATTCATTTTTACAGAGTGCAATGAACAATTATTTAGGATTATTTCGAAGCTGCATTTAATTTAGCATGGGAACGTAAATATGAACTCTCGCCATTTGCGTCGCAAGCCTAAGGGCTTGTTCACATAGAATCCGTCAGCTTCAGCGTAAAAATTTTTTTTAACCAATAATATACCAATCATTGGCCTATTTAACCAATCAGCGGCAACGGAATAATAAACGGTAACGCTGGCGGATTCTATGCGAACATGCCCAAAGGCAACATAGTGCTATCACCAATTAAGGTCATGATCGGAGTACATTGTGTCTGAAAATCTGCGGGGTTGAACCCACTTTTGCATCCGATCGGCTGATCGACTCTGCTCGGCTTGTAGTGCCATCTGTTGACGCGGTCACCAAACCCCGCACCTTCAATTAAAGCGGATTCCAAACTGATACGAACATCCGCATCAACACTAGGACTCGAACTTTTAGACTATAGCAAATATCAGCGCTTTATTCGTCAGGCCATATCTTATAAGGTAGCATTTGTTCATTAGGGATTTATGAAAAGTTTGTTCTTTGCTTCCTTTCTTTCCTGCGCCTATAGGATGAACATGACGGGAATGAGAGGGTTTAGTATTCCCCGATCACGTGAGCTTTAGGAATCTAAATTCGGGCACAATACAAAGGCCTGACGTAAAACCCAAGACCCGGTGTCGGCCCTCGATACTCTTGTATTTATTTTTTTACCCTCCTGTAAACTAATTGCTTCATAGCTCAGGATCAAGTTTTGATATTAATGTAATTTCACCAAAAATTCATTTGGAAAAAATAGCATTGCGCTTTATCACAATAATTAAATAAAAAGAGCTGCTTTTCTTTCCACTCTTAACGATCTTAAAATCTGCAAATTGGTTAAAAATAAATATTTGAAATTTCAAACGATTTTCCCAATAAGTTTGTATCATTGGAAATACCGTATTTTTCGGACTGCAAGACGTACCTTTTTACATAAAAAAAATAGACTTAAAATTGAGGTGCGTCTTATGGTCCGAAGGTAACATTAAAATAAAATGAATGTATATTATTATATATATTTACTATATATATAATTATATATATTTATTATATATATACACACACACTTATATATATATATATATATATATATATATATATATATATATATATATATATATATATATATATATATATATATATATATAGGAATGAGGCAGACCGTACCAGAAGATTGCGGAATAGCTACGTTGTGCAGAATGGCTACTAGATGTCGCTGAGGTTTGCGCGGCGAGGTAAAAGATGCAAGAAGAGAAAAACAACACAGCGGTCGTAAGGAGTGACGAGTTAGGTCATCTCCGCGAGACTGCCCACGCATCGAATTGATTTGTGTTGAATGGTGAAGAGAGCGGTTATTTTATTTCTTAATGTCCCTATAACTGTCTAGTAAATGTCCCGTGTAATTGTCATGTCCCAAGAATAATAAATACTTGTTTGTGCAAAAATTTGCATTATCATTCCCCTAGACATCTTGCCATCCTATAAACTTGGGGGCTCGGCCGGGATGGACTTAGAGGACAATTTTGAAATTTATAGTGACTGTGGTTAATTTAAATAAGTGACTGTGTTATGAAAGAACAATGCGTGGATTTATTGTTACATTTTTGGATACACTGTGAAGTTAACTACTGATGCGACAGCAACTACTGATGCAAGAGTCCTGCGAGAAAAGGTAGGATATCTTCTTTTTATAACTCTATTGCTGAGAAAAAGATTTATGAAAAATGTCTCGTACTGTTAACTATAACAAGAATACGCGCAAAGAGGACATAGCAAATGTTCTTACTGAGATTGGTGAGCAGGGCACTGCAAAAGAAACGATTATAGAGTTAAAAAATAAACTAGAGAAATCTAAAGCATTCCAAGATGACCCAGAATTTGTAATGAATCTTCTTAACCGAATAATTGAGGATCGGCAGCCAAAAGCTGAGCTTGAACTGCAGCTAACAAACTCAAAACTAGAATTAGAAAAATTAACGCTCCAACGTATAGAACGAGAGGTAGAACTTTGCAAATCGAAAGCAGAAGTAGCAGCTCAAGATGTATCAAATACTGAGGTTTGTGATCTTGAAAGTTTGATTAAAAGTGTAAAAACGCTAACAATACAGTTGCCGAATGCAGAAAACAAAAGTGACCAAAAATACGGCATCAATCACGTTTCAACTTCTATCCCAACTCAAAATGACTATTTATTCAGTGAGCTACAGTACGTCGATGTGTTTATAGACGGAAAACCCTTAGTCGCCACGGTAGACAGTGGTGCGAGTTCGATAATCGTAAACAAGAATTTTGTTTCGGCTGCAAAGCCAATTCATTCTCAGATTGTTTTGACAAGTGTATTCGGTGAATGCCGGACGGCCAATGTTTACAAATTTCGCATTTCGCTACGCGAGGGGGGGAAAGCACGAGAAGTCTTGGCTGCGAGCTCTGATGGTGCATTCACATTGGACAGAGTTCTCTCCCCAACTCCTGTCACATCACTTAGTAACGGTAACATTAGACACGGTATTTAGAACCACCCCCCTTCCCGCCCTTGATCTTGGTGTCTCCCCCGACCCCGCTCGACACCATTTGACCCGCTGACCTCACTCTGCTTCTTTGAAGGACCGCCAGAGGAGGCGATCCGGCGCAGGGAAACACAGTACAGAGACATAAATCACTGGAATAGGCAGAGCGCGCTGTGCAAGTCTGCACGCGCTATGAAATTGCTGCGGAAGTTATTTTGCCAGCGAAAATTTACGACATGTTATTGAAACCAGAGGAGGCGGTGGCGCCGACGAGCGGTGCAGGATTGAAAACGGGAAAATATTTGGAGAGCGCGAATGTAAACAACGATTCATCAGCTTCGTTCTTAGTGAGAGTATCCGAATCGTATGATGATTGCCCTTTTGATCTGTCACACATTACTGACTGTAAATTGAGAAACGAAATGCATGCGCTTGTTCAAAATTATGAGCCAAACAAAACAGAAACTACTGCTTTGAAAATGAAAATAATTCTCACCGATGAAAGACCCATTTGTCAAAGATCACGCAGGTTGTCGCTTCCTGAGAAGAGAGAAGTTGAAAAGCAGATAAACGATTGGTTAGAACAAGGGATAATTAGGGAGAGTTGCTCTGATTTTGCTTCGCCTGTTGTGGTGTGTAGGAAGAAGGATGATACGATGCGTTTGTGCATTGACTACAGAGTTCTGAATAAGCGAATAGTTAGAGACAGATATCCGCTACCTGTTATTGAGGAAGTGTTGGATAAGCTAGAAAGTGGAAGGGTGTTCACGACTCTTGATTTGAAAAATGCTTTCTTCCATGTAGAAGTGGATGAAGCAAGTAGAAAATACACTGCGTTTGTAACAGAGTCAGGCCAGTATGAATTCCTAAGAGTACCGTTTGGTTTGTCCATTAGCAGCAATTACTTTCAAAGATACATCAATTACGTGTTCAGAGACCTATTGAGAGACGGGACTTTAGTTATTTATTTAGACGATATCATAATCCCAGCTATCAATGAAAAAGAAGCGCATAAAAAATTAAGTCGGGTGTTAGAAACAGCTTCCAAGTATGGTCTTGAGTTGAACCTTAAGAAGTGCCGATTTTTGCAGAGGAAAATCAATTTTTTAGGCCACATCATTGAAAATGGTACTATTCGACCGTCGTTAGAGAAAACTGCAGCAGTCCGTTGTTTTTCTGAACCCAAGAATGCCAAAGAAGTGCAGAGTTTCCTAGGGTTGACAGGATATTTTAGAAAATACATACCTGCATATGCCATTATAGCAAGACCACTTAGTGATTTATTACGAGCCTCAAAACCTTTCGAATTTGGCTTTGAACAGAAAATAGCCTTTCAAAAACTTAAGGACGCGCTGTCTAATGAACCCCTGTTACACCTTTACAGAGAAGGGCAGAAATTGGAATTACACACGGACGCAAGTAAACTGGGGTTAGGAGCAATACTTTTCCAGCAGAGTGATGATGGGCGCTATTATCCAATTCAGTATATGAGCAAAAAAACCTCCATCCAGGAAGAAAAATTGTGTAGCTATGAACTTGAAGTGCTTGCGATTGTCGAAGCTTTAAAAAGATTTCGAAATTATTTATTGGGAACCAAATTCAAAATTTTCACTGATTGTGCGGCATTTGCAAAAACCCTAGATAAAAAGGAACTTACACCAAAAGTTGCCAGATGGTCATTATTCATGCAAGAGTTCCAATATGAAGTAGTACATCGCCCTGGAAAACAAATGCAACACGTTGATGCATTGAGCAGATTCCCCGTTATGCTTGTGAATAGTGATGAGTTGACTTACAAAATTGTTAATGCTCAAGAAAGTGTCGAATATATCAAAACCATCAAGAAACTGTTACAGGCAGGCAAAACCTCCGAATTTATCTTGAATAATAATGTCTTGTATAAGATTGATAATGATGAAGAGTTACTGGTAGTACCTGAAATGATACAAATGGACGTTGTGAGGCATGCACATTCTTTTGGACATTTTGCTGCTGTAAAAACTGAAGACTTGGTGAAACGCAATTTTTATTTCCCAAACATGAGAAAGTGTGTTGAGAATGTGATAAGAAAGTGTGTTGAGAATGTGATAAGAAACTGTGTTGAATGCATAGTGGTAAATAAGAAGACTGGGAAAGGAGAAGGACTGTTACATCCTATTCTTAAGGAAGATTCGCCATTATTAACATATCATGTGGATTTCATTGGACCACTGCCAACAACCAATAAGAATTACAATCACATTTTAACGGTCGTAGATGCATTTACAAAATTCACATGGCTTTATCCAACTAAAAGTACCACAGCGCAAGAAGCCATCGAAAGACTAAAGCTACAGCAGAAAACCTTCGGGAATCCTTCGACCATAATCAGTGATCGAGGAGGAGCTTTCAGATCCAACGAATTCGAAGAATACTGCACTAAAGAGAATATACATCATGTACAAATAACTGTGGGAGTACCAAGAGCAAATGGTCAAGTGGAAAGAATACATAGAACCCTTATTCCGGTATTAACAAAGATGTCCTTAAATGATCCCGCGAAGTGGTTTAAACATGTTGACTCATTGCAGCGAGTGTTAAACTGCAGTACGTCACGTAGTACTAAGTACTCACCGTTTGAATTACTCATAGGAACCAGAATGAAAAATCCCGAGGATGCCCTTATAAGAAATTTGCTTATGGAAGAAAGTCAAAACCAATTTAATCAACATCGTGATAGCATTAGGAAAGACGCTAAGCAGAATATTTTAAAAATTCAAGAGGAGAATCGTAAGACTTACAATAGAAAACGCAAGGAAGCTTATCAGTACAAGCAAGGAGAACTGGTGGCAATTATGAGAACTCAGTTTGGAAGCAAGCTGAAACTCCGACCGAAATATTTTGGACCCTACTGTGTTACTAAAGTTAAATACCATGATCGCTACGATGTCGCCAAAATTGGAGATCATGAAGGACCAAATGTTACATCTTCATCAGCGGACCAAATGAAGCCCTGGACCAAATGTTGACTTATATAAATGTTTTGGCCAGAATTTAATGTTTGTAAACTGTGTACCAATCTATGTGTTTTTGTTTTTTTAGTTCGTGTATTTTAGATCCTAGGCTGTTGCAGCAGTGAGGACACTGCTAGTCAGGATAGACGAGCGTTATAGGAATGAGGCAGACCGTACCAGAAGATTGCGGAATAGCTACGTTGTGCAGAATGGCTACTAGATGTCGCTGAGGTTTGCGCGGCGAGGTAAAAGATGCAAGAAGAGAAAAACAACACAGCGGTCGTAGGGAGTGACGAGTTAGGTCATCTCCGCGAGACTGCCCACGCATCGAATTGATTTGTGTTGAATGGTGAGGAGAGCGGTTATTTTATTTCTTAATGTCCCTATAACTGTCTAGTAAATGTCCCGTGTAATTGTCATGTCCCAAGAATAATAAATACTTGTTTGTGCAAATATTTGCATTATCATTCCCCTAGACATCTTGCCATCCTATATATATATATATATATATATGTGTGTGTGTGTGTGTGTGTGTGTGTGTGTGTAACAAGAAAGAAATCCCGTCCTTCTCTAAATTAACATTTACCGCTACATTCTAAATTCTCTTTTTAATAAAGCACGACCCCTTTTCCAAAATTGCAACCTAAAAGTAAAGTAAGTTATAATTTATATTAGCCCTGTAGATCATTAAGCAGGCATGTGAACTATCTGAACTCAATAACATTCCCAGATATGAGTGTTAGAAGTTTATGAGATTCCAAATGTCAGTATAATGTCAAAATTCTTGAAGAGCCCTCGAACCACTCTGGATTTATGCTTTCTATAAAGTCGAAACCGCACTTTATAAGAACTTTATGGCCACTTATCCTGCGCCCAGGTCAATAGTTCGCGGTTCTAACAAGCACAATAAAGTAATCCCCGGGAAAACCGAAGTGGACACGTGAACTCCACGAACCTAAAGACGCCCAATTAAAAATTAAGTAGTTTAGGCCCTCTGGAGTCAATATCACAAAACATTCATTTAATATTTGGCTGAACGGAAGACTTCTCTCTCTTCGTTTCTAACTCTCGTTGCTGTCAGATCTGCTGTCCACGGACGCCCGAAGTCTGGTGGGCACGACGGCTTTTCTCAGTTAACTCTGGGATGTAAACCCTGCTGTTAACACGTCCCGTCCTGGCATGGACGCCGGACAAGTCCAGCGGCCACTGCAACTAATACCTTCGCAATGCCTACTGATTGAATAAAGGTGATTTCCTGGATATCGTCTGAAATCTGTGTTCGTCTTCTATGGCTCCGCGTGTGTTACTCTCCTAAATTTCTTCAGTGCTTTCCTGGATCATCACTTCGCCCGACTGCATCACACTGCATCTCCCATAAGTTCTACACATCAATCCCCTTGTGCTAAATTTTCCAATTGTGAATATTATCATATATATAGATATATATATATATACAGAGAGAGAGAGATTGATTTAAAATTAAGATGACTAAAAGGGGCAGATGCGACCATTTAATACTCCTATAACCTAAAACAAGATAGACATAAAAAAATAAGCAGAACGGAAGTGGAGATGGTATAGTTGATGACTGGGGGGGGGGGGGGGGTTGTGACCCCCCAACCCCGGTTAAACATGTTTTTTGCCAGGCAACACTCCCGGAGGTCGGCTATAACACCTAGACAGTTAGAAACAATTATGAAGAAATTTTTTTTAGATGAAACTGATAAGTTAAATCATATAATTTTAATTATAGAGTAATCTAAAACATAATTTGAAGATGAATAGTGTTTAAACCTTTTAATATAGAAAAAATCTTAATACTAAGATACAGAAGTACAATAATACTAATCATCTAAATAATTACACATTATCAAATACACTACAAAAAAATTAAGATACGAAAAATACTTAACTCCACACCAAGCAAGAGTCACGAATCTCAAGCACACTCACTTTTATAGACATAGTAGGGATTATTATTGCCGTATTAGGGAAACTTTTGGTGTTGCCAACTTATGTTAAAATGATTCTCGCAATCTTTATCTAAATTAAAAAACTAGGTTAGAATTGATACGAGGAAATTAACAGGAAAACCCTGGTCAATGGCTATAGCTATGAATTTATTTATACTGACGTCAGACGTCAGTCACCCCCCTCTCCCCAGTCATCAACTATACCACCTCCACTTCCATTCTGCTTATTTTTATATGTCTATCTTGTTTTAGGTTATAGGAGTATTAAATAGTCGCATCTGCCCCTTTTAGTCATCTTAATTTTAAATATCTATATATCGTAAATATATTTGTGAGCATAGCGCCTAAAATGTATTTACTCATTTTTGTTTCCCCTTAAGTAATTTACATTTGTAAGTTATATATATATATATATATATATATATATATATATATATATATATATATATATATATATATATATATATATATATACAGTGGTACCTCGACTTACGAGTTTAATTCCTTCCATGACGAAGCTCTAACTCGAAATACTCGTATCTCGAATCAATTTTCCCCATTGAAATAAATGGAAATGCCATTAATTCGTTCCGGGCTCTCCCAAAACACCGCAATTTTTTTATTACATGTTTTTAAATAAGAAAAAATGTGTCTATAAACGACGAACATTGTATAAAACGCAATACAATAGAATGTAGTGCAATAAATTTGTTTTATTAAGTGTAATGTACCTTGGAGATAAGACTTGAAGATGCTGATGGAAGAGGAGGAGAAAGGCTGAACTGAAAAATTAAATCTTATTCGTTGATTTTTGACCTTTTCTCCCCTTTTTCCTCACTTTCGCTTTTATAACGAGCTACTCTCTTAAAGTGAACGAGTGTTGCATCATTCACTGTGGCTGTAATGTCCAGATTTTTCTTTCTGAGAATCCGAAGAACGTTAATACGTAGAAGGGGGAGAGCTTACGATCCTAGGACCAAGGTCATCCAATTTCCTAGACCCCATGGGGAGTTCCAGTGTGGGGGAGGGAATTGAAGCTATCTCTGTGCGATAGAGGATGGGCGATGTCCGGTTTCAGAGGGCGACTCAAGTTTGGGCAGAGCAAGCTGCCCCGGGTGGTAATTGTTCAGTGTTAATCTATCGGTTTTAGACTGGATAGTAGTTTCAGAATAATATGTATACAATTGTATAACAATTGCACATAAATGTTGTAAATATTATACGCTTCTTGTGTTCGCATTTGATGAGCACGTAATATGTCATTCGCTGCTCAAACTAGCAGTGGGATATCTGAAGCTTGTTCGTAACCCGAATTTTAGCTCGTAACTCGAAGCAAAAAATTTACCGAGAGAATGCTCCTATTTCGAAAAACTCGTAAGTTGAGACACTCTTAAGTCGAGGTACCACTGTATATATATGACGAGCCTGACTAAATGGCTGCTCGAAGCGTTCTCTTTATATCGCAAATCCCTCTTAAACTCCCTAATACATATTAATAATATTGCAATCAGTAAACATTGGCCGTGGTAAATGATTACAAATTAATTACATCCAACAAGTTTATTCCAACTATTAATTAAAATACCCTCGAATTCAATCCGCACATAATTTAGTTTTCCAAGCAATCATCTCACCCCGTGACGCGTGACCGCGCAATCCAAATGCTAATCCCGCTCCCTGACTAAACTCTATTGTTCCTCAAGGCGTCTAAACTCATCGCGTATGCTCATTGACGTCTGCCGAATGTTCGAGAAGCATCTTTTGCTGAATTTGCAAATAATTTTCGTGCGAAACCTAGTCTGAACTCCAAAACAAATCCCCACGCAATGAATGCCTGTGATTCTCTTTCTTGATTCCCCCCAAGGCCATACCACTCTATTAATAAGCCCTATAGTCTATGCATTCGTAGACGCGTGTAATCTGCTTGACTCTTAATAATCATGGCTTTTAATGTTAGAAATTAGTTATTTTGAAGCCCCTGTAAATTCTCAATTGATGCTTAACATATATATATATATATATATATATATATATATATATATATATATATATATGTATATATATATAGATATATATATATACACTGAAGTGACACTGAATTAGGGATTCCCTACCTAGTAACGAGTTGGGCCTCCTCTGGCCTTGATAACGGCTGCCACACGACGAAGCATAGATTCAACAAGTTTCTGGAAACGTTCCACGAGAATGGCTTGCCAAATATTGGCTAAAGCTGTCCATAATTCAGTACGGTTCTTTGATGCTGTGTGATGGCCTTTCACGCCTTGTTCCAAAACATCCCAAAGATGCTCAATAGGATTTAAGTCTGGGCTTCTAGGTGGCCAATTCATGACAGAGAAGTCAGAGGAATGCTCATCCAACCAGCCAGTAGCCAACCGGGACTTGTGAGAGGTACAGTTGTCTTGCTGGAAAACTTCATTACCTTGCGGATAACAGAACAGCATAAACAGATGGAGGTGATCACCCAGCAACTCTACGTACCGAATTGCATTGAGGGAGGTTGGTACACGCACCAAAGATCCCAAACTGTGCCACGAAAAAACACCCCAGACCATGATTGAGCCACCATGCCCTTGTACAGTTCCAGCCAGGCATGCAATATCCATGGCTTCATGAGCCTGACGCCATATTCTCAGCCTCCCGTCGGCGTTAAGTAGTCGGAATCGAGACTCATCACTCCATGTTACTCGTTTCCAGTCCTCTACACTCCAATCTCTGTGCTCTCTTGCCCAGGCAAGACGTGCAGCCCGATGGCGAGTATAGAGCAATGGTACTCGCGTAGGTCGACGGCTCCCGAAACCCATACGGTGAAGCGAGCGTTGCACAGTCCGTTTACTGACTGTACGACTGGCACCGTCATTAAACTGGGTGGTAATTTGAGCTAATGTTTGGCTTCGCTGGCTACGTACAATACGCCTGAGCCGTCTCTCACCACGCACTGTCAAAGCTAATTGTTCTTTGCAGTTTGCCCGATCGCTAGTTTTTTTTCCACCATCCATGTATTCTTGGTATACTCTTGACACTGTCGACCTTGAAAATCCTAGCTGTCTGACGATTTCGGAAATTGAATGGCCCATGCGTCGCACTCCTACGATTTGTCCGCGATCGAAGGCGTCTAAATCATGCAGTTTACCCATACTGGCAATTCCAACAACTAATTCAGAACAACCACAGTACGCGCTCTATATGCAGTTACCACAGCGCCCTCACTTGTGCATACATGATGCGCAGCTCTACACAATTTGCATAGGCTTTGCTATCCCTAATTCAGTGGCACTTCAGTGTATATATATATATACATATTATTTAATATATTTATTATATATATTTTTTGTCACTATGAAGTAAGAAATTTAAAATATCCTTATATACCTAACAAATCACAAAATATTCTTTTCTAAAAATCCTCCCATAAATTTGGGGTGCGTCTTATGTTCCGAAAAACATTGTACATATGACATCTATGTCGCTTGCAGCTTATATAATCACGCGTGGTTTGTTTTTACCGGAAAGCTCGCTGAACTAACATCTGTTTGTACCAAACATAGGTTTAACTCTTCATATCTTTTTCTTTTCTTTTTTTTTGTATGAACGCCCACCGAACTCCAAATGGGTTTTATACCACTTATAAAGTGAAACTAAATGCGAAATTAGATTGCATTAGTGAAATAATTTCATAAATTCTATTGTTAAAATAGTAATAATGCTAGATCAAATACTACCCATGTCGGAGGACTTTTGTTAATAGGTATTTCCAGACAAGTAATATGAGAACGTCGGTAACCTATTTCTTTAGCCTAATTTTTAAAAAATTTCTACAAAAAATTTGTTGATATTTAAAAAAAAAAACAACCCAGATTGTTTCCAGATTTCCATGGGTTTCTTTCCTTGTAAGCTAAATACTTTTAATAAGTCATGTATTGGTGAAAAGCCATGAAAGGAAGCTGTAATTATCTTTACATAATCACGGTCATTCCGAAGCCTAAACAACAGCATTCAGGATGTGAAATGGATCGGACAACCTTGATGTGGATGTGAGCTTATGTATTTAGGCATATTACTAGGAATTCCTTTGTATTCAACACTACTTCTAGCCTTGAAAAATGCTGCTTAATATCATGTTCAATTTGCAAGCATTTAAAAGAATAAGTTGATACGAAACGACGTTTACGAAGTTCGTACTAATCAAAACTTACGAAATTCGAAAGAATTTCTTTTCTTTTTTTAAACGAGGCTTTTAAGATAATTATTTCCTTTCTAAAAAGAGTGATGTAGTATAATTCGATAGTAAAAATACCTCTGTATAAAATACGGAAAACTCTGATACAATACAAACAATAAAATCAAGATATTAGGAAGGCATTCTTGTCTAGAAAGAAACATGATTGTTCTAATTCCTTCACTTGAGTTAAAAACCATAGGCTTCTCTCGAGAATCTCGGAACTTTTACAAAGTTTTCGAACAAGAAGTTAATAATTTACTGGAACATCAGCGATAGGGAAGCATCTCTGCAATTTTCAGGCAACAACCGTGTACCTGCATTCTGTTATTCTAAGTTCCACCTATGAAACCATTTGCTTAAAGTATGACGTCATCTCTTGTTAAATCTACTTGTTTGCACCCTCCCGTGTGCAATGTCCTTGCATGGATTTTATTTTTTGTATAGATATATCAGTATGTATCTCTGTAGATATATAAGTCTGCATATCTGTTATCAGTCAAAATTTCATCTCGCAGCGCATGTAACTTTTGGTAATTAATGACTAGTGTTTAATAATACTTTAATTTCTAATTTGTTTGAACGTAATAAATAAAAATTTAATTATCTAAAGAATCTATATTACCTCTGTCATTTAAAACATATTTAAAAGATAGTAAAAAGAGCTATTAAATTCGGGCACGGTGGCCCAGTTAGTAAGAGCAGCGGGCCAGCGATCTGAACGTCCCCGCAGAGTCGATACTCGTCGCTGCAAATCCACCGCCGTGTTCATTAAGGGTGGCCAGGGCACGTAAAATAGGTCTTTGGCTACAATGTCCTCCAAGTTCTTAAATTTAGCTCTGGAGGTGCGGGGTCGAGTGTTCCGGTCTCGTCACTTGACTCGGTTCAAAATTACGGGACCGATGTTCTTCGAGGTCAAGTCAGACTTCAGCCCTAGTGGTACCTCGCCTTAAAGTGAACCTGCTTACTACCTTTGGCCAAGAACCTAGGTCCTTTGGACTTGGTGTAGTAGGATTTCCTACACCAATGGGATTGGAAACTACAACAAAAACTATTAAATTCAAAATAGTTAGCATCGACCTTTTGTGGCCCGTTTATAAAGACCACAAGGGCCAGTTCCATCAGCATTTTCAAATTCTTACCTGTTATTTTAACATCAGAGTGAACCAAATATAAATGTTTTACTCGCCTTTCAATTATTTAGCCGGTTAAAAGAGAAGGGAAGTGGAGCGCTCATTCTTTAGTCTTAATTTACAGATGCCCACAGATACGTCATAAATCACTTTCTATCGGCCGCTTGCTATTTGGTTCATCTTGCCGTATGACACTGAAAGTCATAATAAACCACCTTATCTTCTTTCCTTAGGATATTCAATATTTCATGTCTAGAGCAATTTTAATTTAAAGCTTGGTTGAATTTAGCATTCACTGGGTCCGAGGTAGGAATAAATAGAACTTAATTTAATCATATTAACCCTACTATTTTTTTTTCCAGAGATATTGTTGATTTAGTGCTGGAAGCTGAATATCCCCGTAGTTTTAATTTTTTTCAAATTTGCAGATAGTACAACTAGGGGTACTTAAATTTCGCATAAAAAGATTACAATTTATAAAATTTCGCATTTATTGGTATATATATATATATATATATATACAGTCGAACCCCGTTATTACGAACTTCAAGGGACCAAATGTTTTGTTCGCTATATCCGAACAATTAAGAAAAATGTTAGAGTTCACAAAATGTATAACTCATTAGTTGCGATGTATATTCAATAATGGTGTATTGAAAGAATGATAAAATCTATTAAAAATGGTAATTAATGAATTAAATTGACTAAAATTGATTACATTAAACTGACACAATACTAATTAAATTAACTAAAAATGAAGACAAATGGAAATAATTTCATTTTACCTTCAATTGTTGCTTACTGTTTTGATACAGAAATAATCGGTAATCTTCTGCTGACGTGATCCCGATTTCAAAAACATTTTATGAATTTCTTTGTCCAATACATCAAATGACTCCAACACTCTTTCTTCCAATGTTTGTGTTGACAAAAACTTATTAATTACACTCATCGCTGCTGTAGCAACTGAGATGGTGGAGATTTCGACATTTATGTGCTCCTCTTCATCAGCATCAGAAGCAGAATCTTCGATTTCAGAATGATTCATTTTAATTTCTTTCACAATATCTTCATCAGTCAGATTTTCACATGTAATGACTTCATCATCACATGTTTCGAACAATTGCACGCCACAATCTGAGAATGATGAAATTTTGTGCTTTTCTATCCACATCGTGATAGATAAATCTTCATCTTCTTGTTCAACATTCGTTGTATCTTCAACATTCTTAAAAAGTTTAAAAATTAGAAAAAATTCAGTTGTCGACTGAAAAAATATGTTCGTTATAGCCGATTCTTAAGATTTCGGAGGTTCGTTATAAAAGGATAAATTAGCATTAAATACAATAGGAAAACGGCGGGACCAAAATTTTCGTTCGTTATATCCGGAAGTTTGTTATATACCATGTTCGCTATAACGGGGTTCGACTGTGTATATATATATATATATATATATATATATATATATATATATATATATATATATATATATATATAAATTCAAAAAATTCTCATTTATTAAAAAAAATCCCATGTTTACTTAATTGGTTATGTATCTACCAAAATTCTTAGTTAAAAGCTAACATTGTAGAAGTCTCCACATTCTCTTCCTTAAGTCTTTAGCAATAAGTAATAAGCAAATTTTCGAGAGTGAGATCTCAGTTAAAGACCGTGGATGGTCTTACATAAGCAATTATGTTAATAAATTATTACTATTATTACCTAATTTCGCTTAAAAAGCCGTTTATCACCGAGTTTTCGCTGAAAAGTAGTAAAAAAATAATTTTCGCATTTTATTCGCTCATACCGGAAAATTTTGTATTTATTCACATCTATTTCGTAAATACGAAAATTACGTATCCCTGTATTTATTTTTTTCCTAGTATTAATATTATTTATTTTTATTTATTTATCTATTTTTATTATTATTATTTTAATTATTATTTTTATTATTATTATTCTAACTTTCAAGTCAACACTTTTCTTTTAATCCCGAGAACGGAAATATAGCCACAAAAAATTATCTATACCGAGGATATGGAGCCCTGCTCTCTGGTGCCTCGTTAATGTACCATGGCTATGTCTATGTACTTATCCCTAAACATAACTGTACGCTATTATTACTTTTTTGCTGTTTTACCTCTGCTACTTAATAAGTGCGTCACGAATACCGTGCGTAAGAAGAGAGTCCAGGGAAGAAAAACTCATATTCCTAAATATACCGATTTATTCAGAATTATATACAATATTTACATGTTCACCATAACAGCGTTACAACCATATTGCTGCTACTGCTGCAATAAGTAGTGTGTGAGAGGTCTAGCACACGTGCTTTACCTTTAATTAGATCGTAGATTATTCAGACATTCGCCAGTTGCCACAAAATGGATGTTAATATATTTAAATATTTTATGATTTTAAAATGAAGGCCGTGGATTATTTGTAACGACACAACTTTTGAGTTCAGGAGGAATGTGTGAAATAAAATGTCTGACACCTTTCAGCGTCAACACTTTGTGATCAATCAAAAAGGATAAAGAAAAAATGTAATCATTTTTCTTGTAAAGAGTTGAAATTATCAGAGGTTGTTCTGGACAGTGTTTGGGGAAGTAAATAATTTGGAGGAGTGCCTCATATTATTATTCATGAAACTCGTTCTCAAATTTTCAGTTTTTTATCCAAATTCGTTTCGCGGGAATGCTTTTGCGCACGGAACAAAAGAAGTCGGCAGATGCTGACGGATGTTGAATTTGGAATTCGCAATGAATAGGTTTGTATCTGGGTCCGTTCTGGTACCGCATAGCTCGTTAAGAGGTTTTAAAATTTTTAGCGGTTGTATTTACTAACTCATTCACTGGTTCTTGCTGGTAACTATACTTTTCGACTGCTGTGGTCATTTCACTTATATTTACAACCTATGGCAGCAGCTATGATTTTTCACAGAGACTCTCTGTTGTCAACTAATTGAACATTACAGTCAACGGTAAAGTCGGGCAGACTAATTGTGACGTCTGAGGCAAGTTTTAAAGACGTTTTTTGCAAATTTTTGGAGAGAATCGTAAAAATGTATCACTATTAGAAATAGTCTAGGGGATTAGAAATAGTCTGTTGTGAAGGATCCACAATTTGGACATTTTGACTCCCTCCAACATTATAGCCATTTTGTTTTTCCGTCAACACGTTCACGGGTCATAAAACGGCCATATTGGAAAAAGGGGGTCTGGCATGCACCTGCTCCAATTTCCAAGAAACATCGCACCCCCAAAATTTCTCAGGACGGGAGGAAGAAATTCCAGGAAAGACTCAACGGACAGCCAATTTTCGCGGAAACCGTGTATCGCGGAAATCGGGATGTCGTATCATCCTGCCCACGAATAAAGTACACGGAACGGCAATAAATTTACGTTTGATTGTTGTGAAGGATCTACAATTAGGACATTTTGACTCCTTCCAACAGTCTACTTAAATAGAATATCAGACATTTTGGGAAAAATATGTATTAAACAAAAAGAAAAGTTTTATTTATAAGTTGTTATGTAATAAAAATGATTGCTAAATCATTCTTAGAACCTTTATTGCAACAAATTACTCGATTGCATCGCTATAATTTATTGTTTAAGATACTGTAAAAATTTCGTATTTTTCGTATGTCTCATTTTGGCGCCTATTCCAATTCGGCGCGTAAGGCGGTTGCCTAACCGCCTAACATATGGGATCGGCCATTGTCGACGAAAATGTGTGAAATGTTAACTATTACTTAGTTGAACGAATCTACTATCAAACTATTACTTAGTTGAACGAATGCTATAACGTTCGAAAACTGTCAGTAAAACTTGGAAAGACAGAAATATAATCTCTGAGACAAAGTGTCCCAGCTCGAAGCATTGTTAGTCGAGAAAGATAAAGCTTGGGGTGGGAAGTCAAGGGCAAATTCGAAAGTTCGTATTTGCTACCGCCCCTTCATCTCTGTTATGTGGATCCACCTCAATAAAAAGCAGGAAAAAGTGGATAATGAATATTCATGTTCAGTTCCGCTAGGCAGTGAATTAGGGTTGTGGCATGTGAATTTAGAAGAATAATCATACACATATTTGCAGTGATATAAAAAAACCAAACCATTATTTGTATAATTGATATGTGCTTGAAGTTTGCCTTGTATTTCTAAAATAAATTTAAAAAAAAAAACAAAAAATTCAAACATGATTGATTACCCTGTAGGCGCAGCATCATTCATACTTTGCCCGAATTTCCAAGGTCAAGTTTGTTTGTATTTTAGCCAAACAGCAGAAGAATTAAGAATTTTTTTTTCAAATTAAACAAGATATGTTTCGGAATTATCTGTGGATTGTAGATATTTCGCTTGTTTGTACGTATGCATCTAGAGCTCGGGTTAACTCCATTCGTTTTTATTATCCTGAGCAACGCCAGGTAATTTTTTGTTTATGAAACTGGGGATTTTCACAAGGGTTTACGGGAAAGCCTTCAAACTCCTCGAAGGGCCGGGATCCAGTGGGATATCAAAATTGAAAGAAACATTTTAATACTGACATCAGCATGGGGTGTGTGTGATTATAATATGCTGATCGGGTGCTGACCAGTGGGGAGGGGTATCGATTAGCATAAAATAAAAGTTTACATAATACACAAGTAAGCCTTATTAAGGGTACACCTGTGCAACGCCGGGTATAAAAAGCTAGTAATCAATAAACTGCATGTATTGAGATACGAATAATTTTATTGTCTCACAATGTATTTCAATTTCGGTACAATTTTCTATCCTAACCTATGAATAGTGGGTGATTCCCCCCTCTAGGAACCCAGGAACAGTAATCCAGTATATTCTTTTCAATTACTATATCTAAACTGACTGTTCAATATAACGGCCTTATCAAAGGTTTCATATTTCTCTTAAAGCATATTTACCAAATGAATGCAACAATAATCAATAAAATATAGCGTAATGAGGATATAGCATAATGTCGACAAAACGGTATTAATTACACAGTTTAGAGTTCTTTGATCATCACAAGCTGAAATTGAAAATTAGCGATTAAATTTTCTTTTCATAATTATAGCGAAAGAAATATAAGGATTCATTGAGGATGTTGCTTGCTATTAATGCAACACTTATGAGCATACAATCTGCAAAGTGCTGTCAATCTCGTAGCTGATTGCAAATGAATTCAGTTACTTTCGATTTGTTACTAGTCTTTTCTCATCTTTTCTAAGTAACTATAATGTAACAAACTCTATAATCATTTGTAATGCTTATAGTAAGTAAATGTACTAATTAATTTTCGATACCTCTTTTACCACTCTCTTAATTTCAAAGTTTGAGGATATTCAGTGACAATGACACATTGATTCAACATGAAACACATTGAGGATATTGCACTAAATTGATTTACTTTATGAAAAGTGATCGGGCATTGGGGGTTACGCTAAAAATTTAATATAGACAAAATATTTTGTAAGGCAGCATATTTGTGAGGAAAATCCAGTTAAGTGTTTTTGATGTATGAATCGATAAGTTTGTTTCTCCGCGAAAGGAGTATCCTTACAAGATAGAAACCTTGCCAGTTAAAGGCACTTAGAGTAAAATTAGGGGGTTAATGGAAAGACAGGTTAGCTTGAAGTTTTCGGTTGCAAGATATGTATGAATTGTTTATTCTAGTGAGCACTGTGATATATTAAAGAAACTAGATATTTTGTTTTTTTTAGGTAATGGAAGTCGATTATAAATCAAAGTAATGATGTAGCAGTACAATACTCTCTCGAATCTCAGTACCGTAAGGCATCCAGTCTTAGCTTCAACAGTAAAAAAGGACGTTAGCATCGAATAAAAGAATTTTCAACATGGCTTAACATTCAAATTAATTTTCTTCAGCCTTTATACTACTTAAATTAAATTGAAGAAAAATTAGCTGACAAGACAGACATCTTTTCGGCGGTTTTTTTTTAGATTAAAAAAGATAAGATGGAAAAAAATGTAAACAATCTACGCTGTAAATGTCTTCTATGGACCCATTTCAGGAGAGAGTGTTTGCGTGTTTTGGTGAGGTTGGGGGGTAATACTTAAGTTAAAAATTTCCCACGACGTCATGCCTGGAAAGAAACGCAAGGCGTCCATTTTGAGGAATATTCGAAAAATTTTCTGACTGCAAGAATGGGTTATATAAATAACTTTGAGAAATACCTAACATATATATCGCACCTCTGCTAGACGAGTGTTACACCTCAAAATAGCCATATTTTGGGATGTAGGTAAAACACACTTAATAATTAAGACTATAGGATATAATTAATAAATAACGCGCGTGGTAATGTCTGTTTTAAATATATCTGCATTGTTGAAACTCTGTAAGCCTCTACTCTACTTGTTCCAACTAGCGGCGATCCAGTTTTTAATTGCTTGATTATTACTGAAGATTATTAGAAAAAGGTGCGCAATTTTTTTGTAAATGGGAGGTAGCATGAGAGTATATTAAAATATTGGATCACGGCAAGCACTAATATTTGATTCCTTAACTTTAAATAACTAGATATGGCTGTGATATTTATTTTGCATTTTATTCTTTTACTTGTTAAAGTGGCTAGTATATTGTTTTTTTTTTGGTGGCTGGTAAATATTCAACATAGTTAATTATTAATTTTAGAGTGTTTTATTTTTGTTTTTTGAATTAATAGTAAATTTTGTATAATGTACCCATACCCTTGTTTAAACTGGGGTGGTAGAGCAAAGTAATTGATGCACGGACTCTTCGCCATTTTACACACACACACACACACACGCACACATATATATATATATATATATATATATATATATATATATATATATACAGTATTTTCGCAGCACATACCTAGAACTACACCGGATAAAGGGATTAGGAAAAAGTATCCATTACAAGAAGGCATCCGAAAACAACCCTTTTTTGATGGCTTTTGCAAACAGATGGAAAGGGATGGTCGAACACCTGGCTGTGAGCGATAGGCGCATGGATACTTCGAGCATCGCCAAACGCCGGGTTTAGTCCCAGAGTTTAAAAAAAAAATAAATCCTGATTTGATGCAAGATCAAAGTTTGAAAATAAAATAATATACAGCCTATCAATTTATAATTCAAGCCCCTCAAATTCTGTTGGTCCGATTTTCCCTTTTAAAATCAAGGAGCGAAGACGCCCTCATTTTCACCCACTCGTAGCCATACAAAGGGGTACCGAGGTCAATTGGAGGGAGAAGTTCGAAAGGAGAATTTTTGGAGGGGGAGAAATTTTTG
>OU015492.1:166391359-166573859 GCA_907164885.2 Dolomedes plantarius
GATATTAAGAGACTCGGGCTGGAATCACTGTCCTGGCAAATGGCCGTTACACTACTACTCATTCCAAAGCACAGTGATAAATTTAACGATAGTAAGTATATTTCAAATGTATTTACACCTTATGTGTATATTTGGATTTACGTACATATTTGGAGGTGGTTCACGTTTTTCAAGGAAATTAGTTAATTCATCCTCAGGTGGAAACTGGAGTGAACTAATATATAAAGGTAGATGGTTAAATAGTGAAAAGAAAATTGAAAATTCCACAGTAAAGGACATCAAAGAAGGTTACGTGTTCTACATCAAACTAATATAGAACAGGCTGGAGTAAAAAGAAAATTCGCAAAATCAAGATCAGAAACTAAAAATTTTAAACGAATCTAACAGTGAAGTAAAATTAATTTTTGGATTGATTTTTTGGATTGTGTAAATTTTTAAAGCCTACGTATCATTAAACTTAATAGTAAATTTCTACTATTGTCTCATAAAAGTGCTTATCAGACCTGTGTTTACCTATGCCTCGGTGACATGGACTATGTATGACCTTAAGAGATGAATACACTCCGGGTGTATTGGAAAGAAAATTTCTGAGAGGAATTTTTGACAACTAGGTAAATGAATTTCGGAGACGAATATTAAAGCACGAATTATACCGTCTTTACATAGACCCTGACAATAAAAGGTTTATGGCTAAGCCAGTTGGCAGCCGACACGGAGGTAGGCTAAAGCAAAGATGGTCTGGTTCTATTAACAAGGAATTTCACCTTTTAAACTGTAGGAATTAGAAAACTATTGTTGATAGCAAGCAAAATGGAAGAAACTCCTTGAGTCCAGGGTCCACACTGGGATGTCATGGCAGTGATGATAATGATGAACAATGAAATAACTACATATGTATTAATAAATGTGGCTTATATTTTTTTAGGTACGGTTTAATTAAAACGTTTTCGGTGAGAATAATAGGATTTACGTTAAATTTGAAATTGATTAAATTGATTCTCGCTTCCATTTCAAGTAGGTGCCATGTCAAGAGACTGATATCGAGAAATTAAACGTTTCTCTATCCTAAGAAATAAAAATATTTCGTTTTACAGTTTTGAAAGTAATGAGCCAAGAGGGGCGGGGGGAATACCATAGAGAGAACTAAGTCGTGTCTTGAGTCAAACGACTCAAGGAAAATCATTAAGCATAAGGCCGTCCGCACACGGAGCAACTCAAAAGAAACTGATAACCGACTCCAATCACAAACCAGTCCGTGCTGAGTCGTAACCTATGTAATTGAATGGAGCCACGCACACGGCGCAACTGGTTACAAACCCGTCAGCAACGCGTTTGTAATCAGTCGCAGGCAACTCAACGTGTCGAGTCGCTAGGAACTTCAGTTACCAGTTTCTTTTGCGTTGTGCGTGTTATTACACAATCTATGTTACAGCCGCTCTTTTGGCAAGCTGCCAAATGGCTTACACGAGTCACGTGACTTCTGCCTAGCGATGAAATGAAATTCTAACGTTTTTTTGTTGTATGGAATATGTGCGCCCATATATACAGTCCATTTTTAAACGATTGATCAAAGACAATCTATTGTGACGATTTTTTAAAATAAATTAATTTCTGATAATAATTTAACTAAAAATAATGCCTTGAATAATGATGTTCTTCCTTCCATGACAGGTCCCAAACTATTGATTTGAATCACTTTTGAGTCGGCCCGTGTGCGGAGACGCATCACTAACGAGTTTGCAACCGATAAGCAATTTCAGTCGCTAACCAGTTGAGTTTCCTTTGAGTCGCTCCGTGTGCGGACGGCCTAACAGAACAAACACCCTCTTGAAGACTCCAAGGAGATTCGAAAATATATACGTTAAAATCACGTGGTTTGTCAGTCAAAATTTTCCCTTTCAGTCATACATTTGGCACATCACGCAATCAGACTTTTGACAAATGACACTGTTTGGATTCTCCTGTTTTTGCATATGGAGGCAGACGTTTAAATAAAGACCGCGTACATTTAAAATATTAAATATTTATTTTTTACAGGGTGTTCAATTATTCATGTCTACAGCTTAACATTAAAATTGCTTTTCTGAAAATATTGAATTAAAAGATTTTTGAAAAACACGCGCACCGCATTCGAAGGTTTGTTTTCATATGCAGGAAACAGAACTTTAAAAAATATGCATTTGCTAATCTGTGATTACGAAGATCCTGAACATAAATTTTTCTATAGTTTACATGAGGTTTGAAAATCTATGAGGTCAAATGATGCGCCGTCTCAAATATATGTTTCTGCAGAAACGGATTTTTTCCCCTCTTTGTGTGTGTGTGTGAAATAATATTGGCAGAATTAAAATACTATAATATACAAGGTGATTCCAAATTCATGGTACAAACTTTAAGAGTTGGTACAGCACACTGTAACAATCACTTATTGTATATGGGTGCAAGTGACGCGTTGAGGCACAAACAAGGGAAAGAGGCATGAAAGGAATGAAAATGGAGTGACTGGTTGGTTCCGTTGCCGGTAGAGAGCAGTCGGTGGTTTACCGCCCATCAGCATTTGCGAGAACACGCCATTTTCAATTGTGCCGTCGTCCCTTGAAGGGAGACTGTGTATGCCGAAAAAGTAGACATGCATCTCATGTACGGCCGTTCAAATCGTAACGGCTGCGAATGTATCAGGGGCGCTTTCCTCATAGACGAATACAGACGACAGAATTTTTGAGCTGTTACACCGCCAACTTTGTGAAAGAAGTTCTTTCCACGTCACCAGGCACGAAGCGGGTCGACCGAGAGCAGTCCAGGCATGGAAGAAAGCATGATGAACCTTGTGGATAACAGACCAGATTCAATATATATATATGCTGGCTCTTCAAGTCCAGCAAGGGTTTCTCGGCGATTCTAGCAGCTGCAAGCCACTTTAGGATTGCTTTATACATTGTGAAACGTTATGAAAAGGCTAAGAAATAAGTTAAAGAGTTTTAGCCATAAAAATTTGACACGGAGAGGTAGGTTAGAGAAAGCCGGTTGTAGTGGTCAACACAAGAAAAGGATATTTTATAGCGTGTTCAGGAATAAAAATATTTATGGTGAAGAGGGAAAAAAGTTAGAAAATAGCCTCCGCGTTTTCCTTTGAATAAGTAACCGATGAGTTAAAAAGGCCCCCATAAAAAGTAAGTCGAAAAGAGTGAGGGATATTTGTAGTAAAGGAGGGGATGTCTTGAATAGTATAGTAGCCTCGGTGAAAAGAGTTGCGTAAGGACGAGGGTCAGCCGAAAAAGCCCCTTAGAATATGGAATATAAGAATTGAAAGGATTATGTTGAAATTTATGCAACAGTAGCAGTACTGTCGGGTCATACTGTAGAAAGGGGAAAATGTTAGGACTGACCAGGTGGTAGAATAAAAATATAAGAAAAATGAAGGAAAGGAAATAGGGGAAAACATGTGAGAAAAGTAGAGAATATAGGTCCAATGAGGGTTGTGAATTTAATAAAGAAAAATGTTATGGCCACTAGGAGAATGTTTTAAGACGTAGGTGGAGAAGAAAATATTATGATTGGAAGGTAGAGAGGAATATGGAAAATTGAGATTGGTATTAAGAGGGGGACTTAGATTTTTAGACAAGGAGATTTTAGATAGGAGATGAGATTCTGCAGATAGAAGCATTCGAGGTGAGCGAATGGCCTACGGGCCCGCTCTGGGGTTGGGCCTTTCGAGCCGTCCTGCGATTACGTTGGAGCGTGATGGCTTAGCCAGGCCGACTTTGGGTAAGTCTGTCTTTACTTTTCTGTTGAAGGACAGTACTTGAATTTTAAGGTTAAATTTAAATTTAATATCACATAAATGATACCTATTTTCGGTGAGGACCCAATAATTCATTATTTAAAGAATATTAATCATTTTAACACATTATTAATTATACATGTGGATATGCGAATAGTAATCATTTTAATACTGTATAACTTACTTGTTTATTTGTTGTAATAAAGGTTTTTTTGCTAATTTGTAAATATTGGTCCTCATCATTTTAAACATTTAGTGGTGTCTCTTTTCCTACAGAGTTTACACGCTGGGTAAAACGAACCTAGGTAATTATTAATCATAAATATCTTAACAAAATCTTTTAAAAGTAAATTAACCCCGTAACCACCCAGCATATATATATATATATATATATATATATATATATATATATATATATATATATATATATATATATATATATATATATATATATATATATATATATATTTACATATATATATATATATATATACATATATATATATATATATTTATTTATATATATACATACATATATATATATATATATATTTATTTATTTATTTATTTATTTATATAAAGGGGGAGAGAGCAATTTGTTAATATTTAAATCTTTTAATAGAAAGCAAAAATGAGCGAAGGAAATGGATGTAGTGATTTTTTTTAAATCCAAATTATTCCCATTTCATGTAAATAATTAAAATACGGAAGAATTCTCAACAGGAGGTTGTTTCTAAAGAAATTAAATAAAATAGAACACGCAGAATTAAAGAAACCACGGTGCCTCGTCGAGAGATCAGTAATTACCTACATTTCATCCCCGATCGTGCTACCCAGCTTGAGACCAACTTCCCCAACCGACTTAGATTAGCCGCAGAGCTGCAGGGCTTCCATAAATATCTTATGAGGGAACTGTTTGGTTATCCTGTAATAATTTCCTCATGAATGATGCATTAAATGTTTTATTTTTAATCATTCCGATTGTACCAAAATATTACTAACGAGCTGAATAAATCAAATACAAATATTTGTGGCATCTTGTTAGGGACACATATTATTTTCCCGCTGCTCAAAAATACCCAGAAATTGTAATTTAATAAGGTATGAGCGTGCGGGGGAAGGGATTTATTTTAGTTAGTCTCGGTAGGTATTCTTTTGCAGATATACTTTATCTGTCTCATACGTTGAAAGTAATAGAAAAGACCTATATTACGCTTTTTCTTCAAGTTATGAATAAATAAGGAGAGGCTGGATAAAGAGGCCTTTCTTTTATCCTTCGGTGAATCCTCAAAACATTTCTTGCGGCTTCAGAGCGCTTGGATATGATATAATCTTTTAATTGGAGTTTATAGGTGTAGATCAATGATTCCCAGCAAATCGGCCATGGGTGCCGCATGATTTCTTTTGGGTTTAAACAAAAAAATATCAAAATGGCCGTCTTAAAATAAATCTATTGGGCCCGGTATGAAGGTCTTAAGTCAAAAACAGTGATTTAAATATACCAAGTTATTGGCTTTTATATCAATCGCAGAACAATAATTTCGACTTGAGTCTTCTGTACAAAATGTACTTTTGTATACAAAATTGATAGACAAAAGATATTGATCAAAAGATATTTTTTTTATCAATAGTAACAAATATCTAAGAAACATTTTTTTTCACTTAAGCCCTTTCTACTGGACACCACAGAAATATTAAGTTGATATCAAACATTTGTTTTCTAAGCACCCATCACAAGTCTCACATTCATAAAACAAAACTATTCTTAGTGATTTCCATTGTAGTTCTCTAGTGTAATACTACACTGAATCCCATAACTATTTTTGAAACTGTATTAATGTATTCTATTCTGGTGTTTGTTACTTACATCTTTCAATAAGTGAATGAAATCAGCAATGGAGTAAGTATTTATTTTAACTTAAATTTGACAAGTTACTGATATAAATTCCACTTTGCTTTAATATTGGGAAAAAAAGTTGCAAAATATAAAAACTCTAAAAAGGGTGCCCCGTGTTTCAAATCTCATTTCCAAGGGTGCCGCAAACATAAAAAGTTGGGAATTCCTGGTGTAAAGTAACAGTGAAGGCTGCAAAACTTATCAGAAGAAAATTTTTTTTTTAAATTTACACAGAAAAATATTGCTGTTTTTAATAAATACAGTCGAACCTCCATATATCGAAGTAGCAAAATGCCGGGAAAAAATTCGATATATAGAAATTTCGATATATAGAATTGATCTTAGTTTTATCATAATTCTTCTAAAACATTAAAATTAAAGCTAATTTTCGTATACGAAACTCCATTTCCAATTTATAGGCGAATCACATTAAATGAAAGTTAATAACTAAAAAATGAATTAATATGAAAGATTTATAGAGTATTATATATCTTTAAAAAAACAATAATCCAGACAGTGGTTACATTCAGCCCATTAAAAACTTCATCAGGGAAATTTTCCACGAATTGAAGTCCACGAAGTATTCTTTCAAACGCCAAAAATTGAAAGATTTTATTCTAAAGTGGAATAAAATTTCCCAATATGTCGTGAAAAAAATTTCGATATATAGAGATTTTTTCGATGTATAGAAACAGTTTTTCTATGTAATGAACATGGAGATTTGCTAAGAGTTCGATATATAGAAAATTTTGATATAGGGAAGTTCGATATATGGAAGTTCGACTGTATAAGCAGAAAAATTATATCCTTATATGTACTGAATGTTTTGCTGAAGCGGACATCTCGTTAAAATACAAGTTTCGTGTCATGAATAAAATTAATTTTTATATCTGGATACTACTTGTGTTTAAAAACACTTGTCTTTTCGTATCGTGCGTTCAATGAATCTAAATGATCCTTATTTATGATATACGAGTGAATATCTAGGAAGGATTATGAGTGTTACGTGTTCTTTTAATTCTTGCTCACAAAAACAAATTATTTCTTAGTATAAAATTTTATTGGTAAAAGAGAAAAAATGTCAAATGAATTTGTTTCAAATAGTTCATCTTCGCTGTCACGGATGAAGCTGAGAGTTTGCCCCGAGAATCGGTTATCTTTGGCAGACCGGCTATAAATCCTCTTACTTCTCTTAAACAAACAAGAGTGGCTAGAAAATTATGAGGTGGGGGTGGGGACAGTAGCTGCAGAGACTCAGACGAACTTCAAGTATGCATTTCGAGAGGCCATCTGGCAACAAAATGACAAGGCCGCTTAAAAGAAAGAAAAAAAAAGAGGAAAAAAATTCCGACTGATACAAAAAGGTATATCAACAATGTCTTTTTTAACTTCAAGGGTGGGTGGATGAAAAAGAAACGCGATTCGCAATTCTTGTTTCTGCTCCGAGAGCAGGAAAAAAGGGAATCAGGTAAGATGAACTGATATAAGGTTGTAATTGTTTCTCTCAAGGTCAAGTGGCATTATTATCCTATTAACTTTCATTTCTACTTGCCCGTTTCTTTTGTTAACATCTCAAAACGCAACTTCAGTTACGTTGAAAGGCTATAGTTACACATTACAGGATGTTGTAAAATCTAGTTGACCAAACCATAGTGAAAGCTGAGTAAAACAACATTGCTCAAGACAACTCCGAGTTGACCAAGCAGAAAAATGTTGTCAATTTATAAGTAATGTCACCAGTCTTATGAAACAAGCGTAGAACATTTTTCAGAAATCCTGCAGTAAAATTTTTATGATAAGTATTGCTCCTTTCTATTATTAATTTATTCCTTGATTTTCATCCTGTGGGAAAGATCCAAGTAATACTCCCCCCTATTTTTTAATAATTTTATTTCTTTTTCTGTGATTAAAAATTCCTTTGAATGCAAAAGTTCAATTTTATACATACTTCACCTCAAAATCTACAAAAGAGATAAAAATGTGATATTAAATTATAAGGAAGATATTGAAATAATTCAGTTAATCATTAGAGGTCGGATATGATTTTTAGTCAGCAAACTTGAGCAGTCTGACTTAGTAGATGTTACAGATTTCTATACTCATAGGGTCTTGTTATCCTGTCCGATGATTCAGAGTCTCATACTTGTGAAGAAAAGGCATCAAACATTTGAAATCACATCGCCGGAATAATATAAGTGGGAGAACTTTGGGCCCCAGGTCAGGTGACCCGGGTTCGGTTGTCGGTCCGTGCTCCAGATTACTTCTGTGGCAACCGACCGTTGAAAAAGACGGTAATGAGTTGCTAGGCCAAAAACCAACAAAAAATCAAGGTGGAGTAAAATGCAGCATCATAAATATAAATAAATGAAATTAAACACATTTTGCTAACACTCTGTGTCATTGACCCACCTCCTCGAATTAAAAATTAGGGAATGAAGAAAGATGTCAAGGAAAAACCATAAAATCAGGAGAATTCATCATAACGCTAAGATGGCTGACAGGACTCCAACTCAAGGTTTATAGTTTCAGGTTCGATCCCTGGTACTGGTTGTCATTGGTTTCATAGTAATCTCTGAACTTCTTATATTGGGCAGAATACTTTATTTTTGCTCCTCTGAAAGCATTGTAATGCCTCACTACTATCCTATCTATTTTTCTATATTATGAAGTCTACATTGAGCTGTTTACATGTTTTATCATCCCAGTGATATGTACAGGGAAATCTTCCCACAATTTCGATCACCGTCATCCTTTGCATATTTTCCCTTCAAGAAGAGGTGGGTACTACCCTCTTTAAATATAGTAAATATGCAAGCTCATCACATACTTTATAATCCTGGAAATCGATAGTAGAGACTTTACTACTCTTCCTCCCTAAACAAATGATTCTTTGCCACATACTAAACTCATGAAGTACAAAAATATTTTAAATAACATATTCTTACAGTCTAATGTGGGTTTTAAGAAGCTGTTATTTATAAAAATGGCTATTAATTCTTTTCATATAATGATGACAATCAAAAATTTTCCTTTCCAACTTAAATATAACTTTTTGCATTTGCTTAGGAAAAGTCACAGACAGTAAACATTCTCCGCATTCTTTACTGTCTGTGATCTTGGACAACGTGTCTCAAGTGAGATAAATTAAACGTATTACTATTTAAATTAGCAGTTTTTACTTTTTAAAATTATTCTACCTTTTTACTGGTTTCAGTTACGCGGGGCACGAAGATAATTGTGTTTTAAAAATTTCCGCGAAGGTAAAGATTTCACTGAGGTACAACACTTCTCAGAAATATCGACAGCAGCGAAACTAAAGTTCAAATTGCAATTCAGTACGACACATCTAATAACAATAAAACGTAAAAAATGAAACTCAACGCAACGTATGAAGTGCAACGCATACATTAGGAAATAAGTCTCTCAGCAGCACGGCGGGAGATAGGAATTTGTTCTATTGCCTGTATAAATTTTGAATTCCCTGGAGCGAAAATTGAAATCACTTCACTAATATTCTTTTTTAGAAAGTCTTCATGACTGTAAGATAGTTTACTTCGAGCAATATTCCAAGCTATAACAAAACTTGTTTCAGTAGCCAAATCACTTTGCTTACAGAGGAAAAATATGCTGTTTTGTTGAGTGACTAAATTAGATTTCAAGTACTATTTTATCTTATTATTTCGCAGTTCTGATTCAGGTGGAAATTCAGATGCAATTTTCTTATGATTACATTCGTGGTGACTTCTTAAATTACTGGGTTTTAAGTGGCTGATTGTTGTATGACAGGTAATGCTCATAACCTTTTCACCCTCAACAGTAAGAGAAAAATCGTCTTCTCATTATAGTTTAAACCCTTTTCTATATTGGTCCGGCTGATTCGCCCGACTGCGTCTTGTGCCATTCAAAACAACCAATGACTGCTTTACATCTTAACGTGTGCCCTGCACTTTTGAGTTTTAAGTCCCATGTTTTAATATATTGGAGAACCCAAGGTCTGATGGCCTAATGACCGGCATTTGTCAAATAAAATAAAAATGTAGGTTAAACATTCTCTTTTCTGGTTCGTATTTCCATTTTACACTCTTCTGTAACTCAATAGTTTTAAACAAGGGTTTTAAAACTTTACCTAAAATGAACATTAAGTACTTATCTACATTGAACTACGTTAGTTAAGTTCTGCTACCACCAGCTAGCGAAAGGGCAATGGATGCAGTGGATAATGAAACGATCATAATACCGTAAAATTTTGACTGTAATACGCTCGCGTGTATAATACGCATGCTTTATTTTGCGCGAAATTTGGGAAAAAATTCAAATTCGACTATAATACGCACTCATAACTTTTCAATATTTTATTTAAAAATTGCACAAATATTTATTAACATAAATAAAATTTGTAATAAAAATAAACGAAAAAGTCAAATTCGGTAGAAAAAAACTTAAATTTTTAATTCAAAACGAACAATACTGGGAAATTATCAATCTTAATCACTTTCACTAGAATACAGGTCGTCTATTGTTTGTTGTTTATTCAATGTTTAAATCTACGTTTTTTTTGTACACGAGCATAATACGCACCCTCATTTTTGCGGACCAAAATGTGAAAAAAAAGTGCGTATTATACTCACGATTTTACGGTAGTCACTTTTGGAACTAATTCTGGTGGGAGCGATACATCAAATATCGAAACACTTGCTGTTTGAAAAGATAATGTTGGGTTATCTGTATATATTATAAAATATTCTAATACTGGTACATACTATACTTCTATAGATTAATTATATAAAAGTCTAGGAAAAGTGGCTATGAAACCCAATATTGTCACGGAAGTCACATGCGGCCCCAGTTTGCCCACCCTGGTTATAGGTCATCAGCTTTTGGCGCCATGTATGCAAACAGAAGAGGAATGGGGCTGAATCAGCAAGATACGTCCAGGGAAATTTCTCTAATAGAAAGAGTCAAGGGAGTTAGAGCAGAGCGGCGCGAACAATATAAATTCACAAATGATGCAGGTCTCATAAACCCTGCCATCAGAGACGCCGTCAGCACAAGTGGAACATGAATGATCTACCATTCCGTAAATTACGATAGTTATGCAGCTGTTCCTATTTCTGCATAACTACCTTAACTTACAAACGAGGGGCCCCAGGTTGCCCAAATCGGTCGGCAGATCTGTACTGTCCGTCCGGCGCCCAGGCCCATACTAAACATAAACCTAACAGGGGAAATAAACACTCGGCTGAGTTTGCAGGTATTGCTACGCAGCTTCTGGTCTTCAGGTTCATCAAGCTTATGGACTAACGTCCGGGAAGCATTATTATTGTGAATTAACTTACAAACGCTGGACGCTTCGTGATATGGCGTGAGGAAGCGCAAATTCCGGAGTCAGACCCCTGTAGTTGATATTAATCTTACGAGCTGCTGTGTCAAGTTTCTCATTCTATAAACCAGACGGATGGTCCAGCCTGTTGGGGTGACAAATGACAGGAACAGTTTCTTCCAAATGATATTGTACCAACAATGGCGTTTGGGGTCATGATACATGAAGCTCGGGACTCTTAGGATCACGAGAAGGAGGAATTTTATACTACATCGTCTTCCTCCGGGCATTTTCGATACACGTTCAGTACACGTTTATTTCTAACTTCGTGCACCATAATGAATGGGTTCTGTTGTTTAATTATTACTCATAGCATCAGGGAGTAATCCCATTCCCAAGTATTGATCTCAACGTCTTTACTAGTTATCTATATATATAAAACAGTTCCGTAACTGACTGACTGACTGACTGACTGACTGACATACAACGCACAGACCAAACCGCTGGACCTAAAGGGCTGAAACTTTGCAAGGCGATTCTTCTTATAGTGTCGGGGCGCACTAAGAAATATTTTTGAAAAATTCCTCTTAGATTTTTTTAAATTAAATTTTTAAGCTGTTTTAGTAACTTTTTTTAAGTTTGCATTTAAAATAATAATTTGAGTGTTATGAAATTTACATCACGAGAAAGATCATAAAAATTCCTTAAAAATGAAATCTTTTTCGAATCTTTACCTCCATTTCCTGATTTTTGGTGAATTTTAAAAGATTAATTTTTAGAATTTAATTTATTAAATGCCGATCACGTGACTTCTTTTTCTGGTACTTTAAATAAATTTATCGTCACGTGCACAAAAACTAAATAGACAAAAAAATATTTTTTTTTCTTGATAATGGGGCAGACGATTGGACATTTGGACATTATCCAAAAAAATATTCAAATACAGTAAAAGAAATTTTCTACAAACTGTACTATATTAACTGTACTATATTATTTAGTATTCTTTATATTAGATTTAATTTGAATATCTACTTCTACATTATTTTGTCTATAAAAATATCCCTTGCGATTTTTTTTATAAATATATATCTAATATATAAAAATGAATGTTTGTATCTCTGTAATTGTATAGAAATCCACAGTTTAGGAGCAACGATCGTGAAATTTTACATACAGGCGTCTTTAAAAACAACCGAGGGTCTGAAGAACTTCAAAAATCGAAATTAATTACCGTTGATTTTTAATTAATAAAAAACCAACAATTTGTAAGCTGTTACACTTTGTGGAATCACCCCTCTGAATATGGCGTCCACGTTAGGGTTAGCTGGCAAACAGCGAGCGAAAAGATAAAAATAAATAAAATCAAAAAATTTCAAGTTATATATTAAACCAGAATAATAAATGAAAATAATAATCTTTCAAGTCAGATTTTATACTCTAAAATAAATCGGATCCAACGGCATATTGACACTCTGACACGCGATGGAAAATTCGAATCAACCACGCTAAGTGTCACGATCTTTTTTAATCGCTACTGCAACCCCCCTAGCTTATGTCTTTGTGTCTATTGAAGAGTTAAAGACTAAGCTTCTATCCTGCTAACTTATTTCTCATTTAAAACTCCTCTTACTCCATAAATGTATGTATATTCACCAACCCATAGCAACTTTTCAAAAAACTCATTGCGTATATTTTTTACTTTACTCAACAGTGTTGTGTATAATCGTGGCGCGTTCGTTAAAACTGTTCATTTGATACACCGTAAGACTCGGTTTCTAGTCTGGGATCGTGCAAATTTTGCTAAACCTGTATTTTCAGCTTTTTATGAAGGCTTTTTTATTTTAGCTTTTATTATATTATTTTTTTTAATTATTATCTTTATTTTATTTTATTATTTTTTAAATTATTATTTTTATTTTATTTTATTATTTTTTTTAATTATTTTTATTTTATTTTTTTCAGCTTTTTTATGATGAAAGACCGAATATAGCTGAAATCTGAGGAGTTTATTATACATTTATATATTTTTAATTGGTTTTCATATTATTAATGTGTATAACATTTCGTATGCTTTTTTTTCCTATGTTATTTATACTGTGTTTAGTTTTTTAATGGATTTTGGTAGGTTTATTATAAATTTATATATTTTATGTTTCACTTTCCAGGATTTTTTGCTCCAATGATAAAGGCTAAATCTTTTCTATGTTATTTATACTGTGTTTAGTTTTAAAATTGATTTTGGTTAACAAACATTCATCAATAATTTATTTCTGGGCATTGTATTGCTAACAATTAGGATAACGAACAATTTTTGACGGATGCGATTCTCGATTCATAGATGTTCAATAGATGGCGCCACTATTTTAAACTTTTAGTATTCCATAAACCAACACTTCCTAAACGTTCGTTTAGGAGGTGTTCCTAAACGAACGGTACATTCAAATTAAATACAATGTCAGTGTATGCAATTAATGCCAATATATATATATATATATATATATAATAAATACGACGATCAATGTATACGATTGATGTAAAAACAACAAAAAAATATATTAATAAAAAATCGTAAGGGATATTTTTATAGACAAAATAATGTAGAAGAAAATATTCAAATTAAATCTCATAGGACATACTAAAGAATATAGTACAGTTAATGTAGTACAGTTTGAGGAACATATCTTTTACATTATTTTAGTATTTTTTTGAATAATGTCCAATCGTCTGCCGCATTAGCAAGAAAAAAAGTATTTTTTTGCCTATTTCGTTGTTATGTGAAGATAAATTTATTTAAAGTAACAGAAAAAGAAATCACGTGATCAGCGTTTAATAAATTAACCTTTTACATGCCAATGTTCCTTTTTTGGAACACCATCTTTAATATTTTTTTAAAAATAAACTGTGATATCTGTCAGTTTGAAAAAATTACCGTATATTATAGAAGGCATGATTGATTTTTTGACTTTTTTTTTCAAATATGAATATTTTAGCGTAGAAAAATTTCTAAAAATCAGCTTTTTTCACAATTTTTACAGTACGTAAGAAAAAAAATTCTATAAAATTCCTAAAAATTCAAATCCACCCAAAAATTTCCCCATCGTACTTGCAAAGGACAAGTTTAACGAGTTAATAAAATAAATTAAAATAATAACAAGAAATATTTCCTCAAGACTGCGTAAAAATGCAATGTTCCAAAAAAGGAACATTGGCATGTAACGATATACAAAAGCAGTGATATCACACGTGATCAGTGATTCTGCCGTCAATCAGTGATTCTGCCGTCTGATTACGTAGAAAATTCAGCCGAACTTACAAAGCTGTACGCCCTACAAAAAGGAGACTCTTTAGACGTCGATGCAAATGACATTCGGCAGTTTCTTGGATTACTGTTGTTTAGTGGCTACCACTCAGTACCTGATGAAAATACATATTGGAGCTCTCAGGAAGATTTGCATATCCTAATTGTTAACAATACAATGCCCAGAAATAAATTTCGGATGTTAAAAAAGTATTTCCACATTGTTGATAATAGTAAATTGGAAACAGGCGATAAATTAGGAAAAATTTCTCTCTTTTATAAAGAGGTTGGAAAAAATGTTCGTCAATTTGGATTTTTTCATGAAAATATGAGTATCGATGAATCCATGGTTCCGTGTTATGGGCATCGTTCGGCTAAGGTGTTCATACGTGGAAAGCCAATTCGCTTTGGTTTCAAAGTTTGGATGATCTGCTCAGCAAATGGTTATCCTTATGCTATGTCTATCTACGGTAGAAAAAGTTCGAAAAATGAAAATTTGCCACTTGGATCAAAAGTTGTCTCCGAACTATTATCTTTTATTGACAATCCAGAGAAACGCAAAATATTTTTCGATAACTTTTTTTACATCGTACAGTCTGCTGACAGATTTATCTAACAAAGGCTTTAAGGCAATCGGCACAGTGCGAGATTCCAGAACGGGACAATGTTCTCTTAAAACAGCAAAAGAAATATCGAAATTTCAACGTGGAGAGTTTGATTACCGATGCGATGGAGAAGTTTATATGTGTCATTGGAACGATAGTTTTGTTGTAACTATTACATCAAATTTTATCACTCACGAACCATTAGGAAGAGCAAAAAGATATGTCCGAGCTAAAATAAAAGTCGATTTTCCTTAACCTTACATTATAAAATTATATAATAAAGGAATGAGTGGAGTACACCTGTTGGACCGACTTCCTGGAAGTTATCGACCAAAGTTACGCAGCAAAATATGGTACTTTATTCTTTGATCATAGTGTGGCATGTAAAAGGTTAAATTCTAAAAATTAATCTTTAAAAATTCACCAAAAATCATAAAATGGAGGTAAAGATTCGAAAAAGATTTCATATTAAAGGAATTTTTATGATCTTTTTCGTCATGTGAATTTTATAACCCTCAAATTATTATTATTTTAAATGCAAACTTAAAAAAAGTTACTAAAACAACTCAAAAATTTAATTTTAAAAAAATCTAAGAATTTTTCAAAGATCTTTCTAAGTGCACTCCTACACTATAAGAAGAATCGCCATGCAAAATTTCAGCCCTTTTATTTCCCGCGGTTTGGTCTGTACGTTGTATGTCAGTCAGTCAGTCAATCAGTCAATCAGTCACGGAACTGTTTTATATATACATATTATTGTTACTATTTTTATATCGTAACGTTAACTTCATGCGCACGCATTATTTTCCTATGCTTTTTTTTTGTCTTTATAATAGCGTAATTTTCATATGATTTTAAACAACAATCATTTTTAACTGGCATTCAATTCGCTGTTAAAACTTTATATTTACACCCTATTTAAAAGAAGTAGGGTGTAAATTTTTCAAAGAGGATGTTTCAACACCCAACTTCAAAGAAGTAGGGTGTAAATTGTAGGGTAGAAAGTTGGTAAAATCAAAATTGCTGACCACCCAGCTTCCATTATCCCGACGATTCTCCCCCTCTCAAACTGCGACAACTGCTTATATTGTCTTCGAACACGGCGTAATGGCATGTCTATCTCAGCTCTTCCTTTGTAAATGATTCAGCACACTCAAACAAGCTTTGGTTACCTGTTTTATACTCCACAGAGTACGATGTTCAACGCCCTCTACCGGCTATACGTAATGCGCAATCACGCTGCATTTCTAATCATTTGCATATCTCCCCGACATGTACCTTCATTGCAAGTTTCGTTACGATCCCGCAATTATTTCTTGGTGCGCTAATTTTTTTTGTCCATGAGTGTATTTTATGCACGCGGTTTATATTATTATTACTATCTTTATATCATAAAGTTAACTTCATACGCGAGCATTATTTTCATATGCTTTTTTTATTATTATCTTTATAATAGCTTTATTTTCATATGCTTTTAAACAACTATCGTTTTTATTCATATTATGTTGGTTTTTTATTAATTAAAAATTAAGGGTAATTAATTTCGATTCCGGAAGTTCTTATTATCTTTATTTTCATATGCTTTTTCATTTACGAATTATTCAAATGTTGGTTAAAAAACTTATGTAATTCATACATTTGCGTGAGTTTAATTATTGTAATTAATAAATTTATATTTCTGGAGAGGATGTTTCAGGTTTTAGTGGTACTATGATAAAAGGCTGAATCTACCAAAATTCTGAGGAGTTTATTATGGAGAGAAAAGGAATTTAATATGTAGAGGATGTTTATAGGAGTTTAATGGGGAGAGGAGTTGAATGGTTTGCAGCCCTCAATCAAACACTTCATTTTTTAAGAGGCAACGCTAGAGTCATATCATGGTTGGAAATTTCAGCTAAACCTGTAATTTCAGCTTCTTTTTTTGCCCAAATGATAAAAGGCTAAATCTAGCTGAATTCTGAGGAGTTTATTATAATTTTATATATTTTTTTATTGGGTTTTCATTTTATTCATGTGTATAAGATTTCACATGTTTTTTCTATGTTATTTATAACGTGGTTAGTTTTAAATTAATTTTGGTTAGCAAACATTAGACAATTTGACATTTTTACTTTTCAGATTTTAGTGCTTCAATGATGAAAGGCTGAAATTCCTGAATTCTGAGATGTGTATAACATTTCACATATACTTTTTCTATGTTATTTATACTGTGTTGATTTTGGTTAACAAATATTGTTAAAATCCCGGGCAATGCCGGGTACTTCAGCTAGTATATATATATATTTTACATCAATTATATACATTTATCGTCGTATTTATTATATATATATATATATATATATATATATATATATATATATATATATATATATATTGGCATTAATTGCATACATTGTCCGTTGTTTTTACTTTGAATGTACTCCGTAGCGAAATGCGGGTTTTCAGCTAGTTCTGAATAAATTCCTTTCTGATAACAAACAGGGAGACTATTTCTCTCCATACACATTTCATATGGCCCCAGTTCGTAATATCTTTATAATTTGTCTAACTTATCATTTTATAATTTTGTTTATTCAACTCATTAGCAACTATTCCAGTCTATTAATGATTCCAGTTGGCGAAAAGCCTTAAAAACTGTGGAACTCTCCCTATCGGGAACTCGCTTTTGGGACCACATTGAAAAGTAATAAAATTAGAGTTTTGTAATCATCAGAATTTAGAAATCCCTATTTCCGAAGCTATAGATTTAAAAGAAAAATGAATTATTAAGAAGTCTGTAAAAAAAGAAAAAAACTAATCTCTACTTGAGTTTGGCGACAAAGCGTTTATCAGTTTATCTCTATGCTTAACAAGTAACGAATTTCAACACTGCGATATAAGCAGAGTTTGAACTAAACTGGCATGTGTGCATCATATATAAAAATTACAACATGACATTTTCAGTACGGTATCATTTTGTCTTTTTTTTGTCTGTTGAATATTTATGCCCCGGTAGGTAGTTTTGAACATTTCAGTGATAAAGAGTTGTACATAGGATAATTCTGACTATTCTGGAATGTAGCTGTAAACTTAGAAAATTTCTTTTGATGTGGGCGCTATGTAACAGTGCATATTTCTTCTTTACACCGTTTCTGTGGAAAAATTCTGTGTAGTGGTAAAAGACAGCGACTAGTTGTTTTGTGAATACGCGAAACATAACAGCACAGATTGATATATAATAATGATTAAAAAAAATAGAATTAAAGGACAGAGACCAGTATCGCACTGATAAATATCATTCATAGAGAATCTGAATCGAATTCAAACAATTAATTTATTTATTAAACTTATCGAAGTATAAAATTAAAACCAGGACAACAAGCTTATTTGTTAGGTCATGCTTGAAAATTTCAATCTAACAGTAAATGTATTTATAAAAAAGGGCACGTTCCGTTAAGGTTTGTTACGGTTGGTTGACAAGTGACGCCATTCAAAAGAGCACAATTGAAAAGTAACGGAAGTATCGGGTTAGAGAGGGGAAAGTAACGTTCCAAATATTCGGAAGGAAAATTCGCTAATAGCGATTTAATAACCGTAAAGAATTTCTTTTGGGGCATTTGGTATTTTGTCACTCAGTTACGGCTTTTAACACTATTGAGAAAATTAAACTAAAAATAAACCTCAATAGGTTAATTAAAAATTTTCAATAATTTGAATAATATGTTAATTTTAAAACTCTTAATTTACTGAAAATTATTTAAAGCTCTTTTTTTTTTGGTGTGTGTGTGTGTGTGTTTGTTAGAAGAGAGAGTTAGAGTAATATGCAATTCAACTGAATTTAAAACAGCATAATGTGACAGCATAAGAGGAAACATTTTTATTATAAATGACTATAAAAACTCAAAATATATTTTATCTGAGTGAAATATAAAGAAGTATGCAAAAAATTGTTTCTGAAAGCACATTCTTTCTAAAGAGACAGCCTTTAGGCGATATCTCTTCATTTCACTAAACAGTTCTTTTGACCAATTATAATTCGAATAGCAAATGATCCCTGTCGAGAATTTCCAGACTAGCAGCCGAGCTAACTAGCCGGAAAAAAAAGAACAACTGCTCAAATTAATAAACAAACAAGTAAAACAAGTTTTTGAAAAAATATCTGCTTTTCGTTATCCGTCATCTTGGTTCGCACATATGTTGCTATCATTTTTTAGTGGAGGCGTTTCCCTTAGCTGCCGTAGCTCCCTCTATGAACTACCATGACCTTACTGGAAATCATTTTTAGTGTGACTACAAATTTAAAGAAACCTTATTCAAGAAGACATGGCGAATTTTAAGTGACATCCCCACAGAAAGTGAGTACATAGACACCGTAAATTAACTGGATTAAGTTTAAAAAATAAAATAAAATAAAATAAAATAAAAACTACAGAAAAAGGATCATTCCAGGGATAATTCTCATCGAATCCCCCCCCCCCCGCCTCCACCACAGATACACCTGAAATAAAAATCATTCAATCAGAAAATTCCAGTTCAAAGGGTATCAAGCTGTGTCATTAAGATTATAAACCTGTGTTCTCGTGTTGTTGGTGTGACTTAAGCCCCTTGGCTGGAACATTCCAGACCAGATTATAAACCTTATACACATATATTAACAAAAAGTAGAATGAAAAAAATAGGGATTCCGGAGTTGCTATATTAAACATTATTTGCAAAGATCTGTTTCTAATTTTTTCGATAATTGTTGCACGCAAGAGGCACATACAAACCCTACAGTCAACTGAAAATCTCCTAAATATGACGTTCCACTGGAGAAAAGAAGTTAATCCCTGATTCAAAATCCCCAAAGGCGTTACTTTACTTTTGAAATTTGTATTAAGCGCAATTTAACAAATACTGAAAATTATTTGATAATAGGTGACATATAAGTGGGTTTATCATATCGAAAACAATCATCCTTACTAGCTTTTTCTGCACCAGTCACAGGCTTTTTTCGTGCCGTTAAAAAAAACGATCGAGCCTTTAACTGACAGTGTCTGGTCAAAAATAAGTGAGTGATGAGAGTCAAGTTGAACGTTTACGGCAACAGGCGTGCTTTAAAGAAAGTTACTATTAAAGAAACTGAATTTACACCACTAAAGAAACTGAATTTGATTTTTCATCATAGAAATAAACATTGAAGAGGGAACACAGTACTAGAAATTAAAAAGGTTTGGCTTGGAGCGCTACGGTCAACTCTTGCTACACGAGGGCTAATTAGACCGGGACCTACTGCTTAAAGCCGATTCCGAACGGCTACACAAGTCCATGCCAATCATGGGATTCGAACCCACCAAATGCTAGAGCCCTAGCCATTCGGCCATCGTCCGGCTAAGAAATTAAAAAGATAATTCAATTTTGGTAATTACTTACAAAATTTAGATATGTTAAAGGGAATTCGATGTACATTTTTTCAAAGGATATTAGTACTTACTTTCCGTGTTTTCTATCGATAAAAATTATTTTAACACGATGCTAGCTGTAATAATTTTGAGGAAAAACGTATTCATGTTCCAAACTTCATGTTTTTACATGTTTCACATTTACTGAACTGTGTAACTAAACCCAGTAACCCAAAGTATACTAAAATCATAATTATGACCTATTTGTCTTAAATTTAGTTTTAAGAATGACAGCAGTCACGAAATTAAAAAAAAATTAATGCATTCTCTAATTACAATTTTAGAACTTTAGTGTGTTCTTTAATATTACACCTTTAGTTTATTTATTGCACCTAGCATATTGAAACGAACGTTTAAAAATATATTAAACGTTAAAATTGACAAAATATTTTACAGTATAGTATAAAAGTTTCTTTAAAAAAATCTTCTAAAATCTTTACGTAGAGCCAATTTGATAAAAAAGACTGAAATTTCATGAATTTTGTTTTCAATTTATTATATTCCTGTGTTCAGACTTCCTTGGCATAATATGGTATTTTTGTATCAATTAAAGGAAAACTTTGAAGGAAATTGGTTAGAGTATAGATCTTTAAATGCAGTAACTCTAGAGTATAACATCGAGTCATACGTAGGTTTCTGTCTTGAGCATTGGTGTAGCATGCCTCTAATATATATATATATTTTTTTTTTTTTTGGGGGGGGGGGGCGACGAACTGAATTCAGTTAGGGCCCTCCTCAGCGCATTGACAACCGGACGGTCCTAAAAATATGAAATATTGTGATATTTTGAAATTGAATAACAATAGAATTGATGTTTGAGTAGTATTCAAAAGTTATAAAATGCGAAAAATAAATATAATATACATAAAATGAGAAAAAAATATATAGCATCGAATTTTTGTTATGGATCATATCATTGTTAAAAACTATGTTAAGGCATAAGACATAATCGGAATCTTTAGTTTCAAAGTTTGAAAAGGTGGAAAAAAAAATCAATTTCATAAAAGTTTTCTACAATTTTCTGATTTTAACTGAACTTTTATTAACATTTTAATTTTCTTCAAGCTAAGATGGGGGGGGGGGACATCCCTATACGATTGCCACCCCTACAAACGTCCATATTTTGTTCAGAACCGATTTTAGACTCCCTGAAGCTAATGTTATGGAAGGAATCCCTTTTCCACGGCCACATCTCAAAACGTCCACTTTTTTCGGGACCATAACTGATCGCCATAGAGAAAGTTTCACTGTATTTATTTTAAGAATGCATATCAGTGAGCTTTGTTCCTGTATAACGGCAGATTGGGGAAATTTTTGTCTGTGTTATGCCCCAAAGGTTACATATCTCTATCTATCCATCAATATATCTATATATTTAAGTTGCTAAGCCGACTTTTAGGGCAGCCCGTGAGAGGAAACTACTGCATCAATTTATTTCATTTTGGTTTTAAACGTAAGATTGTAATCTGTAGATTTGTGAAATTTGGTTTTTGCAACCGCAATTTCTATTAATTAGCGATAATTTGCAATTAGAAATTGATTTCTGCGCATGCTCAGTGGCATGTTTAAATCTGGCTTTAGAAACTCACTGTTTCTGCGTATGCTTAGTGACATGTTTTAATGATAATCACGTTTATTCCGAGGAGTCTCTCTAACTAACTAACTCTCTCTCTCTATCTCTCTCTCTCTGCAATTTTTATTTTTATGATAATTATGTTTCTGAAATATAAGATTAAACCTGATGAAAATTGTTTATTTCGCGTAGTTTGATTAGCGATAATTTATAATTAAAAAAATTGCTTTCTGCACATTCTCAGTGACATTTTTAAATCTGGCTTTAGATATTTACTAATCATGAGGCCAATTAAACATATTAATTTGTTTCTGCGCATTATTATGATTTTCAACATTTGGCAATTATGTATTGAGTATAATTTGTGTATTAGTGCATTTATTAACTATCTAGCCGTCATGTTTTGACGGGTACCCACTAGTATGTGTATGTATATATATATATATATATATATATATATATATATATATTTATATATATATTTATATATATATATATATATATATACTTATATATATATATATATATATATATATATATATATATATATATATATATATATATATATATATATATATATATATATAATTTATTTAATTGATTAGTGGAAATCAGCAAAACAGATAAGTAAGACTGAAAAGTAAGGCACAACGCAAAAAAAGTCTAATTTCAAGCATATGCATCGAGAAGTAAAGTCATGTAGGAGATAATACTGAATCATTAACCAATAAGCTTAACACTGTGGATGACTATCTATTAAGAGAAAGTCTCATTTACTCATACATCGTTTTCACGTATCTTTCAGAAACACAGAGCTTTTGTCTCACTTACATGAGTAAATAAGACAAAAGCGCAGTGTTTCTGACAAATAATATCTCTGTAGCTATACGCTGTGCTACATAAAGTTAAAAGATAAATAAATAAAAGGAAGAGAAATCTGCCAATTTTTTTTCAGTACACGTGGAAAAACCGAACACCGAGTGAAACACTTAGTCGTTGCCAATCCTGGGTAATAACACTACTGAAATAGTTCATGGAGCCAGCTGTAGAAGAGCAGCAAAGTAAAGACGCATAAGAAAGCGCAGGAACATAAGAGGGAAGAATTTTCTATTAAATAACTGATTTGGAATAAAAAGCTAAGTCGTACTGGAAAAAAAAACTTAAGTTTCCTAGTTGTAAGAAAACATAATATAATGAAAAACTAAAACAATCAAGATGTTCTGTTAGACTTATATAGTAGGAGTTTGGAAGTCGCCACACACTCGTGCGTTATAGCTTTGTTTCCTTATTGACATAAAATCATAACCTCTTAATCCCGATTAATTCCTTATTATCATAAAATTTTGGTAAACACTGAACCTTACGTAAAGAAGTGTAATGTTGAAATTAATTGATATTAAAGTTGAACTATGAACTTAAAATCATAAATGTTAATAATTAACGTTTTACTGTTATTGATTTACATATTCCGGCTGACGAAATTACCCTATGCATTATTTTTATTTTTAAATAGTTGCTGGTTATTGAGAAAGAAGTTAAGTTCGATGTTGTTTTGTGTAGCTATAATTAGGATAATATCATCTATGTAGTAGTAGAAATTGGCATCTTTTGTAAATAATTATTTTTAAAATTGTTTTCAAAATATACAGCGGGGGGCAAAAATATTTGCACATAGGGAATTTTCGATATATCTGCATGTAAATAAAATGTACGACAAAATTAAACAACAAAACAGGGTATTCAATCTTCAAAAAAATATTTGTCGAATAAAAAATTGTGATATAATATCTGACTTAAACAGAAAAAGGAAAAAAATATTACAGGTAGTCTCTTCTAACGAAACTACCGTGGGTTATTAACGTAGGATTAATTGTCGTTGCTTACCTCTTTTGTATGTATATATGTATGTATGTGTTATGTATATATGTATCTATATATATGTACGTATGTATATATATGTATGTCAAAATTTTGACGCATTTTGGTACTTTTCTGTTTAACTGTTTACTACTTGCCCAAGCGATACTGACTGGGTTTGGCGCGCTTCGAAAATTATAACTCGCGACGCAGGACATCTGAAATTTTGCTTTCCGGAGGACCGCTATGGAGGAACGAACGTTAAAACATTTAAGTATTTTTACACTTATGGTTTTCAGTTACTAATACAAACTATTATTATTTAGTATGAAATCCATTGGTATCAATTACGACATTGAGTATTTTTCTCGTTGACTGAACCAGATTTTGAGTTGTTTCATCAACTGTTTTGGTTCTTTCCCTTTCTGTTGCTGATTCTAGCTTAAATGCGCTATTAATGTGATGCTTTCGAACTCTTTAAGTCCAGAATGTGCCATGAATTTTCAATACCATTAATATCAGCAGACTGGAGAGGTATAATTAATCTTCTCCTGACATTATACAGCATCCATTCTCGAGAAATATGAACAGAAAGTTTAGGATTATTACAAGGAAAATCATTATTATAAGGATTATTAGGAAATAATAAGTGTTTTCATTTTCCAGATTTTGGATACTAAGCCGAAAATTATGCCACAAAATGTCAATATATCACCTTGCATTCACACCTCCTTTAATAAAGTTACCAACTCCAGAATATGCCATGCGCCCTCACATCTACATCATACATGAACCATTCATAAGCCAAATCGATTGATTCCACTTTTTGAATTTTTTCAAATTTTAGTGTCAAAGTACTTGAATGACTCCTAACTTTTTATATTCATACTAAATTTCCTAAATAATAAGGATTAACACCAATAAATGAAAAAAAAATTTGACCACGAATAATAAATAATTTATTTCAGAAGCCAACCAAATTACAGTAAAACCTCGTTTATCCGGCCCTTGTTGATCCAGATCGGATTTGTAGACATTATTTTTACCATGTTTTTATTAACTTGCTTTCTTGTTTGTGTGTTTGTCAAGTACAAATCTTGCAATCTATTTTTAACTAACTTCCCGACTAGATAGACATTTGAAACTTTTAGAATAGCTCAGAACACGATAACAATGCATTTTTTGACTTTGCAAAAAGTTATTTTTATATTTTTTAATAGTCTTGTAAAAAATACTATGTAATTTTGTTGCAATACATAGTTTTTTTATTGTAATAAACGGTAAGTCTACTTAGTTAAGGATTTTGTTTTGCATATTACCAATATTACCCGGATCGTACGGATTTTCAATTACCCGTATTGCCTATGGACCCAGCTAGTCCAGATAAACGAGGTTTTACTGTAACTCCATCCTCCAGTATAAATTGTTGCAATAATGCAATTCAACCGCATAAGTACTTGATAATAACAGTAAATTGTTTATTATTGTTTCATCCCCAGAAATAAGTTAAATAAATGAGTCACTTACAGCCTAACTGCTGCAGAAGTAAGTACTTGTGAATTATTAAACATTTGATTTTTTTCTGTAATAAAAATGTAATTTGAAAACTGAATTGGATGTTGTTCCTTTTTTACACTTGCCAAATCGATTAAGTCCCTTTGTCACGTAAATATTGTAATAATAATAACGATTACTCCAATGATATTCTATCTTATACATTTTATATGTCGTTAGATAAAAGCTACATCTGCAATAATACATTCTACAATGGGTATTTGAATTTATATTTGAAAAGGAATTTTAAAAAGCGATGTATATTATTTTGTCCCTTTTCTCCACTTTTTGTTTAATGGAGTTAATCGATTTGGCAAGTGAGCGGCTCATTTAATGGTAGGTGAAATGTTCTTAGGTTTTAATTCCGTATCAGGGAGACTCCAAATAGTTTTATGTCCATCTAACCCAAAAGGGTTTAATTTGCTCTCATCTGTTAAATAATAAATATTTTCAAAAAAATCAATCGGTTTATTTATGTATGTTTTAGCAAAGAGGAAGCGCTTCTTTCTGTGATCTTCCCTCATATAAGGCTTTTTCCTCGGTACTCTACCGTGATAGGTAATTAACACCATTTAAAACATGGTGAAAGCACAAACACGTTTACAAGTTGATTCAGCAATGATTACAGCACATGTTTGGGCACTGGTACATGGAGTTTTTTACAATGTCTTGACGATCTCTGACAGACAACATTTTGGGGCGAACTGAATGTTTTTTTTTTAAGGTTAGTTAGTTAGTTGTAGTTCCACGGGCTTCTTACCTTTCAATTACATTTCTGACAGTAATAAAGAATTTTCCTACTTGATGATGTCGTGATAACTGTAGTGAATGTTAAATGTAGTGAACTAGAGATGTCGTGATAACTGTAAAATTTAGTGCAATATCCATTGTCACACTGAATCTAATAGCCCACTATCACAATTAAGTCAGAGTCAGTAATCGTAGGGTGAATAGGCCAAAAGAAACAACTGAAAGTATAGTTTATTCAATGGAGAAAAGACTCCAAGCTATTATCAATGCCAATAGATTACAATACTAATAATTTTTTGTAAGCAATTGAAGACCATAAATGTGCATATATTTTTTTATTCTGCTAAAATGTTTTTTTTTATTCTGTTATAAGTCAAATATTATTTTACAGTTTTTTCTTCACCAAAAAGACTTTTTTGAAGATTTAAAAGCCTATTTTAGTGTTTAAATTTGTAATGCGTTTTATTTGTTTGCAAATGTACCGAAAATTTCCTATGTGCAAAAAATTTTCGTACCTATTGTATGTCTACCAGAAAATTTAATGAATTATCTCCTTGAGGTACTGCGTGTACTTGTGTATGTACTACGTGATCTTGGGGAATATTCTTGGGGAATATGTGTTAAAAGTTATGTACAGAGAAGAAATGATACATATCTCTTAATTTTGTATTATTGAAAAGGTCCTTTAGCCATAAGTATTTATTGCTTGAATATTGAGATTTTTATTGTAATTAATATATAGAAACTATTTTTAAATATACGATTTGAGTTTTTTAATTTCTTGATAAATTGAGAATATTAAGGGGTTTTCTGCTTACCGCTGCCAAATAGGTGTTATGTACACTTGTTTCTAACTATTACTTATCGACAGTGTTAAGCTTATTTTCTGATGATTCAATATATATATATATATATATATATATATATATATATACCGTATTTACTCGTGTATAGACCGCGTGCGTGTATACGCACCTGAATTTTGAGACAACATTTGGAGATTTTTTTTTCCCTGAAGTCCGTTGGAGAATCAGAGTAGCATCTTTCTGCGAAATGTAGCAATATCGTACATTCCTTAGAGTTCAGTGCTCGCCTAACAATATCAGGTACAGCCTTAGCTGATAGTGGTGAAACTACAGTGTAAAAAAAGATGATTATATATATACTAGTACACTTAAGAATTATTTCCCACGAAGACATTATCTGACAGCGGCAGTGACAGTGACGGTGATAAAGTGTCAATTGATGATGAATAGGAACATAAAACTATTTTAATCAGGTCTGAATGCAATGGGTTGTAAGGTATATAGATACTAATGTTTTATGGTAGCAAAGTGCTCTAAACTAAAGTGTTTTTAGTGAATTTTATTTTAAAATTACGTGTATAAGCCGCACCCCATATATATATATATATATATATATATATATATATATATATATATACACACAGTGGAATCTCAATCGATCGTCCTCCGAATCATCGTTTTCCCGTATGTGTCGTTTATTTCACCCAGTCCGGACGATCATATTGCTCTGTTATGATCCCGCATCTATCGTTTTCCTGCATTTATGATTCAGTTCAGTCATTCCCTTGAAAAACGACAGATCGAGATTCCACTCTGTGTGTGTATATATATATATATACAGTGGAATCTCGATCTATCGTTTTTCAAGGGACCGTTTGAAATGAACGATAAATGCGGGAAAACGATAGATGCGGAAACATAACAAAGCAATTTGATCGTTGGGACTGGATAAAATGAACGACACATACAGAAAAACGATGGATCCGAAAACGATCGATCGAGATTCCACTGTATATATATATACAGTAAGTCCTCGAGTTACGCGGATTCGTAGATACGCGGTTGTAATTTTCAGTTTTTCGGAGATTACTTTAGCATGTTATCAAATGATTTACGAGGAGAAAAAGAAAGCTTTGGGTGTACAATTATCATTAGACAAATACTTCAATACCCCATGAACGTCTGCATATTATCAGATTATTTTAAATTACATAATTATCTACGTATAATATTAGTATTTCGTATTATGTTCGTGTAGTGTATAACGTAATATATGTGTGCACCATTTTCATATTTAAACAAAAGGTATTTCACTGAAAATGATTAAAAAACGTATTTCATTTCGATATTTAGTCATTAATGTTTACTGCTATCGTCCACACGAAGATGGTCGAATAGCTCGCAGGAATCCAGCGATGGGTCGCACAGCCGCTGGCCACCGCGTAAGTCGAGAACTTACTATATATATATATATATATATATATATATATATATATATATATATATATATATATATATATATATATGTATATATATATATATATATATATATATGTATATATATATATATATGTATATATATATATATATATATATATATATATATATATATATATATATATATGTATATATATATATATATATATATATATATATATATATATATATATATATATATATATATATATATATATATATATATACAGTCGAACCTCCATATATCGAACTTCCACATATCGAAATTTTCTATGTATCGAACTCTTAGCAAATCTCCGTGTTCATTACATAGAAAAAATGTTTCTATATATCGAAAAAATCTCTATATATCGAAATTTTTTTCAAGACAAATTGGGAGATTTTATTCCACTTTAGAATAAAATCTCCCAATTTTTGGCATTTGAAACAATATGTCGAGGACTTCAATTCGTGGAAAATGTCCCTGTTTAAGTTTTTTAGTGGACTGAATAAATACGAACATTTCTTTGAACTTGCTGCAAAACTGGCTGTTCAGCAAGATATTCGTAGTTTTTTTTTAAAGAATGTAACTGTGATCATTGTAACCACTGTCTGGATTATTGTTTTTTATAAAGGTATGTACTAGTACTCAATAAATCTTTCATATTAATTCATTTTTTAGTTATTAACTTTCATTTAATGGGATTCGCATATAAATTAGAAATGGAGTTTCGTATACGAAAATTAGCTTTAATTTTTTTTAGAAGAATTATGATAAAACTAAGCTCAATTCTATATATCGAAATTTCTATATATCGAAATTTTTTCCGGCAATTTGCTGCTTCGATATAGGGAGGTTCGACTGTATATATATATATATATATATATATATATATATATATATATATATATATATATATATATGTGTGTGTGTGTGTGTGTGTGTGTGTATATAATATAGTTTAAAAGAAATTGAACAATGAAAACTAAAGAAACATAGACGAACAAATAAGTATATATATTAAATCGCACAATATCTATCCTAACCCTCTCTTATTTCCATCCTTGAAAAATACTCTTTATGGTTGAAAATTATAACTAAATTTTTTAATAAGGTATTTTCCCCAGTATAAAGTGATTTTTGAAAAGCACCCAGCACACGGAGAGTGGATATTTTATTCGACTGTAATTCTAATGATAATTAATAATATTACTGATAAAATAGGAATAATAATGATAAATGTAACAATGTTTTCTGTTTATAAACCTTCGATTTTTCTCACTCTGCTCAAAACTAAAATAATAATAATAATAATAAATCACAAGGTCCCCTTTCCTTCATCTAAAATACCTCACATTTTGCATCACGTTTATCAATTGTAAATCTCTCGAAAGGAAGTAAAACGAGGAAATTGTTCGGCCATTAACATAATAAGCGAGGGAGAAAAAAAATAATAACAATTATCTAAAAATGAAGGAGGAAAAATGAAGAAACACTCACCGACAGCTAGGATCACCAAAACAAAACATGAGAGTCCTTCCATTTAAAAATCGCTTGTCAAAAGCGGCGCACGAGAAGCGGGCGCTTCAACTCCAAAACACTCGATACTCCAAACGTCTCTTAGAACAGAGCGATTTTCGTTTTCGCGCGATCTACATACTCAACGACGTCATCAGCTTAGCCACGCCTCTCACTTAAGGCGCATTTAAGTAAGCTGAAAAGGAAAAAAAAAAAAGTTTTTTCGGCAATCGTCTGCTTTTCGCCGCGTAAATAGACTCTTGACCACGTGCTTTAATGTCGCAATGCGATCAGAGGCAGTAGATGATACCGTCTAACTCGTTATACAATGAGATTTCGGTTGTCTGCCTTCATGTGATTGAGAGAGGGTTTTTTTCTTTTCATTATTCATTAAGGATTCTCACCGAACTCATGAAGGATGACAACAGAAGGAACCAAGATGTTATTTAATAATATTGAAAGAGATAAGCAATCGCGTAAAATTTTTATGGCCATTTTAAACTGAATAATCGTATAGTTTTATTATCCACGGGCATAGTCCAAGTTTCCTCCACATTTCTTCGGCAGTGCCTGACTTACGACGCTTTTGACTTTATTATCGAATTAAAGCGATTTGCACACTTAAGGAGCCAGGCTGAGTCCTCAGAAAAAAATTGGACCCCAAAAATTAACAAAATGCCATGTCGAAAAATTACAAACAGGGAATTTAACCCTCGCCCCTCACTCCTTATCGGGCCGGACGATGGCCGAATTGCTCGGACGCTAGACTCCAGAACCAGTTTGCGGCTTCAAATCTTCCGGTAGGCATGGGTGTTTGTAGTTCGGGGTCGGCTTTGAGCAGTAGGTCCCGGTCAGTTTAGCTTTCATGTTGCACAATATGAGCGCAACATTCGTAACCAGTCATCAGGTTTGAGGAAATATATTTCGGATTTCGATTTTTAATAGTAGACGCCATAAACGAAAAAGGCTAACAAGCAGATACAGGAATAATGTCTTTGCTTGCTGTAGAGCAGGGCTTCTTGAACATTTTCCCCCTGCAACCTCTTCTCGCCCGAGAAAATTTTACGCGATCTCGGGTATATACACTCATGGACAAAAAAATTAGCGCACCAAGAAGGAGTCGTCAAAATGAAACGAAATTTTACATACGTAATGACTACTTTGATATAAGTAAATGATAAGAAAATCAAATAAAAAGGATAATTTATTTCAGAGAAAAAGGCAAAAGAACGGAGGAGTTAATACTCCGTTGGACCCCCCTCTAGCGCGAATGCACGATGCGATACGATCGGGCATTGAGTCATACAAGTTCTGTATGATGTCTTGAGACATTTCGTTCCATATTTGCTGTAACCTTGCCTCTAGTTCGTTCAAACTCGTGGGATGCCCAACTCGTCGTCCCAAATGACCCCAGATATGCTCGATTGGAGACAAATCTGGGGATCGGGCAGGCCAAGGAAGGGTAGAAACAGTGCGGAGACAGTCTTGTGACACCCTTGCCGTATGAGGCCGAGCATTGTCTTGTTGAAAAATGGCTCCTGGGAGCCGTTGCATGAGTGGCAGCACATGTGGTTGCAGGATTTCATGAACATACCGCTGGGCTGTCATGGTGCCACGGAACAATACTAGGGGTGACCGTGTATTGTAGGCAATGGCACCCCATACCATCACACCAGCTGTGGGAGCGATGTGTCGCTGAACAGCAAAGGCAGGATTGAAGCGTTCACCACGGGCTCTCCACACACGAACACGATTGTCATCACTTCCGAGATTGAATCTGGATTCGTCGCTAAAGACGACCTGGTTCCATTCCGCCGCAGTCCAGTTTCCTCGTGCGCGGCAAAACTCCAAACGGAGGCGTCGATGGGTGGGCGTCAAGGGCAGCACACGTAATGGGCGCCGCGATACCAACTGTCCTTCAGCCAGGCGCCTTCGTATGGTTCGAGAAGACACAGAGGCCCCTAGTGAAGGTGCTACCTGTGCCTGGATGGCGGCTGATGAAGCAGTTGGCTGTACGCGTGCATTTCTTACGATGTGGCCGTCTTCTCGACGACTGGTCTGTCGAGGGCGTCCTGAGCCTGGTCTTCGTGTACATGACATCTCTCGGGTCCACTGGTCCCAACACCTCCTCACAACACAATCAGAGCGGCCTAATTCACGAGCTACTCGCCTAGCTGACTACCCAGCTTCCATCATCCCGACGATTCTCCCCCTCTCAAACTGCGACAACTGCTTATATTGTCTTCGAACACGGCGTAATGGCATGTCTATCTCAGCTCTTCCTTTGTAAATGATTCAGCACACTCAAACAAGCTTTGGTTACCTGTTTTATACTCCACAGAGTACGATGTTCAACGCCCTCTACCGGCTATACGTAATGCGTAATCACGCTGCATTTCTAATCATTTGCATATCTCCCCGACAGGTAACTTCATTGCAAGTTTCGTTACGATCCCACAATTATTTCTTGGTGCGCTAATTTTTTTGTCCATGAGTGCACATAAAATAAATATACAAATTAAAAATTAACTGATGATAAATCAAAGATATTAAAGCGATAAAAGATCCGTTTATTTTTCTGTTATGTATCCATAAATCATTTTTCTAAATTTTATTAAATATTTTAAATCAAAATGCTTTTCGTAATTATTTTTGCCAACCAGTATTGAAGAGTCTGACGGAGGGACATTTCGGGTTGAAGTGATACTCTAAACGTTTCAACTCTAAACGTGATTTAATATGTAGATTTCAATTGATTATATTAGTGTATTTTTGTCACGCCAAAAAGCGCAGCCCTCTTTTATTCAACCAACCAACTCTCTCTCTCTCTCTCTATTTTATTAAAATTAAAAATTTTAATATATAAATTAATTATTTTTATTAAAATTAAAAATTTTAATATATAAATTAATTATTTTTATTTAGATGTTACCTAGCATAATTTTAATCAGATTAATTTATTATTTAATCACCAACAAAAATAAATTAATGACTCAATATAAATCCCGTGTGAATTAAAACAATAACAAACAATAAATAAGTTTAAACAGAAAGACGCGATTCCATAGGGACGGTATAAAATCTTTCAAGTAAAGCATTTACAACTGGTCGAAGTTTATATAAACGATCTTGCTGAGGGTCATCATGTGGTGGTTGTTTACTGTTGTCATTAAAATGTAGAAATTCTCATATCTTTTCAAAGCGTTTTAATGGCATACATTCTTTTATTACATCATTGCCTATGGCAGGTGACCAATATGCCCCAGTGTTTGGTACATGTACAATAGACATCATTATACAAATACCAATCTATTGTTTAATTTCTAAATTCGTTACATTGACACACTTTTCTGGGGGTTTTTGCACACTGAATAAATTTGTTTCTTGAACTATATGCTCAGTCAAATCTTCTGTAAAAAGATAACTAAAAAAATTTAGAGGTGTGTTTAAATTCATAATTTCAGGAGCGAGATTCTCGTCACCTCGGAATAAAATTTGATCATCATTTAGAAGTAAATTATTTTTCTTCCAGTTGATTCCAGTCCTTAAAAAAATGGCGTAAGCACACCATGTATCATTTTTGATACATAAAATTGAAATCATACTTGAACTTTTTATAAAAGATTAAAGAAGTATTTTATTAATAATTATAAAAGCTATGTACCTCTAAAATATATTTATAAAACTTTCAAAGATGTAAACTGACTTTAAAATACTGAAAATATAGCAAATACTAAGGCAGGTCTGGTATGAATTGAACGGCTATCTTTTACTGAGATCGCAGTTGTATTCCTGCTGCCATCTATAATATGAAAATGTAACTAACAGTTATTAAAAGCTTTGCTATGATGTTTCAAAATTAATACAAGGTGCACAAGTGGATAAAAAATATTGCTTTTTAATATAAAGGGGAAAAATAACTTATGTATTAAATTTGATACAGTATGCAGTGAAGGGTTGGAATGTTTGTCGATTGTGGATGCTTTAGACAAATTCTACTATTATCTCCATGGCCAAAAATTTGTCATTCACACTGACCATGCGGCTCTTGTTTGGCTCAAAAATGTAAAAAATCTGGTACTTACGTATTATAGCTGAAGCTTGGCAGCCTTTAACCCTTGGCGTAATATCTACTCGCCAACACCTAACTTCACAGTGGCAACCTATTTCCTGCCCGGAAGTTATAAACAACATTTCGAGCAGAAGCATGTTAAAATAATACAAATGTGTGGAAAACGTGGTTACTCCCAAGCTCTACGTGCCCAATAAGATTTTTTTTATTAAATACAAATTTTAAGGGGGTTAAAAAGGGCATAACCCCCTGCCCCCCCCCTCTAAAAACACCCACTGTATCTTTGTAACCATAGGGCCTAGGAAGTTGGAATTTCGTATAGTGGTTCCCCATAATCCCTAGGTGCCGTCTAAGAAATCTTTTTTTGGAAACTGTAAATTTTAAGGGGGTTAAAAAGAGCCTAACCTCCTGCCCCCTCTAAAAACACCCACTATATCTCTGGAACCACAGGGCCTAGGAAGCTGAAATTTCCTATGGTGGTTCCTCTTAAGCTCTAGGTGCATACCAATAAATCATTTTGAACGCTCGAAATTTAAGGGGCTTTGCCCCCTCTCCCCCCAAAAAAATCCTACTGTATCTCTGGAACCATAAGGCCTAGGAAGCTGAAATTTTGTATGGTGGTTCCTCTTAAGCCCTAAGGGCACACCTATAAATATCTTTTTAAAGTTCGGATTTTAAGGGGTTTAGCCCCCCTCCCCCTAAATAACCCACTGTATCTCTGGAACCATAAGGCCTAGGAAGCTGAAATTTTGTATGGTGGTTCCTCTTAAGCCCTAGACGCACACCTATAAATATCTTTTTAAAGTTCGGATTTTAAGAGGTTTAGCCCCCCCCCCCCTTCCCTCGAAAAAAACCACTGTATCTCTGGAACCATAAGGCCTGGGAAGCTAAAATTTGTTTATTTGGTTTCCCTTAAGGCCTAGGTGCACACTAATAATGTTTTTGGTTCAAATTTTAAGGGTTGTAGCCCCCCTCCCAAAAAAAAATAATAAATAAACCCACTGTATCTCTGGAACCATAAAGCCTGAGAAGCTGAAATTTGGTTGGTTGGTTTCCCTTAAGCCCTAGGTGCACACTGTGAAGAATAGGAAATTCTTCAAGCAGTCAGTCGTGTGAATATTGGATGTGTCTTTGTCACCCCTGTCCTTGGCAACAAAGGGGGGCGCGAACTGGGTTGAACCCTGGTGTCAAGCTAACTGACTGATGGTCATCGCCGGACTGAGGGCGGTATTTCCTCCCCTTGTCTACTGGCAAGAGAGTGTCAGCTGGCGACAAAGGCCACACACGGAGAGTCCGACATTCTTCATGCACAAAAGGGCGATTCGTTACGCTAAGCCCTCGGCGTGAGAAATTCTCGAATGTTGGAAATAGCTGATGTCACTGATTTCAGCAAATCAACGTCGAAACACAAAAACCAACGCATGATAGGACGAAATATGTTCCAGGGAGGTGCTTAGAGTTTTCTTGGAGAACCTCGGACCGAAAAAGAGGCAGAGAGACTTGAGATCTACTCTCAGAAGGTGACTGATACCTGCGGCCTTGGGCCAGATTACATTTTTGGGAACTTTGAATCCCGGGCTTTGTGCCGTTTCATATAGTCAGTGAACTCTGACTGTTTGGGGAAGAAGTTTAACTCCCCGGTGCCTTAGGGCGATTTTGACAGTAAAATTTTGGTGTAACTGAAGTGTGCATATTGTATATAATTAAATACATAATTTTAAAACCTAAACTCCGTATCTTGAATTAATCTATGCCCAGCTACCTGGGAGAAGTGTTCATATCGTCACAACACCAATAAATCTTTTTTTTTAAGTTCAAATTTTAAGGGGTTTAGCCCCCCCCCCCCCCAAATAAAAAGAAACCCACGGTATCTCTGGAACCATAAGGCCTGGGATGCTGAAATTTGGTTGGTTGGTTCGTTTTCCTTAAGCCGTAGGTGCACACCAATAATTTTTTCCTTTTTTAGTTCAAATTTTAAGGGGCTTAGCCCCTCCCCCCCCCAAAAAAAAAAGAAACCCACTGTATCTCTGGAACCATAAGGCCTTGAAGCTGAAATTTTTGTTGGTTGGTTTTCCTTGAGCCCTAGGTGCACACCAATAAATCTTTTTTTACATTCAAATTTTAAGGGGTTTAGTCCCCCCCCCCAAAAAAAAAATATCCCACTGTATCTCTGGAACAATAAGGCCGAAGAAGTTGAAATTTTGCATGGCGTTTCCTCTTAGGCTCTAGGTGCTGGCCTAGAAAGATGTTTAAAAAGCAACTTTTTAGGAGGTTGTAAAGTGGTTTTAAATCCCCAAAATAAAAATGAAATATCCAAAACTCGTATTTAAATTCGGATCACTGTCGTTAAATTCTGCGATGAACTCCTTATGAGAAATGACCCCACCTTACTGCTAAAGTTAATTGAAATTAAATGCACCAAATGACATAATTCATGGGACTCGTGTAATCTGTGGCGAAGCACGTGTATGAAATATACGAAAGCAGTTATTAAACATGCATCAACATTTTTAGCAGCAGCATGTTTAAAAAAGTATTTGGAAAACACATGGAAAAGTTTTAAAAAATAAGCAGCTGAAGAACATGATTTCGCTATAGATAATTTTAGATCTAATTAAAAATTTCATATTAAAGACACAATAGGAATACACTCTTAGACAAAAAAAAAGCGAAGCGCCAAGAAGGGGTAATGCAAATTAGACACAAATTGATATGCATACAGGTTTCGACGGAAAATGCAAATATTTAAAGTTTGGCCATCGGGATTTTAAAGTAATGGCAATCTGGAACTGTAGAACCAGTTTTCCTTCTGAATTCTGACTGTTTTGCCGCAATCTTTAATATTACATCTCCAGCTACTGGTCGATTAAAATAGGCACGCATGTTGTGAAAGTTAGGGCATACACGCTGACTGGGCAAAATTCCACGGATCTGGAAAAAAGACACTGCATCTTCTTCCTTTTGGCCTATATTACACTATCAAAGTTCTTTGACAAAGATATTTTTTTTAAGTTATTTGTGTCTTTTATAACATTTATACAAAAAAGAAATGCTATAACCTCAAAATACCCCTATAACACTATCAAAGTTCTTTGACAAAGATCTTTTATAAAAGTTATTTCTATCTAAGGGAGCTAAATCCCTTAAAATTCGAGCTCTTAAAAAAGATTTATTGGTGTGTACCTAGGGCTTAAGGGGAAGTACCATACAAAATTTCAGCTTCCTAGACCCTATGGTTCCAGAGATACAGTGGGATTTTTTAGGGGGGGAGGGGGTTAAATCCCTTAAAATTCGAGCTCTTAAAAAATATTTATTGGTGTGTACCTAGGGCTTAAAGGGAACCACCATGCAAAATTTCAGCTTTCTAGGCCTTATGGTTCCAGAGATACTATGGGGGTTTTTTTAGAGGGGGGTTAAGACACTTTTAACCCCCTTAAATTTTGCATTTTTCAAAAAGATTTTTTAGTGGGCACCTAGGGCTTAAGGGGAACCACCATACGAAATTTCAACTTCCTGGGTCCAATGGTTTCAGAGATACAATGAGTTTTTTTTTCACTGGGGAGGGGGTTAAGCCCTTTTTAAACCCCTTAATATTTGTACTTTTTAAAAATATTTCTCAGTGGGCATCTAGAGCTTAGGAGTAACCACCATGCAAAATTTCAGCATCCTAAGACTTTTCCTTCGAAAGATTTGCGTTTTTAACATACTCATTTTGAATATTTTTCGTGTATTTCTGTTTTGTCATTTACCCCAGTCAAAATAGACCCGATTTTGACGAATGGCTAAAAAAAATATGAAAGTTTTGAAATTTGGTGAAGATGTTTGTTTAGGCATGCTAATGAACATACTAAAAGTCCCCACCGATCAGACTTGAGCTTTCGCCGCCATCTTGTAAAATGTGTACACTTCTTTGGTTTTTTGGAAATATCTTTAAAAATATTGATTTTATAAAAAATAATTAAATACAAAAATTAAACAGCATTAAATTATGAACAAAAATCATTCATAACATTTTTTTATATGTCTAACAGGAACAAAGATAATTGACTTTGAAAAGAGCGCACTATCACACCTGAGACGCGCAAGCGCAGTTCCCCATCGCGGTGGGGGGAGATACCCGCGCATGTGCATACCATAATTAGCCAAATTAGTTTTAAACTAAATGAGAAGATTTTTTGTATTTTTTCAAATAACTAGGGAAATATTAACTTTACGTAAAAAAAGTTTATTTCAAAAATTAAAAAACATTAAATTATGTACAAAAACGATTTTATACATTTTTGTCGTAAACCTAACAGGAACGAAGATATTGACTATAAAATGCGCGTTGATAATGGAGGTAGCTTCTACAAAAAACAATGCACAAAAATCATATATTATATATTTTTAAGTCTAACACGACCAAAGATAATTGACTTTGGAAAGAGCGCACTATTACACCAGGGACGCGCATGCGTGGGTGCCCATCGCGATGGCTGGAAGACACATGCATGTGCATACCGTAAGGCGCCAAATCGGTCTTACCCTAGTATTTTCCTAGCCAGTTAATAGTTAGTCACCGTTCCGTGTACGTCTGTGAACAATGGCTGATACGGAACTATGTTTTATAAGTAAAAAATTAATGTCAAATGATGATTTCGTGAATGTAGGAGAAAAGGGGATCGACGCTTTAAAGAGAGCTAATGTCCAAAGAAAAGACAATAAGCATGAACAGTTGGAACATTTAAAATCTGTTTCGGTTCATTCGTTGTGTCGGATAAATTACACCAGACCAGGAAATATAAAAGTTGATTCAAAAAGAAATGCAGAAATCGCGTCAACATCCCAAAGTGAAGAGCGCGCGGTAAGTTTACGATCTTTTACTTCAGTTCGATTTTCGAACAAAATGTTTCTTTTGTACGGCAGTGATAGACGAAAAATTCAAAGCAAGACAAAAGAAAAAACCAACTGACAGACGAAGAACTATATACGAAGTTAGGAGTCTCGAAATGAAACACAAAGTTCTTGAAGCTGCAGAGAATAGACATGACCAGTGGGGAGAGGAAGTTCAGTGTCGTATAATAAACGTTGCTGATTTAGTTGCAGCTGATGCGATTTATCACCAAGATTACTTCATGGCTTTTTTTCTACACACTGCACCAATCAGAAAGAGAGGGCGGCCTGAGTCGGATTACGCCTCAGCAGCTGTAGACGAAATAGCCTTCTTCCTTAATAATAATGACGACTGTCAATTCTCACTACCTGAACTCAAATCTCAAATTACAGGGCTAGTTCCAGACGACATCACTTTGAGAAATAAGTTGAAACAAAAATACGGGGATGGCATTATTTTTGCTTCAAACTCCAAAAAAGTTACTGTCATATGTTTACGTAATACTGGAATGAAAGTCTTATCAGATTTTTGGTACGACAAAAGGATACGAAATGATCGTGAGGAGCGTATACGAATAGTACAAACTGCTGCAGCCATAATAAAAGAAGATATCCAGACACCAGTTTATGACACTCATTGCTACCCTCCAAGTGATACTTTTTTCAGAGATGTGAACAAGGGAATTCCAGAAAGCCCAAAATCTTTTTTGGAGCACTTGATTATTAAAAAAAGGGCGGAAAAAAGTCACTTCAATAGCTCACGTCATTATATCAGCGCTAAGGTCACGATCATTTATGTCTCCTCTGCTCAATGGTCTTGATTTATTTTTGTACAAAAAGTTCTGTTCCAAGAATTTAATAACAATGCTCTCGAATTTGGGATTTTTTTCTTCTTACTATGAAGCCCAAACACTTGAGATGTCAGCCATAAATCATCCGCAACCCCAAATACGCGAGGGATCATTCTGCCAATTCGTATTTGACAATGCAGATTTCAATGTGTCGACAATCGATGGCCTGAATACGTTTCATAGCATGGGGGGCATTGCTTGTTTAACTCCAGAGTCAGCAGTGGAACCCGGGACGAAGATAAAAAAATTAACCGAACTTACATCCGCATCGACCGTAGGCAAAATGGGAATCATACCTCTAGAAACGTTTGAAAATTTTCGAGGGCCTGGGTTACAAACAAGTACTATCTAAGATTTGAATGTCTTAAATCCTTTAGCGGAAGATTTACCACTGCCTAAACCATCTAATATCTCCTGGATGTGTGCTAAGTGGTTAGGTCTTCCACAGATACCTGAATGGAAAGGATTTTTCCATTATATAACCAGAAACCAGCCTTGTGAAAAGACCAAAGTAATACCCCTTCCTTTTGTTAATTTACCACGAAGCAAGTATGACACCATTTTCCCTGAGCTGAAATGTGCTGCCCAGCAGTGTGTTAAAATGCACCAAAAGTCTTGCATACTCACGTTTGACCAACCACTGTATATTAAAGCTCGAGAGATAGTCGCAGCAACATCCAATCCATTATTCTGAAGTTGTATTGTGAGGCTTGGTGGATTCCATCTTTTAATGTCATTCTTAGGCTGCATTGCGTACATAATGGCTGGAAGTGGGTTGAAAGAAATACTAACTTTGATTTATGCACCTACGTCAGTAGAAAAATGTTGCCTGGCCATGCATATGCTAGGGCAGTCCGAGCTCATTTATTGACCCAAACAGCTTTAGCAAAAATAATTTTTGACGGCATGGACATATCGGATTTGGAATGTAAAAATCTCCGTGAGTTGTTTCGAGATTTTGCTACTGAACCACCATCGCAAGAAACCTTAAACGCACACACTCAAATACGAGCCATCGAAATTAAAATGAGGAAGACTTTGGAGCACCTGAAAAAGAAAGGCCCAACTGCCTGTTGGGCTGGAAGCGTCAAGAGAAAATTCTTGTGCACATCACAACTATGGATGCAGTAGCTCCCGATTCCGTTTTAAACATGGTGTTTTGCAACTGTAAGACTGACAATGAAGTAAGATGCGGATGTCGGAAAGCAGGCATCAACTGCACAACGGCCGGCAATAATTGCAATGGGGTATGTCAGAATGGCATCACCCCTGTTGATGATGACGATCGAATGAAAGAAGATGATGAATAGGCCGATGCTAGCGGATCCATAGACGATCTATACATGCCTGACGAAGGGGAGAATCCCGTACCGAAAAAAGCATGTAAATCCTGAAGTAGGTAAGCTTGAACAATTATTCGCAATGGAAATCTGATAGTGAATACCCCCAAGTTTACTACATTCATGTATAAAATTAATAATGATTAATTATCTACATAGCCAAAAACATTATGTCTATTTTCTTGTGTTTAAAGAATGCCGAAATGTGGGAGAGGTTAGATATTCAAAGAAGAGCGCCTGCAACGAGACTTTAAAGCTACCTCCATTATCAACGCGCATTTTATAGTCAATATCTTCGTTCCTGTTAGGTTTACGACAAATATGTATAAAACCGTTTTTGTACATAATTTAATGTTTTTTAATTTTTGAAATAAACTTTTTTTACATAAAGTTAATATTTCCCTAGTTATTTGAAAAAATACAAAAAACCTTCCCATTTAGTGTAAAACTAATTTGGCTAATTATGGTATGCACATGCGCGGATATTTCCCCCCACCGCGATGGCGAACCGCGCTTGCGCGTCACAGGTGTGATAGTGCGCTCTTTTCAAAGTCAATTATCTTTGTTCCTGTTAGACATATAAAAAAATGTTATGAATGATTTTTGTTCATAATTTAATGCTCTTTATATTTTGCATTTAATTATTTTTTATAAAATAAATATTTTTAAAGTTATTTTCAAAAAACCAAAAAAGTGTACACATTTTCCAAGATGGCGGCGAAAGCTCAAGTCTGATCGGTGGGGACTTTTAGTATGTTCATTAGCATGCCTAAACAAATATCTCCACCAATTTTCAAAACTTTCATATTTTTTTTAGCCATAAAACCTATTTTGACTGGGCTAATTAGTGCGCAATTTTTAATTAGAGCTAAAACTATTTCGAATCGAAATCTTGTTCTTTATCTGCCGCGTTTTCCACACATTTGTATTTTTTTAACATGCTGTTTATAACATCCGGGCACCGAAATCTTTTATAAAACTTTGACGAAGAACCCAACTTTTATAAAAGTTATCTTTTATCAAAGTTGAGGTATTACACTGTCATATTTCTCGTCAAACTTCTTTTATAAAAGATCTTTGTCAAATAACTTTCATAACCTAAAAAAATAAAGAAAATCTTCAAAACGAAACTTAGAATGGGAGCGAAGAGCAATGAATGGCGAAAACAATACTATCAACAAGGATGGGGCGCATAATTGGCGCTTTATTGCCGCTTTTTCGCCAAACCGCAAAGCTTCAGCTATAATACGTAAGTACCAAAAATCTAAGAGGTCGGTTATTCCGCTGGTCCTTAAAACTCAGTATGTTTGATTATGAAATCAAATACCAAAAAGGCTCCACAAATGTCGAAGCTGATATGCTCTCAAGGCATCCTGTTTCCCAACATCTTCAACATACTGTACATTTATTAGACCTGGATGAAATTAAAACACAACAGAAAAATGACAACCTTCATGATCCAAAGTATCAAGAGATAAATGATGTAATCATATTAAAAAGAAAAAATCTACACAAAATTGTTGTTCCTATGTCACTACGTTTAAAATTGTTGCAAAAGTGTCACGATCAATTCGGTCATCCTGGTGTACAAAAAATGCTAAATTTGATTACCCCTCAGTATTTTTGGCCTCATATAACTGAGGATATTGCAAAGTTTGTCAAACACTGTGCAACATGCCAATTTAACAAGAAATCAAAATTGAAAAAATTTGGACTTATGCAAATTGTACCTCCAACAGATAAACCTTTTGAATGTATTTCTGTTGATACTGTCGGTGGCTTTAACTACTATAATTCTACAAAAAAAAATCTCCACATTGCAATAGACCATGCAACAAGACCATGCAACAAGATGTGTGGGCATTTCCCTCTAAAAGTGTCACCACAGAAACTTATGCCAATTGCCTTAAGCAAATATTCCAAGTTCAGGTACCAGAAAAAATTCTAACGGATAGGAATGCAGCCTTTACTTCATCACGATTCAAGAGATTCCTTCAAAAATATAATGTGAAACAGGTTTTGACTTCAGCACATCACCCTCAGACTAACCGTAAAGTTGAGCGAGTGAATCAATCAATAGTAAGTAGGCTAAAATGTAAAGTCAATTCTTCGTCCACTAAAGTTCCTTGGACACGTTTGTTGGAACAAGTCATTACCAAATATAACAATAGTCCCCATTCAGTTACAAAATTTACCCCTGCATACTTAATGTTTGGCAAGCAGCCTTATGACTTCCCTATAAATCAAACTAATTACCCTCCAGTGGACGAAGCTCGAAAACTAGCAAAACAAAGAACAATAGATTATCATAATAAAAACAAAATTAGGTATGATGCTCGCTTTGTACCCTCTAAATTTAAACCTGGTGATGCTGTAATCTTAGAAGAATTTTCATATCCAAATACCCTTAAACTTTCAGCCCCTTATTCTGGCCCTTACAAAATTTTAAAACAGTGTTCTGAAGTGACTTATGAAATCAATATAATGAAAAGATGACTTATGAAATCAATATATTGATAAGCCAAATCAATATCATGAAAGGTCTACTGAAATTGTACATGCATCCAAGTTGAGATATTACAATCCACCTGCCGAATTTAAATTACCGTAAACCGTTTTTCACTATTTTTCCAAGATTTTTTTGTAATGCTCACGTAAATCATAGAAATTCTGTAAAATGACTTTTTAAAGTAGTTCTATTGTATTCTTAGATAATTAAGGAATAGTTCCATGTTAATAAAACCTGTTTTTATATGTATTTTATATTTTTAAATAATTTTTTAAAAGTGGTGCAAAGTATACCATAAGGGTGGGTTACTTTGCACCACATGAAATAATAATTTGTTCGAAGCCAGAAAATTAACCTGGTGCAAAGTAACCTCATTCAAGTTAATTGTGGCACCTTATAGAATCGTGAAAAACTGACAGGATTTGAATTTTTTTATTTTAAACCAGAAAAAATATTTAAAAACAAACAAGTTCAGCTAATTGTATTTAATATGTAAAAAAGAATATGACATCAACAAAATTTGCTGTTATTGTGTGGCAAAACTAAAAGGAAACAATTGTATATTCGATGCATCAGAATTTGAAAATTTCTGCAGTATAAAAACAAATATTTAAAAATTTCCATAACCATCTCTGGGACCGAGAAAACACCTCGTTTGCTAAATAATTTGGGGGGATTTATACCTTCAACTATTTCTTCCCATTTATACAAAAGGGCATCTTTATTAACAGGCCACTTCCAGTTATTTAACGACTTCGTCATGACACTCACGAACGCTCCATCCTCATTGAAGCTTTCAATTACACCTGGGTAGTATTCATTTTCGTACATTACAACTACAAATGAATCAGTCTGTTTGTTGATAGGTTTAAGCTGGAATTTTGAATGTGTCAGTTCATTCTGCGTAGATGTATTCATCTCTTCCATCTTCTTTGCACCACTTTTGAGTTGGTGCAAAGTAGCCCCCTATCAGCTCTAAAACTAACTTCAAAAACAGTATCGATCATAAATGGATAAATATTCAGTTTAACAAGATTTAAACGTTATGATTTCAAAGACAATTAGTTTCTATATATAAATAGACAACACTGACTTTCAACTAAAATACTTGGAGCAAAATACAACTTTTTCAGATGAAGATTTTAACTAAAAATAGCACCAGCACAGATACACTTGGCAAACACTACCCAAAATGGCTGCTAAAATAATAATTATCATTCATATTATGAGAGGTGGTGCTATCTATCAGATAACAGTGAAAATATTGTTAAATATTCATTAGTTAATCTGCTAGATGGGATGAAATCTTTTTTCAACAATGGTGCAAAGTTACCCATCTAGGAGCAAAGTAGCCCCGTTTTACGGTATACCATGAATGAGTCAACCGTAATACTTTAATCTTTCGTAATTTTCTCCTAAGCATTTTCCTGTCGTCCCATTAATTTAAATATGAAGGAGTCCCGGTTGAGTGTAAGAGAAACTCGCCAATATAGAAAAAATTTTCGTCTATATTTTGCTGTTTAATACTTCATTTTTAAATAAAGTATTAAACAGTCTGAACTTCATTCTTAAATAAAGTATTGAAGTCTTAACTAACTTCGGAACTTCCACTCAAGGTCCTCCCTTCTCTCAGTTCTCTGCTATCTCATGTTTTCCACCCATTGGAATTCATGAGCGAACAGATTGCTTTTCCTCTTGGTCTGGTTTGGCTTTTATAACAGTTCCTTTTGACGAATTCATTGATGAAAAATTGAATTAATTTGAGCCTTGCCAACCTTGAGTTTCAATTTCGTGCACTATACGCACCCATTTATTTTTTTCTATAATCTATCCTTTGCTAGGTTATAGTTTTGACGCACACACACACACACCTTTTATAATACCTATACTAAATTTGTGTGTTAATACAGTCAAACCTCGCTAACTCGAACCTCGATTTCGCGAATTTTTCGATATCTCGAAGCAATAAAAATTCCCTTCAAATTTCCTATGCACTCAATGTTAAAAAAACCTTGATTTGGCGAATTTTTTTGGCTCATCCCTCGATAACTTGAATTTTTTCCATGAATGGAGGAAAAAAATTTTCTAAAAACAAAAAAATAATATCCAAAAATAGAAATTTCTAAATAATAGAAAAGCTATTCAAACATTACAGTGGTAAAACCCTGCATAAACTTTAAAAAGAAGGGATATAAAGACGGAAGATAACACAGTGAAATGACAACTTCTCTTGTCCTCCAAGATGGGATTTGAAATTCTTGTTTATTGTTTTCTTATCTCGTTTCAGTTAGGTGCCATGCATATGCAGTGACCATCGATCCTTTCTTTTCTTTTTTCTCCTTTTTTTCTCCAAGGTTACTTTTTAGAGGGGTTGGGGTGGTTTTAACTAAACAGGAAATTAAGGCATCTCAAAAATCAAGAGGTGGGTGGCTTCCAAGAAGATTGTAGAATTTCTTATCATTGCAACAAGGAGTGAAAGAAAAAAAAATTACAGGTGTGAATGCATGCCTGTGCTGTCTTGCATTCAAGCTAGAGCCTCGATGCTCATGCACCTCGATAACATGGAATTTAATGACTTTGTCATCGTAGATGATACGGTAATAGTGTGTGGTCAGTGGGAGGACAATGATATCATCCGTCAGACGAAAGTTTCTTGTGTATTATCAGAAGAAGAGGAGGACGAAATCCGCCATTTGCCACCTAATGTGACAAACAAAAAAGGGCTATTTGCAGTAGACGCTTTGAGAGGATGTGTTGAAAGTCAACCAAATAGGTAAGAGGACACATTTAAAGCCATTGTCCACTTAGAAAGTGTAATAGATAAAATTTCAGACTCTTTTCTAAAGCAAAAAACAATTGAATCTTTTTTCAGAGAATTTTGTAAATAGTGTTTATTAAAATAAAAATATGGATTACTTTTTAAAAAGGTATGTAAAAAAGCTTTTATTTTCACTATTACTATTGATAACATGCGATTTTCGATAATTCGAATTTTCGATATTTCGAATTTTTTTGTCTCTCCCTTCAAGTTCGAGATATCGAGGTTTGACTGTATATTGTATTTCATATTAACATATTATATTTTGTATTACCATTTTGAGTGTTATTTGAATTTGAATATTGAAGTATTATTATTGCCACTTCAAAATATTGAATTATTTGTATATCAGGTATTCTATTTTTGTATTCCAATTCTTCATATTACTTTACATTTTGAAACATCTTAAGGTTTTTCCATGTTCTTAAAGTTTGAATCGTCATGTGTAATATAATATTCCAAGAACTTTAAGAGAAATATTGATATGTTGTGTATTTTTTTTTGGTTAAATTTTGTGTATTGATTAACAGTATTAGCAGCTATGTTCTCAATTTTTATAATGTGTTTTTCAAGTAATGTTGTTTAATGTATATGTAAAGTAATGCTCCACGGAGAGTATGCGGACATCGAGGTCAAGATTTAGATAAACGCATCCCTTTAACTTGTAACCTTCTTTTCTAAATTTAGTAAATGTTCTCACCTGAAGGGAAGCCTTGCTCGAGGAGCAAGGGCCCGGCCCCTCTCGCAAGTCTTTTTCCGGAAGGAGGGGATATTGTGATAATAACGGCACACCATTATATATCTTAAGCGTATTTAAAATTATCCTGTTAATAAAGCACGACCCCTTTTCTAAAATTGCAACCTAAAAGTAAAATAAGATAATTTATATTAGCCCTGCTGATCATTATACAGGCATGTGAAGTAGCTGAACTCAATAGCATCCCCAGATATGAGTGTAGGAAGTTTATGAGATTCCGAATGTCAGTGTAATGTCAAAATTCTTGAAGAGCCCTCGAACCACTCTGGATTTATTGGTTCTGTAACGTCAAAACCACACTTTACAAGAACTTTATGGTTACTTATCCTGCACCCAGGTCAATAGTTCGCGGTTCTAACAAACGCGGAATCTAGCAGTAAAGTCCCCGGGAGAACTTAAAGGGAAACGTGAACTCCACGAATCTAAAGTCGCCCAAATAAATATTAAGTAGTTTAGGCCCTCTGGCGTCAATATCGCAAAACACCCATTTAATATTGCATGAACAGAAGACTTTTCTCTCTGCGTGTCTAACTCTCGTTGCTGTCTTACCTGCTGTCCACTCCTGTCTTGCAATGTAATCCGCGCCCCGTCAGGTCAAGTCATGTGGCCACTGCAGCTAATGCCTTCTGATAAATAAAGCACGTCTTGGAATTTGTGTATTTCATCAATGGCTCCATGTGTGCGTTTCTCGCCAAAGTTCGTAAGTGCTTCCCTGGATCTACACTTCGCCCGACTGCATCACACACACACACACACACACATATATATATATATATATATATATATATATATATATATACTGTGCTATTCCCAGAATGAGTGGGAATAGAAACGGCCAGCGCTTGTGCGGGGATTTGAACCAGGAACCTCTCGCTCCGTAGTGCGATAGTCCGATACTCCGTAGTTCGATGCGATAACCATTCACCCACAGAGTCCTTGAGAAAAAGTTCTTATGAAGGGGCATAACGATTTTTCGTTACATGACGATTCCTGCCAGTTCACTCTACTGTAAGCCACGTAAAAGAACTTCGTTCCAAACAGGGGGAGGAGAAACAAACGGTACAGTCAAAACTTGATATTTTCCTGAACAATTCTACATGCATACACCAAGAGTCTTTACTCAAGAACCCACTACCATTAGCTATGCTAGAGCATCATTGAAAGAGAAACGTATCTTGTTGCAATGCCATTTCAGCCAACAAACTATTGATTTTAGTGCCTTTACAGATGTGTATATTAATGAGCAGATGAGAAAAATTTTCGTTTCTTACATGAGATTCATTTCGAATCTTCCATTACCTGTAGGTTAATATAAGAGTTCTGAGCCCATACGATTAGGTTATGTTGAAATAAAATATAAAGCAAAGTAGTTTTTACTAATGATAGATTTATCGGGGCGTAACGAAGTCGAAAACTACAAATAGAGCATTCCGACCGGGAACGATTTACAAAATTGCTTGGCTATGTGCACGGACTGATATACGATGCAATTAAAAAGAAATCAATTTATTATACTTGCATTTGTAAACTTTATAGCCTAAATACAAAATGTAAATCAATAATGTCAAGTACTGTAGCATTTCACTAATCTGAATAAAAAAGATCTATATGTCTCCGAAGAGAAGATCCCTGAGAAAGCGGTAACTTGAGAAGAGTTCTTTTTTCAGGAGAGGTGGAAAGTGACAAAAGCGAAGGGCAAAGAGAGAGGAGGATTGTCACCAAATATCCTCCACTTTTCGCCAAATATCGGCATTTGCTCCAAGGAAAAGTCGATCAGTTGTATCTTTCTGCCAATGGGTAATGGTGTACCCTAAGAAAGGCAGTGTTTTACAAGGGACAGATAGCAATACACATCTGCAGTTAACAACTGAAAGGAAATTTTAAGCACTACACCTATTGGAATATTAACTGCCGTGATTTGCTGTGTTATCTGAAACATTTAAACGCTGATTTCTTATGTCTATTTTCCACGTTATAAATTTGCAACTAACAAAAACATCTTTCATGTTTTTATTTAACTTTTAAATTGGCTAAAAGTATGGCTAACAAAAACCAGGTTATGAGAAGACATTTCACATAGGATGAAATCAGAGTTTGACGAAATTTTTCCCTATTCAAATTGCGAAAAATGGAAAAATTTTATAATGTGTTGAAATACACTCATGGACAAAAAAATTAGCGCACCAAGAAATAATTGCGGGATCGTAACGAAACTTGCAATGAAGGTACATGTCGGGGAGATATGCAAATGATTAGAAATGCAGCGTGATTGCGCATTACGTATAGCCGGTAGAGGGCGTTGAACATCGTACTCTGTGGAGTATAAAACAGGTAACCAAAGCTTGTTTGAGTGTGCTGAATCATTTACAAAGGAAGAGCTGAGATAGACATGCCATTACGCCGTGTTCGAAGACAATATAAGCAGTTGTCGCAGTTTGAGAGGGGGAGAATCGTCGGGATGATGGAAGCTGGGTGGTCAGCTAGGCGAGTAGCTCGTCAATTAGGCCGCTCTGATAGTGTTGTGAGGAGCTGTTGGGACCAGTGGACCCGAGCGATGTCATGTACACGAAGACCAGGCTCAGGACGTACTCGACAGACCAGTCGTCGAGAAGACCGCCATATCGTAAGAACTGCACGCGTACAGCCAACTGCTTCATCGGCCGCCATCCAGGCACAGGTAGCACCTTCACTAGGGGCCTCTGTGTCTTCTCGAACCATACGAAGGCGCCTGGCTGAAGGACAGTTGGTATCGCGGCGCCCATTACGTGTGCTGCCCTTGACGCCCACCCATCGACGCCTTCGTTTGGAGTTTTGCCGCGCACGAGGAAACTGGACTGCAGCGGAATAGAACCAGGTCGTCTTTAGCGACGAATCCAGATTCAATCTCGGCAGTGATGACAATCGTGTTCGTGTGTGGAGAGCCCGTGGTGAACGCTTCAATCCTGCCTTTGCTGTACATCGACACATCGCTCCCACAGCTGATGTGATGGTATGGGGTGCCATTGCCTACAATACACGGTCACCCCTAGTATTGTTCCGTGGCACCATGACAGCCCAGCGGTATGTTCATGAAATCCTGCAACCACATGTGTTGCCACTCATGCAACGGCTCTCAGGAGCCATTTTTCAACAAGACAATGCTCGGCCTCATACGGCAAGGGTGTCACAAGACTGTCTCCGCACTGTTACTACCCTTCTTTGGCCTGCCCGATCCCCAGATTTGTCTCCAATCGAGCATATCTGGGATCATTTGGGACGACGAGTTGGGCATCCCACGAGTTTGAACGAACTAGAGACAAGGTTACAGCAAATATGGAACGAAATGTCTCAAGACATCATACAGAACTTGTATGACTCAATGCCCGATCGTATCGCATCGTGCATTCGCGCTAGAGGGGGTCCAACGGAGTATTAACTCCTCCGTTCTTTTGCCTTTTTCTCTGAAATAAATTATCCTTTTTCCTTGATTTTCTTATCATTTACTTATATCAAAGTAGTCATTACGTATGTAAAATTCCGTTTCATTTTGACGACTCCTTCTTGGTCCGCTAATTTTTTTGTCCATGAGTGTAATTAGTTGCATGCAATTTTTTATTAAAAGAGGTCATCATAACACTTTAAAGGACAGGCCTGGCATTAATCTGATTGGACCTATTAGATAAGGAAAATTAAAAATATGTCTAAAAGGAAATTGCCTTAACAGATGTAAAAATTAGTAGAATAACGACCAAACGAAGTGTTTAAAACATGTAGATGTAGATCTATCTCTAAATGCTGGTTGAAGAAATGGAAGCATTAAAACATATTTTTTCATCTTCATGTTTCTGAAACCCATAAAAATTCTACAATTTCTCGCTACGAATGACAGAGCTGCTGGCTTTCTAAATGTGGACGGGGGAGGGGGGAGCTTTTCTAGATTAAAATTAATTTAAACATACCTGAGATTAACAATATTGCAGAAGAGACTTGCAACAGTCTTGCAATACTTTCTATAGTGCATGAGGATATCAAAATTTGATCAAATCATGAATGATTTTTCTAATAAAAAATCTAGAAATAATTGTTTGCAGATATTTTTGTTCTGTAAATGAAATCTTTGTAGTCTAGCTACTTTTTAGCTTTTTTTTATAAATGTACGTAAAAAAGTACTCTCTGTACAATACATGCAACGAAAAAAAAATCTATAATTGAAAACCATACTTCAGTAGTGTAATTTTTATTATTTATTCGTGGTATCACCGGTTTCTGAGAGCCCATTTGTTTTACCGTAAGACTTTGTGACTGCAGGGGTAACTTTGTGACACATAGTAATTTTTTCGTATTTTGCACCGATCTTGCGCCGCGCCCGTGATACCGGAAAGGCAAAGAACAGCTCCAACAGCTTGTCCGACATACAGAGACACTTAGTGGCCAATGTCCGAAGCTTCTGCGCGTCATTTGTCTTCGCTGGCCAGTGTATTGTTCAAACCTGTTGTCAAGCTATTGACTCAAACTTCGGAAACTTTGTGTGCAGAAGGCTAACACCTTGTACAACTAACTACCACAGATAATTATTTTTTTATTGTCAATATGTTGGTTAGATTGTGGAGCAATATAACTTTTGTGTAGTGATATTTTCGAGAGATATGAGAACATAACCTAAATATCGAAAGATGACGAGGTTACTTTGTGACTCATTGACACTATCACAAAATAATCCATAAAGTCGACCCACCTCCTCCAGCCGCTCGATGTTGCATTTTTCCGTCGTCTAAAATACCTCTGGAGAGAAAGAAGTATTGACTACCTGGAAAAGCCTACCCGAAGGAACAGAATGTGCCGAAAGACGAATTTCCTCATCTTCTCAAAGAACTGATGGCTGCCCTGGGCACCCGGGGGCTCTTTGATGTCAAAGATATAGATAAAGCTATTCAATATTTGTAATAGGTATATATAATTGTATATCAAGCTTTTGATAAGCAGTTTACTGTCTAACTTTGTGTCAAGTAATTTTTCCTCTTGGATTTCAAGGCGAAAACACAGATGTCACAAAGTAGCCCTACTCGGCGGGGCAACTTTGTGACACATTTTAACTTTAGTTTCTCAATGGTAATTAAAGATCTGGGTTAGCGCAGTATATTACTACGTAAGGAAAGGATGTACCAATGTTTTGCAATTGTTCGTTTTGGGCTGCTTTTAAAACTGATCGGCTGGCACAAGAAAAAACTTAAAATCTGTCCCAAAGTAATCCCATCTTAAGGTATGTTTGAATTATTTATTAATATAACTGGCCACACTTATTATTTTAATTCAAAACAAAATTAAGGGGAAATTATCGCTTCTCTTATGGAGAAAGATAAAACTAACAATTGCAATAACCCAAATACCCAGAAATCTGCATCTATAATAATAAATTTTTGTATCATCCAGTATTTAAAAAGTAAACATGACTCTAAATTTTGTTGAGGATTTCTAAAACTCCCTCACATTACTCCGGGAATTAGTAAGTAGTATGATTCAGTGTTAGAAGTCGTAAAATACGTTGATTACATGAAAACAGAAATCATGAAAACAGACATGAAAACAGACATACGCTGATTTTCTTAAAGCCTAATTGGTTATAATGGTTATGACCTTATAATTTTGATTAAGGGGCGATAAATACTTCTCGTGGGTAAATACTTATGAGGTGTTGATTATCCCCTACCCCTCATTTCGAGAATCGACCTCCCTGTGGCAGTACCCTTAAAACCGGTCCCAGGTCTCTTCTCACGGGAGGTGGACAATACAAGGGTTCGAAATTAAAAAAATTTTTTTTTTTTTAAATTTTGGATAATCAAATTTCTTTTATTAAAAGAAGCCCCCTTTTCTAAATTTGAAAGCCAAAAGATTAATACAACACATTTTAAGCATTAAATTTTTGAAAAATAAATAAATAAAATAAACAGAAAGTAGACAGCACTATCTAACTGACCAATGCTGTAACCATAATCTAACTGACTAACTGATTGTACAGTAAAAATAATAATAATAATAATAATCAAATTTCATGAAAAAAGAATACAGTTTTTACTCGCTGAATGCAGCAGACTGCTCATACGTCAATTAACATCGTTATCCCACAAGCGTTTATGCTGCATAAATAAAGTGGGTCAGCATAGAGTAGAGCAAGGCTTAAACTGTAGGTCGCGACCCCTTATGGGGTCGCGAAATCTTTGGCAACTGTTTGCGAAGGGTGTTACTTTAACCCGTCACTTTAAGTTCCTCCGTCAGATTTTTCAATACTGGGTAGTAAAAATAATTACGAAAACTATTTTAAGTATAAATTAAAATAAAAAATCATGTTATGGATACGTAACAGAGGAATTAACCATTCGTACATCTTTTCTCGCTGTGATCAGCTCTGACCCTTTCCCCTGGGTTTTCATTCCCGATAGAATGCCAAGAGCAAAATAAAGAAATAAAAATTTGCGGCACAATGATTTTCTTTCAATGACTAGTCATCCCGACTATTGATTATTACACATCATTTTCGCAATAAACAAAGTAAATAAATAAAGCAAAAAAAAATAAAATGTAACAAGGCAAAATAAAATATAAATGTTAACAGTCTGTACAGATGGTACTCGAGCTATGATGGGAAAGAATATTGGATTTGTAACTAAAGTTAAAGCTGGTGGCAATGAACATACCAATTTACTCACTGCATGATCACTAGGGAGGCACTCCTATAACTTCATCAAAATCCGTGTCCTTAACAATAATTGTCTGTTTTCAAACCTTTGTAAAAACATAGACACTGGATAACTACATGCACTGGTAAGGTGGTTCTCAAGAGGACGAGGTTGAAAAAAATTACTGCAACTGAAAGATCAGGTTGTTATAATTTTGACTAAGCAGAAATCCGATTTAGCTGATTTTTCTCACAATGACTTGTGGCTTGCAAAGCTGTGTTATTTATCGAATATTTTTGAAAAACTCAACGACTTAAAAATGCCGCTTTAAGGAATATATTGTAATGTATCTATATATTTAAGTTGCTAAGCCGATTTTGGGGCAGTCAGTGAGAGAAAACTACTGCATCAATTTACTTCATTTTGGTCTTAAACGAAAAACTGTAATCTGTAGATATGTCAAATTTGCTTTTTATAACAGCAAATTCTATAAATTAGCGATAATTTACAATTAAAATTTGCTTTCTGCGCATGCTCAGTGACATGTTTAAGTCTGGCTTTATATACTCACTTAGCACGAGGTCGCAAAAACACATTAATTTGTTTCTGCGCATGCTCAGTGACATGTTTAAATCTAGTTTTAGATACTACTAAGTACGAGGCCGCCTAAACACGTTAATTTGCTTATTCCGAGGAATCTCTCTAGCTCTCTCTCAGCCATTTTTATTTTGAATTATGTTTCTGAGATATACAATTAAACCTGACAAATTGTTTATTTCGCGCTGTTGAGTAACCCTATTTCTTTCTGCTGGGTTCAATAGTAATTTTTTTAAAGAGTATTTCTCTATTCTTGATATTATGATTTTCAACATTTGGCAATGATGTGTTAGTCTAATTTGCGTATTAGTATATTTATTTACTATCCAACCGTTATGTTTTGACGGGTACCAACAAGTTTATGTTAAAGCATAAAATTGAAAGTTTTAGTAAAAGTTAACGCGTGGAGAGAAAGGGTGGAAAATAGTAGTTCTTAAGAAATATTTACAGCACAGATGATTTTCAAATTGAAAATGATCTTCCCAAAGATTTCATTGTAAAAGTTCTAATTGATCACACGAATTGCTAGAGGACACTGTTTCAGAAATACTTGCATTTGAATTATGATTCTGAAAACCTAAGTTGGATTAAAAAACCATACACCGTTGAAATGAGAAATGCCAGTTATGACATAAAGGCTCGAGGAGAATTAACTGAGTTATCAAACGAGACAGGTCAAAGACACGAGTTTCTCAAAAAATCGTTAAATTAATTTTAGTGCGGGATTACGACAGAATTCCGAACAATATCTGAAATGACCCTTAACACATTTCTACCATTTTGTACTACGTATTTATGAAACGCGACGTTTTTATCACTGACGATTGTAAAATTAAAGTATCTATCAACTCTAAAAAACGTTGATGTCTTACGTCCTGCAGTATAAGATATTCAGTCCAAATTTAACTCTTGGTGCATAAACAAACATGCACATCCATTTCATAAGTAAGGTAAAGGTACCAATAGTTGAGAATTTAAGGGAAGTGCTCCATATAAACTGCAATACAACAAATCGATTACACTGAATAACAAAAAAGCATGTATTAACCTTATCTTAGACACTTCCTAAATGAGCATATTAACTGTAATTTTTTGTGAAAGAAGCTTTTAAATTTTTTTAAAATCCTTTTTTGGAAACTCAGTTTCTGCTTTAGAAGTTGACCATCAAAATTTAGTACTTGACTTGCATTGTTTTAGTAGCTAGCCACTAATACAAAATAACAATTTAAAGAATTACGTAATTAAAACTTAAGTAGCAGTATTACTTTATTTTAATAATTAATTTTAAAATAACTTATACAGTTCATAATAAAATTTAAATGTGTAATAAAACATAACGTTATTAAGATGTATTCCAGATAAAATTTATTTCAGCCACAGCGTATATATTTCGAGTTTTACTAGCTTGTAAGAGATCAGAAATATGAACTACAATTTCCTTCTACTCGTAGTTAAGTACACCTGCCTTCTCTAGCCACTTCTACAAGCTCCCATTCTTCTGAATGACAGAAACAGTTCCTTCGGTATCACTAACTTTAATTATTTTTCCCGGGGAGTATCCTCCTTCACACAAACAAACACACAAACACACACACACACACACACATATATATACGTATATATATATATATATAATATATTCATTTAATTGTCTTTTAATAGGCAGCCAGGGTTTTTGTTGTTTCTAATCTCTTTGTTTTCATCACTGGATTCGTGCCATTCGCTGCTTTCTGGCAAGCCTGACATGCGAACACTTGAGTTTGAACTGTCTGAAGAAAAGCATAACTTCCACTTCTCCGTATCTGAGTTTCGATTTCTGAAACTTCTTTTGACGTCGAATTTATTCTTCTTTCTTCTGTTGTCGTTTATCAGCTCGTTATTCTTCAATCTTTCTAATTCTTCTTTCTATCTCACTTTGTTTAAAAAAACTCTTGGCACAATATTCCAGAGACAATAGAAGGTTTATTTTTATTTATTTATTTTTTTATTGCTTTCTTATTCGCGATGGCATATTATCAATGTCTCTTGAAAGGGCTAGGGATTAATTTTGATGGACCTATCACAGGATCGATGATTGATGTGGAGCAATTTGATACTGATCATCAATGCCCAACTGTTGGGACGAATCAATAGTCCCAGCAATTTTAGGTTAATCATCAGTGTCAAACTGTTGTGACGAATTACTGATCTCAGAAATTTGAGGTTGATAGTCAATGTCAAAGTGTTGGGACAAATCAATGGCCTCAGCTGGTCAACTGACCCTCGGCAAAATATTAAAGGCTGCCAAATCCTTTTGAGTTCGTTTCCAGAGCATGAACAATAATTGATCTTCTTGATCGCCGCTCCAAATGTCGGATGAGGATCAAAATTTTTCGGTTTTTCGGCAGGAATTCATTCATTAAGAAACTGAAATCCATGCTTAAAAAATTCCTTGATACGCAATTCATTAATTCCAGGCAAATTCATCAATTCACGATTTTCAGATTTGGTTACTTCTTTTCCTAATATTTTCACTGCTTGGGGATTCCATAGAAATAATCCAGATTTTCTAAATCTGTTGTGTAGAACAGGATCAGTTAAAAGTTTGTCAATTACTTCTTTGAGCAACTTTGAAAAATTATTTTTCTTTAAAATCCGAGCATCGAGATTCTCAGTCCTCCAATCACGAGCTATCTTTTTCCAGCCTTCCTTTAGTGTTCTGAATACCGCAACATCCATTGCCTGTAAAATATGTGTCGTGTTTGGGTAGAGGGTCAGCAACACAATCCCATTACTTTCACAAAATTTGCCTGTTTCAAAACTTAGATGAGATGCATGGCGTCTATAAAAAGTATCACTGGTCAGTGCTGTAGCAAGCATAACTGGCGCGCGGGGCACGATACCTTTTTGACCCCCCCCCCCCCCGAGAAAAATATAGTAATATAATATATAGAATTAGTTAAAAAGACCATTTCGCGCCCCTCTGCGAGCAGTGGCGTAGCGAGGGGGGGGGGGGTCCATCATGCCCCGGGTGCCACTCGCAGAGGGGCGCCAAAAAGGTATCGTTCCCCGGGCACCAGCTATGCTCGCTACGTCACTGTCTGCGAGTGGCGCCCGGGGCATGATAGACTCCCTCCCCCCCCCCCCCCTTGCTACGCCACTGTCAGTGGTAAAGTCAATTTGTTTCTAACTAGCCATGGGTGAAAGATGTCGGTTATGAACTCAAAAAAAAAAAGCTTTATACGTCATCCACCTGATTCTATCTTTCCACTCGACACCAATCGATTAGAAAAAATTCTGCTAGTTTTGGGAGCATTCTATTATATTTAAAGAGGACTGTGGTGGGTGCAACAACTCTGCTAGCACTAACAGTTACAAGAACAGTGACACATTCCTTCTGTGTTCACCTGCTGGTAAACGGTTTTGTCCCACTATTAGGCCAAAATTCTTTGTCCTTTAGGATTAAAAAAAATGCCGTTTCATCGCATTATTGAATATTCCAGATGGATCATTCATGATATGGTCTAATTTGTTTACTGTCAGATGTTTGAAGGCATCGAGTGATGAAGATATGGAATATAGTGAACCAGTTTGCTATATCTTCAGTGCTGACCAAAACCCTTGATGTAGTTAAATTTTGAGAGATCCTCTTGGTTATAGTAAGGGGTCGACGAAAAAATCCTTTAATCCAAGTCCTCTCAGGGCGTCCATTGTAAAAGGGAGTTGGTCGTTGTATGCCTTTTAAATTATAAATTAATTATTATTAATTCAATTAAGAAATTTGAATTCTGTTCCTGACGTACATTCTTTTCTTGTTAACGTTGTTTATAGTTCACACAACAACCATTCTTGTTTAGTTCCATATACAACAACAACAACCCTATAATTAGACTTACATTACAGTTGAACACGGCCAACTTTTAAAGTTGGCCACCTAAAGTGTCAGTAGTTGACCAAGTGGTCATCCACTAAAAATAAGTTTCACTTATGCATCTAAATAAAATTACCTTGCCCCTTAAAGTATTTCAATCAAGTAAATGAAATATAGATTGTTAAAAAAATTAACCCCAGGAAGTTAGTAATTGATCACCCAGGTCAACTGTGGGGATTTATGTTGTAACCAAGTTTCAGTAATTGACCCCCCAACAAACAACGGATTTTAATATTATGGAATAAAACATATCTATTTATAATTTATAACACACTATTCAAAGATAAAAAGTATATTAAAAAAAGCGACTTACCAAAATTTAATACGTGGTAATAATTGTTACAAAAAGTGTTGCTCTAAACATGCATATGAAGAAAATAAAAGAACACCGATTTACACGTGTATTAGTTCCAGAGTGACTGCCGCTTTTTCTACCCATGATGCATTACAAATACGAGAGTTTAACAATTTTGACCACAGATAGTGCTACCTGTCAGACAGATCTGTTTAAAAACATTAATATTGATACAATCTTTATTTTTTTACATTTTTTTTAGCAAATGGTCAACTTGTGGTTCATGGTCAACTACTGGTATCTTTACCCTATACCAGAGGTGGGGAACCTTTTTACCATTAGAGGCCACATGAAAATTAGGTAGTAATAAGGGAGGCCGCATAAGTTGATGAACCAATAAATGCGACTTTTATGAAATTATTATAGTTCGATATAGTTTTAACAATTTGGTGCATTATATAGAAAAATAACAAAAAAAATTAAGTCTTTATTTATTTATTATTTGACATAAAAAGTTACAATATAAAATATTTTTGTATTCACATAAGGATAAAAACTTGTTATAACATTAATAATTCATTATTATTCTTTTTTTTTTTTGGCAGAAAAAATAATACGTTTTAACGTACATGGAGTCAGTCACAACAATAATAGTAAGAAAATAGTTTTTGTGTAGAGATCATATGACATGTCTGGTAGTATTGCTAAGAAACTCTGAGCATTAAATTACATATAAAGTGTAGTTAAAATATCATACAATCAAGGTAAATGAAGCTCATTTGGATAAATATACATTTGTAGCGACTTTAGACAACAATTTCAAAATGTCAACTTTATTTTGGCCGACACTGTACATACATTCATGCCGTTCTTTATTTAATTCTATTGATTTGGAAATTGTTGTAATCTATATAATTAAATATTAATTAATAAAAGTGCTAGCTTTTATGAAGGCCGCAAGAGAAGATCATGGAGGCCGCGCGTTCCCCACCTCTGCCCTATACAATTCTGCCTTTTTCCTAATAATTGGTAATAAGTGGTAAAATTGTAAGTATACCAAAGGATTGTTTGGAATTAAATTTCCTTGATCAATTATGAGTTAATGTTTCATTTTTATGTTTATTTTAAGTGCCGTAAGTTGGGGTTACTTGGACCTTAGGGGTTACTTGGAGCCAAACCGAAAAAGTGTTTTAAATTACACCTAGGTCTCTTGTCAGTAAAATATAGGTATAATTCACAATCTATCCAACAGATAGAAGCATTAGCTAGGTCCTGAAGCACTTTACCCCGTTCCCGCTCTTCCCACCTTTTTTTAGTTCAGGTTATGTCACTTTGTGATAAAAACATGAATTTTTGCGACCTTATAATTTCCACCTTCACTTCTTTACGCATTGCAGTCCCAGATTAGGTAAGGATAAATTTACATTTCAACAGGCCCAGATTTCCGCATGGGCAAGTGGGGCACTTGCCCAGGGCCCCCAAAATTATGGGGCCCCTAATTTAGTATAAAGTTGTACATAGTTTTGAGAATTTGTTTTTTGGTTAATATAGTAAAGGGGTGCAGTGGCGGATACAGAAAAAAATCCTGGGTGGAGCACAGTGCACCCACTATAGTGAAAGCATGCTTACGTCCATAAGCGTTTCTGGTTTATTTTTATTTTTATTTTTTTGGGGAAGAGGGGAGTTGTAATAACTCCAGACTGTGATTTATTTTGAATTTCAAAAGAAAATTTCATGAATCTATTCATTAACATTAAAAAGTAAATTAATTAACACTTCTTATTAATATTCATTATTTTCTTCAAATTTTTGACTTGTCGGTCGAAATTTTTTTTGAATTTCTGGTCTCGATTTAAGGGTGTCCTGGGTGAGTGTCCCACGTGTTCATGTGGAAATCTGGTCCTGAGGAGGGGGGACATGCCCCCCTCTGGATCTGTCCTTTAAGGGGGCCCCAAAAGTCTGCTTTGCCCAGGGCCCCATTGTGTCAAAGTCGGGCCCTGCATTTCAAATACAGTCTTTAAGAATATAACAATAGTTTTATATGGATAGAAAATCAATAACCCAGTAAAAATTATAAGTATTAACTAATGTGCTGATAAACTAAAAATGGGGTTACTTGGACCCAAGCAAGAAAGTGGGTCCAATTAACCCCTAGTCACAATTTTGCTTAGACATTCTCAAATTTCACTGTTAAAGTAATTAAGATCATTACTTCACTTCGGGTTCCTTTTATTAAATGGTTAAACCGGTTCATGTGCCTTTATTCGCAGATCTGATACAAAAATGTTCCGAAATTACAAGAGGTCTCCTGGGAGCAGAAAGTATGCGGATTTTACAGTTGAAAAATTAGAGGAATGTTTAATGCTGTGAGGACAGGAGAAATGTCTCAGAGAGATGCCTCAACCCACTTTAAAATTAGTAGGTCCACTATGAAATGGAGATTGAAGAATGGTTTATTGAACGAACTTGGACATCCAATCATATTTACTAGTGAAGAAGAGTTGGCCTGTGCCAGTCATTTAGACAAAATTTGTGATTTTGGATTTCCCGTAGACGAACTGGAATTTTGATTTAATATCAAGTCTTACCTTGCAATGCATGGAAGATCAGTGAAATGTTTTCAAAATAACCTCCCTGAGCGTGACTGGGTAAAATTAGTTTTGAAGACGCATCCACTGTTAACAATCAGATTTGCAAATAAAATGGGGTTTGTTTTCTGTTTTCATGTAAAATAAATTTTTCATACATAAGCCTCTATTTTTATTTCAAGATCCTAGGTGATACTAGATCCCACTACCTATTTGAATTGTATATTTCATGTAAAATGTAGGCTGGGTCCAAGTAACCCCAATCAGGGGGTTACTTGAACCCAAATTTCAATAATTTATTAAATATATATATAATTAAAATTTTGGTTTGAAAAAGACCTAAAATCCTGCGGAATCTTAAAATAAGTTGTTCAAATCAGGTTATCAGCACAAACATGTTTTTAAGGCTATCGTTGGGTAAGAAATGTACAAAAATCTTCACTTTGGGGGTCCAAGTAACCCCAATCTACGGTACTTACGTATGTATATACCCAGGGTTGCTAAAGTTTTCTCGGGCGAAAAGGGGTGACCGATGAAAAGAGCTTAAGAAGCTCTAGAGTAGAGGCTCCTGCCACAAAATGCATTTTGAAGTCAAATTTTTCCTATAACTTCAGGTAAAGTTCCCAGAATTTTACATTGCAAAATTTTCAGTTATTATCATAAATAAGATAACAATAACCGAATAGTTTAATAAATGAGACTTTAATTTTGCTAATTATTTGTTACTCATCGATTAACAGTTCAATATATGGGTTCATAAAAAAATATTTAATTCACAGATGGGTATTCAAGTCTCGACTTATCAAAAATTCAGACCTACTGTTTTAGAGGATATAAGTTTCATTATATACTTTTCTTAATGTCTCAAAACTGTCAACATGTCTCACATCTGTGTACGACATTTTGTCAAATTAGGAGCCTATAAAACAACGAAGGCAAATTATACAGTACTAGTATACAATTAAAATACAAAATTATTTCACTATATTAATGTGCAGCCACTTAGTTGAGGTATTAACTTTCAAGAACATCGGCAGCCGAGAGCTGATGCCAACTGTAGCTGATGTTCACGGGAGATAGTACTTACACCGGACCCCTGAAGCTCACTCACATCACGAGCTGGAGGAATGTTTCCTCTTCTTTTGTTGAACCTTGACTCATCTGTATGCGGGAATATCTTATATTTAGAAGGTGAGATCATAATTTCAGCATGGAGGGAGCTTTTTTATTGTACTTATGCAGACATGGAAATTTAGGAAGGTCTGTGTGACCCTGACATTGTTAAATAACACATTTCTCAAAATACTAATTTAAAATCGAATCACGGTTTAGTTTAGATCCAAACGACCACATTTTTAAATTTTAGAATGGGCATTATAGTATAACAAAAAATTCCTTGCTATCCAGACACGTGGATCGTAGGGACAACTCGCATCTAGTGTGCAGAGAGGGTTCGCAGGCTCCCACTGTCCAGTCGCGTGTGATAATTTGAGGTTAGTTAATCTGCCAAGCAAGATCGGACATAAAAATGTAAGAAAAGCCAGTACTTATTTATTTTTTATAACTTATTATTTTTGCCCTTTTTAATCCTTACTCATAGATGGTTAAAAAAAAGTTCCCTGAACTTTTTCCTTAAGAAGTGGCAGAACCGTTTTGAATATGGCAGTAGTATGACAAACGATGACAATAGGAGTGTGTCCAAAGAAAAAGACAAAGAGAATTCGTACTAGTTTTACTCGGAAGATGATCCCGCACATATTCAGTTTAGTTTCGTAGCCATAACTGATGGTAAAATGTTAAAACCATGGTGCGTTGTTTGCGGAGATGTGCTGGCCAATGAAGCAATGAAACCATCAAAGCTGAAACGGCATTTAAATTCAAATCATAAGAAAATAAATGCAAAGCCAACAGATTTTCTTTGAAATAAAGGGTATTGAATTGAGAAGCCAACAGAAACAGATTATTAGCATTACAAATATAAATATTAGTGCTTTGAGAACTTCTCATAAAATAGCACTTCGTATTGCTAAAGCTAAAAAACCGTATACAATTGCCAAGATATTAGTGAAAGGCTCTATGGATGATGTTTGCTTAGAAATGTTGGGTGAATCCGAGGCAAAGAAGGTGGTTCAAGTGCCGCTCTCCAATGACACTATAGCTCGACGTATTCATGAACTTGTTGAAGATATGGAAGATCAACTTATTGAACAAATAAAGCAAGAGAAGTATTATTCGTTGCAACTTGATGAATCCACAGTTGTTGCTAATAAGTCAATTCTTTTAGTATATGTGCGATTTGAAAATGACGGTGATGTGAAAGAATTCTTTTTTTTCTGCGTCTTTGCCATCATACACAACTAGTATTGAATTGTTTAAAACCATGAACAATTACATTGTCAGCAAATGTGGTTTGGAGTTTTAAGTTTTGTGTAAGAATATGTTCTGATGGTGCAACTGCAATGACGGGAAAATATTCTGGAGTAGTTACCTAGATTAAGGAGTCACCAGAATGTAAATGGACGCACTTCCTCCATCGTGAAAATCTTGTCACAAAAAAATTGTCAGCTGAATTAAACATCTTGCTGAGTGATGTAGTAAAAATTGTGAATTTCGTAAAGGTGAATGCGTTAAATTCGAGATTATTTTCTTCCATGTGTGACAATATGGAATCTGGTCATAAGCAGCTGTTAATGCATGCTGAATTTCGATGGGTATCGAAGGGAAAAGTTCTGTCGAGAATTTTTGAACTAAGAAATGAACTTATGCAGTTTTTGCAAGGCAAGAAACTAGTTTTGTCTCAACTGTTTAAAGATATAATATAGCCAGATTTGCTTATTTGTATTATGTATTTAGTATTTTTAACGATCTTAGTACTTACATACAAGGAAAAAGTGCAACATGTTTCTCCAATGGCAGATAAGATGGGCAAAAGCGAAAGTTAGGTTTGGAAATGCAGAGTTGCCAAGGATTGCTATGATATGTTCCATAATTGAACAACAATTAATTATCAATGAAGTAAATGAGAATATTGATATTGCATGTCTGCGAACAGTTATCAAGGAAAAACTAATGAATTTAACGAACGTTTCGAATTTTATTTTCCATTAGACGAAGATCCACGTAAAGGAAATTCGTGGAATCCTTTATATGATCGATTAAGAATTTTGAAGCACACCGTCATTCGCATCATTTTGGATAAAAGTTAGACATCGACTGCCGGAGTTCCCTGAAATTGCATTAAAATCTCCTTCCTTTCTCGCCACCATTTATCTCTGTGAAAGTGCGTTCTATACTGCTTGTATTATAAAATCAAAACAAAGAAACTGGTTAGATATACATCCCCTGCGTGTAACGCTGTCATCAATCCAACCAAGGTTAGATAAATTAATAAACAAGAAGCAGACACATTTGTCACATGAAGAGTATATAAATTTCTTTCGTTAGTAAGTATTTTGAAATTTTTCATTTTTATAATATGTAACAATGTATGTTAAATTTAATTACCAAAAAAAAATCATTTGAAATTCATATGACTCTGTTCTTTATACATTTACACAGCACCGATCCCCGATGGATTTTACATAAAAATACCTGACCTTCATCATACAAAGTTTGAGTAGCGCTGCTTTTAGAGAAAACTGTTTATAAATATGCGTGATCAGTTGTATTGCATGGATGTGAAATATTATTACCTAATATAAATTTAATCTGACAGTGAAAAAGCTGTTTGACTGCGAATTACGTGTGCTCTATTGATTTTTCAATATCGAATTTTCAATAATTATGACGCCATAAAGGAGAAATTACTTTTCTACGCTTATAAAGCAAAGTCTGTGATAAAAATCCCCCCATAATCAATATTTCCCAATTTATTCTCATCATCCATATTTGTTCTAGATTCTAGATAGATTGCAATTGTCCATCAATGAGCCCAGGCTGTATTTTGTATTTAAAATAAACAGAAACCGAAAATGCTTTTTTCATAAATTTTTCCCACCCACGTATTATATATGATGTCATTTTCTTTTCACGAATCCAGGATGTCGGTCAGTAATAATATACCTAGGCTGTCACGCTATTGCGCAGATATAATTTTGCGTTATATTATTCGTCAGCGTCATAGCAAGGATTGGCGTAAAACAGTTGACATCATCCTCGACTCTTTAGAATTACCTACTGAAGCTCTCACAGTCCTATTTTTATGGCAGATTTACACGTTATTCAGGGGAAAAGAAATGGTTCGATAGTCATTCAATAGTACTGTAAATTCAGTAAAAGCATATTTAATATAGAAAATTTCTATTATAGTCTATTATTTAAGAGAGTAGATTAACTAATTTTGTACTATGTTTTTGTTACAAAAATTTTAAAAGAATTAAGTAACATTCAATCGGACAATATCTCCAAAGAAAACAAATGTACAGATCTCCCAATTCTGTGATGTTTAAGAGCAAGCAACTCATCTGGATTGTTATCGGCAGAAACTACGTTTAAAAGATAACACATCACGAAGAAACTCTTAGAATTCAGTTAAAGTTTTGTCGAAAATCTCGTAATTATATAATTCAGTAACTGCGGCGAAGTTTTTGCAGTTTGACTTAAATAAGACGTTAAGTTTTTCCTTTGGTTTTCTTTTTTTTCGAAAATAATGTAGACTGAAAATATTGACGGTCTAAGAAAAGTCCTCTAAATACACGTGGATTTTCTCCTTTTATCCATAACAAAATCTTAAATGGTAATTTCATGTCACTCTCCTCTACTTGCTTGTACTAGAATTCAAGAAATTAGAGATCTTGATATGACCTTCTATAAGGCCATTAAACCCATTCGAATACACTTTTACCTGATTTTTTTTCCGATACTGAGGGTGGAAAATGCTACTCATGCAAGAAGTCTAACCCTTGGCATCGTGTACTCTGTACTGAGTATAATCTTTCTTGTGGGATTCATACCATGCACCCATTTATATGTCGCACAATTTACTCTATTATACGTAACGAAGATTATATCGTTGCTGGCGTGGTGGTTAATGTATCATCGAAGACGAAAACTAGAAAATCTAGTAAAGCAAATATATATTTTCAAAAAACATGCTGCAATTAACTCACAGTGTTATTATGACTTTAAGTTGAAGCTTTCAATATGTGTGCTCTCGGCTTCCGTACTTTTTCCATCGTTGTATAACTTGCTAGTTGGAGTGTACAAGCGTACTTCTAATTGCAAGCTGTTTGGGATAGAATTGAGTTCAAAGTATGCTCTTGCTTCTCGTGATTTCTTGTGGCTAATGATTGAGCAGCATCTTGACTGGGGCATACATTATGCTGTAGCTATTTTTTATAGCTTTTGTTGTAGACAGATGTGTCATGTTATACAAAACTTGTGCAAAGAGAAGCATAGTTTCTCCATCCCCAAGATTCGTCATCATTATTACTCCATCCGAAAAAATGTGAGGACGATTGAGAAAAGGTTTTCGGTGTTGATACTCGTCTTTCAAGGGCGATGTTTTTTTGAATTTTTCAAGATCTTAGCCTTTTTGTTCTCCAAAAATATTTCCTCTGTAAAACTCACTGTGTTAACATGCGTGTATTCCTGTGTAGCCCTGATTGTGTTTACAAATGTTATTCTCACGGCTGACAGACTGCAAAATCTGTTCAGGAATTTGTGTGAGAAAATGATTGCATCAGGCGAGACAAAACCTGATATTAGTCTTATTGACTTACAGATTATGATATCACTGTCCGAGGACAGGAAAGAAGTGAAATTGTCTAGTGGTGGGATATTTCAGTTGACAAAAAGACTACTTCTAACTGCAACTGTTTCATTCATAAGTTATGGTGTTTTGATGTTCCAGCTTTATAACGGATAGTTAAACACATATATTTTTTTGGAATGAATTTAACTTTTGGTATTTGGATTAGACCAACTGAAAGCAGCACTCTACAAAAAGCGTTCGGAATTAGCCAAAAGGAAACTCATCTTCCATCAAGATAACGCAAGGCTGCATGTTTTTATGGATGACCAGGCAAAAATTGTTGAAGCTTGACTGGGAAGTTTTTAATCATCAGTTGTGTTCACCAGACATTGCACTTTCGGATTTCCATTTATTTCGGTCTTTACAAAATTCTCTTGCTGGAAAAAATTCGATTACCCGAAGAAAGGCAAAACACACCTGTGCCAGTCCTTTACTCCAAAAGATTAAAAGTTTTTGGAGAATTGAATTATGAAGTTGCCTTAGAGATAGCAGGTAGTGGAACAAAACTTTGTTCACTGAAATTATTGGTGAAAATGAAAAGTGTCTTATTTTTATTTGAAAAACTGAATGAACTTTTCGGCCAATCCAATGGTTAATTGTTTAACCGGTTAAGTTCGCCTGCCTTGTTTTGGTGTTAACTTTTACTCCTTCGGGGTTCCCTTTTGTTTTACTAAGCCGATCCGAATTGCACAAGTTCTAATTTTGTTACCGAGGCTCTTTGTGAGCTTATCCAAAAGCAGCCATCATGCTGTCATACCACACAGGTTTGTTGGTATGACAGCATGATGGCTGCTTTTCTTGAGCGGAGTTTCTCTGTACTTTTGTCCGGTGTTTGACGTTAGCGTATTGGTGATCTTTCTTCCTGTGAATGGTAGAGTGTAAAGCCGGGACGGCATCACACTCTATCTACTTTTTTAATCACTGCTCCTCAAGTTAAATATTGTTGGTAGTTGGGAAGAGGGAGAAGATAAAAAAAATAAAATGCCGCTTTGAGCATATACCGTGTATGTCACAATTCCCTCCGGGGTTTGGAAGGCTTATAAAAAAACATATTACCAACACAGCAACAAAGTTGACTTTACTGGAGAAAGAAACATTACAAGTTTTGTTTCACAAATGTGTTAGTGGATGGCGGCACTAGGTCTGATAGCAGTATTCGTGGTTCAGGAAATTGGTTGCTTGTGTGATGGAAAACGAACTAGTCGTCCAAGCCCTTCGGCGGAAAAGGTTACTCGTGTACGAGATGCGTTTGTCCAAAGCCCGAGAAAGTCAATTCGTCAAGCGAGTGTGGAATTACAGATCCCGGGAAAAAGCGAGCGAAACAAGAATTTGACTTGACTTGATATCTGCCGCATCACGAAAGGTTCACATATTGAACATTTGTGAAACAAAACTTGTAATGTTTCTTTCTCCAGTAAAGTCAACTTTGTTGCTGTATTGGTAATGTTATGGTTAATGTAAGACTGTATGTTTTATTTATAATATCACGTCTTTCTCTGTTATGATATATGTATATTTATAGATATAATGTAAGGTGGCTGGATTATTCTATTGGATGGTTGTATAAGGTTGTTTTGTAAAATTTAATTTAATAATATAAAATTAGATATTTGGTAAAACCCCTTTTCTTTCCCTAAACTCTGTTTTCCTTAGAGTAGCCTTTTTCTTTTCAAAATCTATGCCACGGTAACTCTATACCTCCTTCCTTGCCATTTTTTGTCATACGCTTTCGTTGGACCCCGCGGGATCTCGGAGTGTCCATCTAGCTTCGTACCAAAAACACAGCCCAAAGGAATGTTAAGTGATTCTGCACTCAAGCCGGCTCGAGGAGGAGTTTTTTTTCTTCCGCGGTGGGATACAACACCTGAAGAAGGCGAGTTCCTCCGCAGCAAATTAATAAAGGAAAAACAGCCAAGTACCAATGCATGAAAAAATAATTCAGCCTCTAACATCCAAGAAGGGCCAGGGCATTCCTGAGTTAAGGTGGTTGTATGCCCGTAACGCAAGGAGCCGAAAAGAACTATTTTACGTCTTCCATTCCTACGCGCAGGCAAGAAAAAAAAAAAAAAAAGTTTTCCCCTTTTCGCGGGTTTTTTCTTCGGAGGGGGTGGTGTCAAAAAACGGATGGAGTACTGTCGTGACTTCGGAGCGTTTGGCCGTTTTACCCGTTCAGCGTCTCTCCGTCCGATCCCGGAAAATTGAAGTATTCCCTGGTCATTGAAGCAGCTATGGGGCCTCCAAATTTCGATTTTTTGTTTTCTTTTCTTCCTTTCCTTACTTTTCCCTCTCAAATTTTTTTAGCCTACAGTCGACTGAGGTAATATTAAATTTAATTCTATTATAGTTATATTGAGCTCATATAAAGTGTTAAATACCTACAGGTCTCCAGCCATCCGTTCATATGTAATATGTGAGTGTAACCATTGTGATTATTATATATATATAAGTAAATGGATAAGTGCAGATTTAATTTATGATGAGGATAGTCGTAAGGGTAAAAAAATTATTGTAACGTTAAATCATGTAAGGTCTGAATAAATTGTTGTTAAGTTTAAAAATATAATTGTCAAGCCTTTTCTTTTGGTCATTTGAATTCAAGTGTTATTTTTCTTTTGCCCTCAGTTTAATTCTATGGCAGCAAGTTGTATTTATGATTGTGGAGAGGTTGTTTTGGGGGTCAATTTTAGGTCGTCTCCTTTGCTGTAAAGTCGTTTTCTGTAAACTGCTTTAATTTAATTTAATCTTGAAAGAGTCACAATAGTAATGTTATTTTTTTATAAGCCTTCCAAACCCCGGAGGGAATTGTGACACACCCTATATTACCATTAAGTTACCAGTTGAAGCCTGCTAGTGTACAAAAAAATTAATAGGAGCTAGGGCCCCTTCTACAGGCCAAACAAGATATCGTACAATTTCAAGGGCCCAACACAAGACCTACAAGCTATAAAAATCTTTTCCATGAGCCTAGTAGACTCTCTACATTTTTGCCCTTAACCCCGCATTTCCAGAATTTTACCAAAATTTTATAATTCACCAACCATGCTGTTAAATGCTTTAAAAAAAAAAAAAAAAAAGAGGGGGCAATTTTATTAAAGGCAGAGGATGGTCTTGATAGTTGAAGAACTATCCCTCATATTTCCAGAAGGGAACTGTAATAATTCCTGTGTATAATTCCTTAATTTTATTTATCCCAGAAAGTTTTTTACACAAAATTTTGAGTACTTACCAACACTGTTCCTTTCACACTAGTTGGTTATAGGGTTTTTCAAAGATTCTACGAACCCGAAACCTGGGGAATTAGTTATTTAACTAATACAGTAGAATACCAATTATATTCCTTAATTTGGAACCAAGCCCGAATTTAACAAGTCGGACTCGGTGCGGCTCTCGAACAAATGAATAAAAAATACGAGACGAAGTGAGATGGAGATATGTTAGGATGGAGGTTGTATATTGGCGTCATCGTACGCCATAGCTCTATTTCACTCAAGTTTATGAGTTGGGGATTCCCAGCAGCACGTGCATTATGCCGTGTGAACTGCACAATACTTCAACTACGCGACCATGCCTGCTTTCTGTGGTTTGTGTTTGTGTGTTTAGTCTAGTTATGTCTTTCGTTGTGTTGCGTTCTCGCTGCTTCCTATTGCGTAGCAAAACAATATAATTTTTGCAGTTTTTATTCTTTTTTTAGGTATGTATTTATTTTTTTAAAATAACTTTTTAATGTGGGTATACGCCAACCGTATAATTGAGTGCATATTTGCACACTTTTCTAATGCTGTGTAGCTTAGCTGTGTTAAATACAAACTTTAATTATTGGAGTTTATTACAGTTTACAATCCCTAAAATAAATATTTTTGAGGACGTAAGCTAGAAGCACAAATCTGGTGTATGGAAACATTTTCTGTTTAACAAATCACAAGAAATAGCAAAATGCAATATTTGTTCATCAATCCTGAAGGCTTCGGGTTCAAGTACAAAAAGTTTGATAAGCCACATGAAGACAAAACATCAAATTGAAGCATTAACATGCTCTAAATTTGGTAATGATGACGAGCCCAAATTGATATCTCGAAAAACTGATGACTAGTTCACAAAAAATGTAGAATCTGTTGAAGAGGTTATAGCAAAATTAGTTGTTGTAGATGGTATGACATTTCATCAGCTTGCCAATAGTTTATTGACAAGACGAGCTTTTAAAGCATCTAGTGTGCTCCTTCCTAGTAGTCCTAGCCAAACAAAAATTTTATTTATGAAACATTTTCAAACTGTGCAGAGCAAAATCATTAAAATAATCAGAGAAATCAAAGAGGACAATGGTCGGTTTTCAATTAATTTCGATGAAACCACATCAATACGAAACTGTAGATTATCACCCTGAATATACTGTTCCACCGGCTTCAAATCTCTTGGTTTAATTGGAGTTATGGGAGGCGTAAATGCAGAAAGAGTAATTCAGATTGTAAAAGAAAGGCTAAGTGAGTATGATATTTCATTGGATAATGGTGTGGTAGCTTCAATCACTGATGGTGCAAGCATAATGTTGAAGTATGGCCGTTATACTAGCCCATTCCATATTGTTTGCATGGCACATGCTATTCATTTGGTAGTCTGTGATGTTCTGTATAAAAGTTCAGAAATTAGATCAGAACAACAGACTGACCAAGAAAATGAGCAAATTGAAGATCGTGACTCGGACTAAGAAGATGAAAATGAGGATTCTGTTGAAGAACCCACCGAGTACAAGGACAACCAAACAATATTTATTCCTGAGCTTCAGAAGATTGTTGTAAAAGTCAGGAAAATGGTCAAAATGTTCTGAAAGTTCTCTGTTTGTAATGATACAAATCTGCAACCACAAACTTGGAAACCTTTGGTAAAGAGAACCTTTTGCTGGACAGTAAAATCTGATGGAATTCTTTTTTAAAAATGCTGCAACATTTTTATGGGATGAGGAAAGAAGTTAAAATTGCAATGCTTTAACTGGATTATCACTTTGATCTCAATAATCAGGAATTACACAAGATTAAAGAATTATGTGATGCGCTTACTCTCCTTGAAGTCGCAGTGCAATATTTATGTATTTATGTATAAAATGTCGATCTTACTCTCTCTGAAAAAGTATTAGCATTTATAGTGAATAAGCTAAGAAACGTAAACACTCCTATTGCGAATGTTCTACTTCAAAAATTTGAAATTCGATTCAAAGAGCATCGGAACCCAAAGCTGGCTCATGTCATTAAATTTTTGAAAAATCCAGATTTCGTCAATGAATCATATGATGAGTTTGGTGGTAAAATTTTTAAAAACAAAATATTTGATCTGGCAACAACCTCAATAAAATGATTATTCAACGTAAATGATAATGGTTCAGAGTCTGAACCAGAAGTAGCAGTTGAGGTGGGAGTTAAATATGGAATTGAAGATGCTGCTACGAGTATTGGTGCTTGTACTAAACAAATGTCCCTATCTGATGAGCTTAGTATGTTCCTGCAGGAGAATAATAAGGAAAATCATAAAAAATAAAAATCTGGTTCATATATCATAAGAAAAGAAATTGAGTTGGTTCGGGCAACAAAAAACCGACCTGAAATGCTAGATAAACTTTTCAGGTCTTTAACAACAATTCGACCAACTTCGGTAGAAGCAGAACAAGCATTTTCTGTAATGGGTCTCTTTGCTAATAAACTCTGAAGCCAACTCAATGATGATACGTTGAGTGCAATGATGGTTGTAAGGCAGTTTTATGAAAAATGAGATATTTGTACCACTTTTATTTATCTTATATGTATATGTTAATTCACATTAAATTTATTTACTGTTATTTTTTATATTTGAAATTCTGAAATAAATTAAATGCTTCTAATAAACTATTTATTATTTTAGTTCTTTGCTATTGACCCCCTGGAACCAACCAAGTAAACTCGGGTTTTAAATTAAAAAAAACCTGTCAAACCCAAAACCCGGGTTTTCAAAATGCTCAAAATCGAAAAACATAATTGCATACGTGCCAAGTGTTCCGTAAAAAACGTATTTGTTCCGTTTTTGTAAGCTTTGTTACAAAAATAAGTTTTCAAGCAAAAATGTCTAGTTATTTTTCCATCCGCAATGCTATTGCTTTTCTTCCCCCACATCGCATTTTCGAGATTCATATTTTCTCTTCCTACAGTGAGAGTTCTGTCCGTTGTCTTTGCTATGGCGTCATTTACTGCACTGCCATGTCATGCCCAGCATTACGATCCATCAAATCAGTGTTTCCCCTCCGTCTACGCCCCGCTAAATATGTCTAAAATGCGAAGGATCCAGACTTATACCCCTAAGTATTCTGAAGAATTTGATTTTATTCCGAAACATCAGAATTTGTCAAAGATTTGTCTTAAAGCAAACTTTTACAGTTCTATTCTTGTGTTAGAAAATAGTATACCACATCTTGTTGCTATATAGTTGCTAATTTTCCTCATGATTCGGAACTTTTGCAGCATGCCGAAGTTGTGGATATCGCAAAACTCCAAGAAAATAACTTTTCTGTTGCGAGGTATTTTGTGGGAAAATATCCCAATTTATTACTTAGATGATGAATCTCAATATGAGGCCATTGATGCTTTGGAAACCGAATTTTAAACTTCCAGCTTACCGAAATCCCTTCAGATATCTTAGCAGAAAAAAAGAGTTGATAGACAGTGGGCAAACCTCTCAAAAAAAAAAAAAGGACCTCTTGCAAAGTTAAAATTTGAAAAACTTTCAAGACTGATGCTTGGTATATTGACATTTCCATACAGTAAGGCTGCCTGCGAAAGAATTTTTAGTTTGGTTCGCAGAAACAAAACTGATTTCAGAAGCTCTCTTAAGCCTGAGACATTGCAAGTAATTTTAGTTGCAAAGTTCCGTACGGCTGAACCATGCTATAAACAAACTTACGACAAACAATGTTTTAAAAAGGCAAAATCCTGTACACATGCATCTCTTAATTGAAATTTATGCTATTCATTAAATTTTTGTAATAATAAATGTAATTAAATAAGCTACCTATCTTACTGTTATTATTTCATTGTGTATTTATTCTGCCAAGTATTAAATATGGTGAGCAACCAAGGTAAGCACACCTTTTTATAATTTAATGTTTATGATGTCATTTAATCATACGATTTATGGTCGCGCGCTGTGTTCCTTATTTTTTTCTTGAGAGGTTGGCAGCTATGTAATTGGTTACAAACCACATTAAAGACATTTCAATCAGCTTATAATTCAAGAGAAAGGAAAGTTGCTACATTTCTTGTGTGTTGCTGCAGATAGCCAAAACATGAATTTTAAGGGATCAGGTGAAAATGTCAAGCAACTCCTACTCCTATTACTTAAATTTCCCTGAAGGGATATTTAAATTTAAACTCTCTGCTTGAATTTTTCTCCAATTTAAAACATTGATTTTGAAATTACCAAACTTTTCTAAGTTCACCCTAACTAATCATGAAGATATCAATGAGTTTTCCATTATCATTTCTACATCGTAATTGCCTATCCTTTTACATACTGTTTTGTGACTTGTTTTAATTTTAAACAACCATAAAAAAAACTACAACACTGTTAAGAAACAAGATTTTATTTGAGAAGTATGCCGAAATTAAGATGAAGCATGAGCAATGCAGAAATATTAAAAAATACTTCATGAGTGTTAAACAAGAGTCCAAATAATCAATGAAGCTATCACACCTTGTCTTAAACAAACATAGCAGACATTTGATTTACAATCTATTCAATTAGTTTGATCAATCGTCATCAGGATCATTGCCAGGACCACCTCTTGGTTTGGGTCCACCAGCAGGTTTAGACATGATAATCTGAAATAGATCAAAGCACATGTAATACTGGCACGATTTCAACACACTTCACAGCACTTATTTACATAGTGTAATCATTACTTAGACACACACAAAAATTAAATCTTACACAATTTCTCCTGTTAAAGGATAGGCGCATAACAATGTTCTATGTCTCAGGCATATTTAGGACCACAAAATGAAAGACCAAAGAAAGTAACAAGATTAATCAGGAATACCTGATTGACAGTAACCAATTTTTTTTGCATAACTAAATTTTGAAAAAATATAAAAAAATTATTGGAAAAAATTATGTATTCTGACATATTGATTTTCATTTTTTCAATATACAGATGAACAAACTGACATATCAAATATCATGATAAGTTTGAATCTGCATATAAATAGAGAATACACACATTTATCAACCTTTTTACCATTGTGACCGAGATAGTCTTGAGGTAGATTTTTTTTTCTTGCATCTTATTGTCAAACCCGAATTTATCTCGGGACAAGTTGATTTGGGCTTTATTCAATAGATGGCAGTTCATGTACAATATTTTGTACTAAACATTTGATTTTTGCAATAAAAAAAATTGACATTTTCTGTACCAAACTCATCAAAATAACTTGACAGTTAAAAGGTTAGTGCACTGAAACTATTCTATAAAATTCTTTGAAATTCTATTATTTTGATAATAAAATGCTCTTTAGATGTATGTTATGATAAAATATCTCCAGAGATTAAGGTTTTCCAATCACATGAAAACTATTACCATATTTTCCGGCATATAACATGCTGCGATAATTTTAAAGTATGCATTACACACCGGCAAATACAATAGTTTAGTTTTGTTTGTTTACCTTAAATATTATTATTTTTTAATGAATAAAAATTATGAATAGTCAAACACTTGCATATAATTGTTAAAAAATTCCATACACAGTAGTACAAGCAATTTAAACTGCCAAAAATTCCATATAATCTTCAATAAGATGGAAACATTTGGTCCATCAAGATTATAAATTTAATAAGTACCATCAACTGGGGGTAACTTTGGCCCAACAAACGAAAAAAGATTGTATGTGCTGTACCTAGACAAAGGAGAGTGATTACCACTTGTTTATTGCAAGGGCCAATAGGTGGAAGTACTGCCTTGACTTTCTCAGTTTTGTCTTGTAGTTCCTCAATTTACCACAACTACAATGTGCTCCACTTTGATATCACTAAAACGTATATTGTTGTTGTCTTCTAACTTTTCCTTGTAAATGTGATAGAGTACGTGATTCAGAGCAGGTAAGCGAATTGCCTCAATTTATTATTGTTTCAACTATTTTCACTGTCATTATCTTGATTTATTTTGTGGTTTGCCAACTAATGAATATTTACTATATTAGGCATACTTTGTCCCAGGTCTTGGGGTAACTTTGGCCCAACATGGCATTTGGGCCAAATTTACTCTAACTACTCCTTCTACTTCTAAAAAGGGTCCAGTATCAAAGAGGCAAAAACGACAATGCTCCAGCTCACCAGAAAGTAATAAACAAAAACATTACAAACAAGCAAGTAAATCTCAAAGACAGACAGACTCTGAATTTGTACATGTATGCTGTAGATGATTTTGTTACTGTGATGTACAATGGTGTTAAATATCCTAGAAAGATTTTAAGTTTAACAGATATCGACTGACTGTTGAATGTATGAAAAGAAAACTCAAATTTTGGCGTTGGCCAGAAAAACAAGACTGTATAAATTATGAGTGGGAAGAAGTGTGTGGGAAAATCAATCCTCTGATAATTGAGTCAAAGAGGAATCAATTTATTGTTCCAGAACTGTATTATGTTTCTTCTCCATAGTTTAGACTATCAATTCATCAAAACGTATAATACTGTTAAATTACTGTTTATCTATTATTATTCTATTTTCTTTGAAAATTCCACTTGTAATTTAAAAATAAAATCAGTTTTGCATAGAAAATATGTTGATTTATTGATTTTTTTCCAAATTAAGCTTGAGATTAACTCGGATTAGATAAGATATTATTGATAGATAATTTGGCAATACTTGTACATGGTCTAACATTGGCCTAAGCTATCTCAACAATTTAAATGTTTGGTTTTCAAGAGATGGGCCAAAGTTGCCCCAATTCAAGGTAACATTAGCCCAAAAATTTAAAAATTGTTTCAAGTTTGTATGTATACTTTAACAATGGTTTATATTACAGTTAAATATGTTAAAATAATATAAACCACTTACCATATCAAATTTTAATTGGTTTACAACAATTATTTGCTTTTCCTTTGAAATAAACATGAAAAATGGGACAAAGTTACTCCAGTTGACGGTATGCACAAGGTGATTGTAAGTTCATATAAGTTGAGGACAAAATACAAATAAGTTGGGAAAAAAAAATCCACAATGCTTTTACAGGGTATAGCTTCAAGCTTTTTTTAAAATTAATCCCAGATTGTCTAGCAAGGCTAGACAATCTCCATGAAACCAAAAATATCTAAAGTCTAAAATCGGTAGAGAGTCCAGAAGGACCTCGTCCTTTGTAAAACCCAAACAAGCCAAAAGATGGGCAGGGGAGGCCATGTCATCTGAGCACCAGTGGCACTCTGGGAAGATCTTCTGACCCTGCTGAAAAGTGAGTGCTTTTAAATGACCACTCATGAAGCACGAGAAGGCCGTTTGATATTTTCTGGGCTTGAGCTGGAAAGACCCACCCGGACATCTTCCAAAGTACCATGGGTGGCAAGGAGGAGTTCTTCAAAGATGGTTTTGCTCTATCTTCTTAAGGGAGTAAATCTCTCTAAAAGTAAGAACCTTACAAGGGATCACATACTCCTCAGCAGCAGTCCTGGCCCTTTCATTACCGTCAATCCCAACATGGGAAGGGATCCACTGAAAATGAATAGCGTGTCCAGATGAAAGCCAGTTAAGAAGATCTAAAATGTCCAGGCTAGTCTGATCCCCAATAATAGTCCAGTTAGAGAGGTGCTGAATTGAAGCACGACTGTCAGTTAAAATCCAGACATCGTGAAATTGATCCTCAACTTGACACGCATACTGCAAGCCCTTCTTGATAGCAATAAGCTCTGATCTAAAAACTGAACAGAAATCTGGATTTTTAATCTTAAATTCCACAGCAGCAGTAGGAGTTCGTATGTGCACTCCACTACCAGAAATTCCCCCAATCACCCCTGCTGCCATTCGTATATATCTTTAAAGAAGATTGACGGATTCCATGGATAGTATCTAGAGCTAATTGTCTGATGAGGGCCGAAATCTCAGAGTTTTTTTAGCTTCAAGCTATATAGGTCTTAAGGCCTGGTAAATGGTTAGATCTATTTAGCTTCAAGCTAAATAGGTCTAACTATTTACCAGGCGTTAAGAACATTAGATGTAGTTGTCTTGTAGGATTTGTGATTTGTTCTGTGAGACAATCACTATGATGCTCCCAAAGACCAGGCCAATGGTTACACCTGTTGTTGTTGCTAATGCCCCCTGGTTGGATGTTCCATTCACTAGGTCCTAATAGGCTAATGGGCTGAAAGGAGCAGCTCCTGTCTTAAATTAGCACCACAAGGGTCAAAGTCCGGCTTGGCTAAATGACTGGTACTAAAATTTTGAACCAAGTCAAGTAATGAGACCGGAACACTTGACTACACACCACTAGAGGTAAATTTGAGAACTTGGAAGACACTGCAGCCACGACCTATTTTATGTGCCTTGGCCACCATTAGTAAACACGGTGGTGGATTTCCAGTGATGAGCATCGAACCAGGGATGTTCAGATCACTGGCACACTGTTCTTGCCAACTGGGCCACTGCGCTCATGGTTACACCTATTGGCTTGAGACTAACTGCTCCTCAATAAATTTATGACGAGTTAGGATTCTTATTCTTAACTGGCAAATGTAACATTTCAAGCATTTAAGTAAAGTTATTTCAGAAACTTGGTAATTATTAAGAAAACAATCATATAAACATAATATATGGTAACATTATACTTACTTGATCAACTCTCAAAATTGTGTTTACTACAGTAGCAGCATTTTTTATTGCCCAGTGTTTGGTTATATATAGATCTAAGATACCAGCTTGTTCAACATTTTTAACACCATGATTTTCACCCTGAAATTAATTCAAAAGGATTTCATGAAATAATTCTTACAGAAAATAATAATGCTTACAGTTATACTGAAGTCCCTACTTAAATTCATGCTTTCAACCAACATAAGTAAGGTAATGAAAAAAAGCCAAATGAGGATCAAGATATGTAAAAAGAACTACAGTGATTTCCGCTTATAAGAATCACGTTTGTTATTACTGTTTTTGATTCTTATAACCGAAACTTCCCTTTGGACAGGCACACACACACAAATATATACTTGTACATATATATTAACACACAGGCACATATATACATAATTTACCATTAAATACTCTTTAATTTACGTTATTTATTAAAATTATTTTTTATAATTTTAAAAATACTCAATTTCTAAACAAAATACTATAACTCAATTTCTAGACCTATAAGTAACAACACATGATTATAAAATCAACAAGAGGCAGCTTCTCTTTGACTACACTTAAGAGCATCATATCTAATTAACAAGTTCTGTTTTTCAGAAAAACTAAGAGTTTTCCTTGTTTTTATCATATTTGAATTTGACTATCAAAAAGTTCTAACACTAACTGGCAATTTTGTTAGAAAACTAAAGTGAATACTAGCGACGTATGCTTATTACAGTCTCAGACGAAGATTCACTTTATAGCTTACGTTTCACGGTTTGATTCTGAATCAAACCGTGAAACGTTTGATTCAGCATCTGGTTCATCTGATTCAGCAAAATGGATCCATTTATGTTTCACGGTTTGAAGTGCTGAATCCACTGTCCCGTTCGCGTAAGTGATGGTGGACACTTCATAGAAGATTTATGTGTTTCAGCATCCAGAAATCCACAACCAGGAAGTAAGTGGTGGGAAAAAAGGAGTGCCTGTCTGGAGAAAAGTGAAATCGGACCCGGGCGAGTTAGATGCCCCTGGGTAAAGCTAATAAGACAGTGTTTAGCAAAAGCGTATAAGGAGAAACTCTTATGTTATGTCTAAAGGAATGTATTTTACGACTGTTTTCCACCCCAAAGTTTTATCAATCTTTCTTTTCAAAAACTTAAGAAAGAATTTCGTACCTTTTGAGAGTTCAAGTGGCATTTTTTGGAAAAATGAAAGGAAGGCGAAGATTGCAAACTGATTCTTATAACCGGTGGATTGATTCTTTAAAGCGGAAATTTTAACATGGAAATAATACATTTGTTTTTGCGATATTGATTCTTATAACCACTGATCACTATAAGCGGTGGTTACTGTACATGCAATTATTTCACTTAAGAAATATTGTTAAAACTTTAAATAGAAAGATTAAAATATTATTTAGAAATCCTTGTTGTGGCAAATAAATACTTGAACAAACAATTCTCAATACAAATATACACCAAGAGTTTCTATCATAGTATCAGCAATTAAAATTTTCAAATTTCTGAGAGTAATCTGGGATCTTTAAGCAATCAAACAATGTTTATGATTTCCAATTTTTTCCCTAATAACCTAAACAATAAAACCTTTTGAGAGAAAAGTTGACATGAAAGAAAATTAATGATTAGCAAGAAAACAACATAAATCGTAGTTAACGGCTCTTCCTTTCAAAAAGTCTATAATGGAAATAGGTTGGTTATAAAATATTTGAGACCACTAATAATTTCCCAATTGATTCAAACAGGATTTAAACTTGGCATTGGAAAAATTTATAATTCAGAAGAATTATTTTAAGCTAATATAATTAATATTAAATCATATTCTTTCACATGAAAACACTGGAATTTGGAAGTTTTTCATATATATATATATATATATATATATAAATATATATAAAGACCTTTCTTGTGTAATGAAAAAGTACAATGTATACAACAAATTAAAGTAAAAAAATATAGAAGATATTTAATAGAAAATTATTGAATTTTGGCACTTATAACAAATATTCACTTTTAGCAGCAGTGAATTTTAGGTAATTTTTTTATATTTTTTGGTTAGATTTGTAATTAACTTCTGAATTGTAATTTGTTAAAATGATGCAATTTCAATAAAATTGTGCCAAAAATCTATGTTTTGGAGCATGGTGTGAACAGACATTAGGGGATATTGCAGTTTAACACGTTTGTACAAATGCAATATCCCTATAACACACTTTTAACAAGAAAAAAAAAATCGATATTTTATGAATAAATTTTGTGACTCTCTAGTGATGCATAAAAATGCTAGGATCTAGCCAAATAAAAAGCAAAAAATATACCTCTACATCAACACCCATGCTTCTATCACCTTCTTGGTGTGTAGCATACAGCTTTGAAATAACTTCATTTGACTGCAAACAGATGATTATATTAGTAAAATAAGCTAATTTTAAGAGTAAAGAAAATGAAATTTACTAAACTGGTTTTACTAAAAATACCTTTAATCCAGCATTGTCAGCAAGAGCTTTAGGTAATGATTCTAGGGCTTCAGCAAATTTCTTGACAGAATATTGTTCAAGACCTGGTAGAGTCTAAGCAAAGAAAACTCATTAATATTTTTAAAAAGGTACAAAGTTATTGTATACATTTCTATCAAAAGAATTTTAGGCAGTAAGAAATGTCTTTGTGTTTTTTAAACTATACAAACTAATAACAAGGTATTAGTGATTAATTCATTCTATTAAAACATTAACATAATTGTTCTAACAAAACAGAAGAATTTATTACACATGCTATTGCTTGATTCTGCTAAGGGGACGTCCATTAATTACGTGAGGCGATTTTTCGACCCCCCTCATAATCTCATGTGAGATTTTTTTAAATACGTATTTTTAGTGTAAATACGTTAATCTGATTGATTGCGTTGGATTTATTTTTTAAAAAAAAACACAATTTGCTTATTTATTTTTATTTAAGACTAGTTAAGACTACTAAGATCGTAGTCTAGAATCACAGTGATAAAATCTTACAGTAAAAAACTTAAATAGGAACTAGTAAAATTTGTAAAAGAATATTCATTCTAATTCAGTCCACAGGGACTCATGCGTGGTCTCAAGAGTGACTACTGGAACTATTGTGTAGGATTTAGCCATACTTTAGTGTAGAAACATGTTTTACTTAATATAACCCAGTTTTCTCGCAATTTTACACTATTTCTTGCGGAAAAATATTACGTGATATTTGTCGAGACCTCCCCTAAAAGCCTCACGTGGTGTAAGCAAGCTATTTTCATTTTAAGAACAAAGGAATTGAGAATATCCTAAATAGAAAAGCAGGCAATTAATATATCCTCCCATAACCCTGAGTCTTGTGGGTGCCAAAACTTATGTAACAGGCCATGGGACTCAGAGCCCAGAAAACTGGCCTAGGGGCCTCTGGGCAACGGGTGCAGAGTGCAAGGGTAATGTGACAACACCATGAAGATTATTTACGCCACAGCTAGGTTTTGCCCGGAGCTCTCTCTATCTGCTTCATTACTTCTTTGCTTATCTCTCGCATACTTTTGTCCCTTGTCAGCGGACTGCTTCCAACAACTCTAGAATGTAAAATCTGTATTCAAAAGTCACGGCAGAAGATTCTGGTGGCTGGCTTATTTGTGTCCATGTCATCAGTGTCAGTTTGTGTCAAGCCATTTTGTAGTGTACATTTCTTCCATGTTGCCACCTTGAAGTTTAATTCCAGGGGTTAAAGTAGTTCAGCTGTTCAACGTGTGGACTATGTTTTCCTTGAATGTTTACTGGTGTTCTCCACTCCGGTCTCATCTATACTTTTCTATGTTAAAAGGATGTGCATGATGTTACACACACACACACACACACACACACACACACACACACACACACACACACACACATATATATATATATATATATATATATATATATATATATATATATATATTTATTTATTCATATATATTTACCTCTCCATACTTTGCTATCTGCTTAGCTAACTCTATTTCTGTAGCTCCAGCACCAGGAACTAATCTTCCATCCTAAATTAACAAGGTTAAATAATGTGAATAATACAATCAATAAATAAAAATTCCAGTATGAAAAACAAAGGCCAGAAGTAAAATAGCAAACCTGAGATAAGGCTTTGTAGTTATTTACACCATCATCAACAGCTCTACTTATTTCATCCATGACACTATCTGTAGACCCTCTTATTACTATAGTTGAAATTCGAGACACTACATTTTCTGAGAGGGAAGGGAAAAGGGAAATTACTACAACTCAGAATATAAACCTTGAAATGCTAGATATTTGAATTTTTGGAGGTACATTAGGAGAGAGAGAGAGAGAGAGAGAAAGAAAATTCAAGAATTCAGTTACCTTGCTTAAAAATAACAACAGCTGTGTCACCTATTTCAGACACAAAAACTTGATCACAAAAACCAATTTCTTCTTGAGATGGAGGAGTCTGCAAATGAATACGTAATACAATTAACCAACTTAGATGTCATTAGGTACACTTAAAGATTTAAAATATACATAAAGGCACAAAATAAAAATATAACATTAAACACAAATAGCCTTTTTATTTGCAAAAAATAACTCACTCACCCTTCATTAGCACTATATAACAAAATCTACTCCACAGATACAATAACAAATTTAAATCACATACACAACTATTTTTTAATCACATAGTAATTTTATAATATTAGCAAAAATGTATCAATAATTCAGATTATCAAAGTTTTAAAGATTACCATTTTAGGAAGGGGCACAGCATTAACTGTTTTACACAGTCTTCTAACATCAAATTTTGACTGCAGACGCACTGCCATCAACCCATATTTATTCAAGTAATGAATTGCCATATCACCAAACTTTCCACCAGCTACCACAACATTGACTCCTGCCTCAGCTATGGCCTTCACTTGCTGAAGATTGAAAAATGTATATTATTTTCACACATAAGAAAAGAAATAAACTTACGCACACACACACATTTCATCTTTTAAACTGAAAATGCAAACATAGTTGAAAAGTAAACTATAAAAAAAATTTCGGGCATAAAAATTATCATGCCTATTTTCTCACAGGTTAGTATTTTAACTCAGATAACTTTATTCTTAAACTAAAATTTCAGAAAACTCTCTTAGATGAAGGCAATATAAAAGTTATTAGTGTTTATTCAAGATGAACAAAGAATAATTTTATGATTGAACTTAAGTAGTGCCTGTGATAGCATTTGAAACAGGAAATATTCCAGTTTAAGCAGTTTTACACAGCCAATTAATAGAAAATATTTGACAAATCAACAGAAAATTTCAAAATAATTAGAAAAAGTAGCATTTTTCTAGTCATTCATCACTTGGTTTGACAGAGCTAAAGGAAACATAATAAAAAATGGGCCTCCTTCGGCTTGCTATCAAACTGAGGACTCAATAATTTTAGTGTTTACAAATAATTGAAAAACTTTATTATTTATTTTTTTGGAAAAAAAAAGGGGGAGGGCTACAGTGAAATAATTACTCTTTCAGCAATATTTTATCAAACTCTTTTAGAACTATAATTGGTTTATAGGTTTTAATGCCTGAGAACATGATGAATTGTGCTCATAAAAATGAAGAATGAGGGACATTATTTACTTAAGGGGATGCATCAGTAGACCTCGCAGATCGTTCGGTTCAATGTTAATGAATTGCGAAATAAATCTTTGCATACCGGGTTCCCTAATGAATATTTTTGAATTCTGTTTTCGGAATCTGAAAGTAGACTTCCAAAATAAATGCGTGGCTTTGCTAATTTTTTTTAATTATTATTCAAAATATTTTTAAAATTAAGTTAAAGGTTCAAAATTCCAAAACGAGAGGCATCGCTTGCTAAAAAGCTCTGTAACAAAATAACTAATAATAATTTGAAAATTTGGAAAACAAGACGCAAATCTTGAAACTTCATGCTTTTTTTAAAGATTTTTTTTACATTTTTTGTGTTAATAGGTAATTTGTATTCTAAGCAGTTATTTTGCATTTCCATCTGTAAAATGGGAGTTTTTGGCTAAAAGCTCCGCCTCCACTGGTAGTGGGGGAAGATTGCTACTTTCCCCCTCAACGTTCCCCCTCTCTGTCCAGCTGGGCAGTAATTCTATACCTGAAGGAGGGAGATGACACAAAGAACCTGACACAAAGAATTTGCGCTTGTGTATTCATTTTACTTGTGCTTCCTTGTGAGTTTTGAGATCCATCGGAAAGAATAGTAGTACTATTTCTCTCGTTCTATAAGTGTTTATTTCCGTAAATAAGATTAATGTTCATTTAACATAAATATCACATCTTCGTGCTTTCCATGTAAAGAGTTCTCAAATTTCATTTCACCTGTTAACCTATATTTATTTCAATCAATATTTATTTCGATAAGTGCTACTCCTGTAGCACTTATCGTTAGACGTTCACCTTTTGTTAGACACCGCTATTTTACTGGCTACTTTATGATAGGAAACACATATAGATGAGCAAACATTGCTCCCTATGAGGGAGACGACACAAAATCAACCAAGCCTTATTCGGGATTTGAACCCCAAGCCCACTGCGTGGAAGCACAGGACGCTAAACACAATACCATGTTGGCAGCTGGTACGCACACACACACAAACATATATATATATATATAGATATTTAAAATTAAGATAATTAAAAGGGCAGATGTGACCATTTAATACTCCTCTAACCTGAAATAAGATAGACATATATAAATAAGCAAAAAACGGAATTGGAGGTGGTATAGTTGATGACTGGGGGGGGGGTTGTGACCCCCCATCCCCGGTTAAACATGTTTTAAGCCAGGCAACACTCCCGGAGGTCGGCTATAACACCAAGACAGTAATAAAAAATTATGAAGAGGAAAAATATTTTAGGTGAAATAGATAAGTTAAACCAGATAGTTTACTAATGTAGTCAACTAAAACATAATTACAAGATGAATAGAATGAAAAAAAATCTTAATACTAAGTTACAGAAATAGAATAATACTAATTAACTAAATAATTATTCACTAACATATACACTATATATATACAAAATACTTAGCTCCCACCAAGCAAAGAGACACGAAACCCATGCACACTCACATTTTATAGACATAGTAGGGATAAATATCGCCGTATTAGGGAAATTTTTTTAGTGTTGCCAACTTATTTTAAAACGATTCATACAATCTTTATTGTCTAAATTAAAAAACTGGGTTAGAATAGATACGAGGAAATTGACTGGAAAACCCTGGTCAATAGCTATAGTTAAGAATTTAATTATACTGACGTCCATAGTTTTTTTGTTTGAATGTAAACGTTGACAACGTATTAACTGGTTAGTAACTATATTGCGTTTAATATTTAAATGTAGAGCATTATTCCATTTCATAATCCTAACAGTTTTAAAGCTGTAAAACTCGCGTTTATCATATAGACACTAATATATCAATACTAACTAATAGTTGATACTAATATATCAATTGCTCGGTCTGTCAATAATAGGGTATTTGACAGATCGTCAGCATGCAACCCTAGTCTTAGTGCCCCTAGTCTTATTACTAGTTATTTTACTAAATCCGTGCCTAATTTAAGTGAAAGCAAAAAAACTGTAATTTTTAATACTTCTCCCGCTTCCTCACTAAAATTACCTTTATACACGAATAGGAGTTTTTATCCTAACATGGGTCTTTTCAAATACCGACGTTGTAACGACAAAAGATGTAAATTGTGTCCCAGCGCAAACCCTTCTCAGGTTAACACTGACTTAAAATCAAAAATCTTTTGCAAAGTTTATAATTGTGTTTACAAATTGACTTGCAAAGTATGTAATTTATCTTATATAGGACAAACTAAGAACACTTTAAACATCAGATTAAATCAACACCGTAGCAGTATTTATCGCTGTGATACTAATACTGAAGATTGTTCTTTTGAAATCATACATTTTAAAAATCATGGTGTAGACAGTATTATTGTGTCTATTATTGATGTGATTCCTGACACTAAAACTAGACTTTGGTGGGAAGGTAATCATATTAGATTACATTCAACTGCTTACCCTTACGGTCTTAACACCAACATTTACGATAAAAATTACAATTGGAATTATATTGTTAAATCAAATACACAAAGTGTATTGAAACAGAATTCTAACTATTCCAGTAATAATATCTATCTAAAGCGTAAGCAAAGAGGTGGCCGTCGTAATAAATATAAATATAAAGATTATATCGACTCTTTCAACAGGCTATGTAAAACTATAAATTTAAAACCGGATTATCCAATAAAATGGATTAAAAACTGCTTTACAAGATCATTTTGCTATAACTTATGTTGATAAAGTTTCTGCTAACTATGCATTTATATGCAAAAACTTTTATTGTGAAAAACTATTACAGTGCTATAATGATAATACTGTTTATAGAAAACTAGATTCTACGTCTTGTACTATACAAAATCGTATCAAAGCGTTATATCATCGTGCAGGTTATGATATTAAAAATCTTAGGTTTCCTTATTTAGTCTTAATCCCTAAATTTCATAAATCGCCTGTTAAATTTAGAACTGTTACTGTGGGCTGCAATACATACTTAACGCTTGCTAATAATAAACTTTTAAACATACTTAAAATAGTTTATAAAAAAATAAGTAAAGAGGGTGGCTATTTCATCAATAATAGCTTAGAAATAGTTAAACAGATAAAAGGTAAAGGTGATATAACAAACGTTAAAAGCTACGATTTTACGGATCTTTTCAACTCTATCGACCTAAAAGATCTCTATAGTATTATTCATGGATTATACGATCAATATGATTTAAAGACGTATATAACTGAAAATAAATATCGTGCGTTATTAGATCTTGTACTTTATGAAACAGTTTTATATAATGGTAGTAACTTCTTTAAACAAATACATGGAATACCAATGGGTGGAGGATGCTCATCTGCTTTAGCAGATATATACCTTCACTTTTATGAAAGAGGTGTAATGATTCTAATTGAAATTATGTTTTTCCGATATGTATATGATATACTCATATGTTTTAATGAAAACTTAAATGAAATAGATATTAATTTTTACCCTAAAAATCTTAAACTAGTGGAGACTGATAAAGATAACTATGGAAATTTGGTATTTTTAGACTTGAGTTTAAATGTTAATCAAAATCTAATATCATACTGTCTATATGATAAACGCGAGTTTTACAGCTTTAAAACTGTTAGGATTATGAAATGGAATAATGCTCTACATTTAAATATTAAACGCAATATAGTTACTAACCAGTTAAGACAGGTCTTTCCACATCTTTATTGCATATATAAGATAATCCAAATGATAAATACTCATCACGATATTTTTTAATTTTACGTTTCTTGATGGATTTCAAGGTTGATGCTCCATCATCTAAGTCGCTTTCATCTATATTTTGTTTCAGTGTGAATCCAATTTTTAGCCAACGATCCACCTGAGTCGCCAGTCTATTTATAGCTACGTGTTCCCACGCCGCGCAATAGTCACAACAATGCAAAAAATTGCCTTATTTTATTTATTTTTACGTATTTGCAGTTGAATAAAAATAATAAATTTTTTACTAATTATTGTTTACTTATGTTAAAAACTAGTTAAGTAACAACAAATACAAAAGTCTCGACCATGTAGGATTTTTATTAAATGAGATATTTGATTAAAAGTGAAAAGTTGGGGGATGTAAAGTTAATGTCAAAATTGTTTTGCGGACCCCCAGGGGTCCACGGACGACAGTTTAAGAACCTATGTGCTAAATCATAGTGTACACTGAAGTCATAATAATCAATAATAATTGCAGTAAGTAAGTTGTTTTAATTATAATTATTAGGAATAAACTTATTCCACTTTCAATAAAAAATATTTTTGCGATAACATTTTATAGCCAAAATTCTTTTGTTTACTTTATGAAAAAATTGTATTCCATTGAATGTATGATTCCAAATATGAAGAGAAGGTGTCTATATCTTACTAAAATTACCGTTAACCCACTTTTTTTTAAAAGTGGACTTCTACCTCTTTCAAAAATAACAGCTCATATATATATATATATATGTGTGTGTGTGTACACGTGTGTACGGTGAAACTCCTCTAAGGTGGCCAGTGGTACCGCTCCAACATTATTCGCCCCGAATACACTCTGTTGATTCTGGAAAATAGTAGTGCGCAGTAGCAGTGTACGCATCGTAAAATTTATAAAAAGACAAACACTCTTTGAGACTCTCTTGCCTACTTCAGGATAAAATTCCTTCAAGATTTGCTACAGACCGTTGACCTATTGTGTCACGGCTATATGTATGTATGCATGCATGCGTGTGTGTGTGTTTAGTTAATTTAAAAACCGAAAGATTTTCAGCTATCTTCTTCATGTGTTTTTAAATGTAATTTTCCTTAAAATATATTTTGTTTATCTGTAGAATTCAAATACATTAAAATAAGCTTAGTGGAATAATATTTTCGTTATTATTGGGCAATTATCCGTAAACATTTTAAATTTGTGTTGCGAAAACACAGCAATCACTTAACCTTTAAATATCGAAAGAAAAGTTCTTGGGAGAAAAAAAAATCTGTGTGAATAATTCCAGAAATTTTACAACCTATTATGAGATGAGAGCTGCTTTACTTAGCTCTTTTTCAAAACTAACAGTAGTAATCTTGCTTTGAAAGTTGAAAGAACTCATACAACTGCAATCCAAGACTCGTCTATGTCGCGTTCTAATTATCTCTACCCCCTGTAGTTTTCCAACTACCCCTATTCTCAAATTCTTACAACAGTTCTTTCCCACTCTAGCATGTGTTGACATGGTACAAACATCCATCACGTTCGCCCGTGGTCAGGGATGTCTTCTGATTGGAAGAATGCTTGTGGAGGGTAACCGCCCCTCTCCTGTAAAAACTGGAGTATGTTTTCACGGCACAAAAGGTTCCCACTTGGTGAGGTATCCCCTTAAGTACACAAATAACAAACTCATAGTAAAACACAAAGAGTAAAATATTTACCTGTTCCAATAAATTTTCTTCACCTCTAGAATAATTCAACAGCTCAGCTGCTGATTTAATAAGAACAGTTCCCTAGAAGAAAAGAAAACATTTTTATCGGAAAAAACCTTGATACTGGAAATATAAAGAGTTCCCCCTTTTCGTACAGTCCTCTCCCCAAAAAACTGCAACTTTATTTACCTAAAGGTACTTTTCTCCAGATAGTAGGCAAAATATCATAATTATTATGATTATTTTTATATATGTATACGAAGGCTAGAAATTCTATATATTAGTTTTCATGTCACTCTTTGTAGTGTGCCCACTAGGCTATTTTAGGAGAGAACAGTGCCCTGCCCCTTTTTAATAAATCTTAACTAGTGTTCTGGTTACTTTTAAGAACAACCTTTTTTCCACATACCATCTTAAATTCTGTGATTTTAGAGCAGGTTTTCTTTTTTTTTTTCAATAGTAAAAATTGAGTCAGTATCTTTAAAAACAACAATGACCCACTGAACATTTGAAAATAAATTTCTTTTATATTCTTACACTCAGTTCACAATTAATAGATCAGGAAAGCCTTGAATTGGTGATGAAAATGAAACTGGATATCTAAAAAATCAGTGATTAACTTAAAAAAAAAGTCAATGAATTTTTTACATGATTTCCTTGGCTTTGTTTCAACGAACCAAAATATTTTTCAAAATTATGGATTCTGTTGGACTATGGATTATGACATATAAGTCTCACATTATGTCTAAAAAATATGAAATTACAACCCCCCAACCAAATTCCAATTTTTCTAAATTTCAAAGACCTTTCTTTAAAATTGAAGTGACACTAAAAACATTCAAATTTTTATCCCCCTCATATTTCCAAAGTTGTATTTTATAATAATTTTAAAAATATCCACAATCAGGTTCCAACCTTTTTGGAATTATAAAATTTTCAGTGAGCTTAAAATTAGCACTTTCATACAATGGTAAAATTGCCCAGCAATTTAAATTATTCTAATAATGCACTTAAAAATTTCTCTTAATATTATGTATGCCAACAGTTATACATTTTCCCATTTCAGCTAGGGTTATTTTGATAAGTGTATGACTAAGTGTAGAACTTCATATTATTATTATAGTAAATGAGTGGGCAAGAAACAGCAGATTTTAAAAATATTTCATTTAGATTTCTGAAAATTTTTCATGCATGCTCATCATCTCCAATGTTTACAGTTTTAATACTACTTTCAGCCTAGGCCTACATTTTCAATAGCTAGCTAGTAATTACCTTAATTTTTTTTTTTTTTTTAAAGTACATTTTAGAAACGAGCACTGCTGCCAATATACACAGAAAACTTAAAAATTTTTTTTGCAGGTTTTGCAATATCTCTTAGGACCAATTCAATTATCCCCTTAAATTTATTTAAATTTTAAATGGATGTTATACATTTATTAATATTTTACACAATTTAAATTTTGAAAAACTGCACACATTAAAACAAGATTTTGAATCATTATCCATCCTTTTTTGTGAATAACTACTTTTCTCTTAAGCCATAGCTCTCATTAACCCCTTAATTTTTAACAGTTTTTTGTAAGAGAAGGATATCATTTAACAAGTGAAGATTTATTGGTGAAAAATACCACTACTACTTTTCATATGATGTGTGACATAATGAAAGCCAGCTGGAAAACTGAAGGAAAAATATTTTAAATTTTTACATTTTTTGTATGTTGGTTTTCTATAAAAAATATTTAAAAGTTAATTTTTCAGGATTTTTTTTAAAACAAGTATAGGGCACTTCTAAATCAAAGAAATTTTCAGAGGTAGGATTCACAGGATATATTATTTTCCAAAGTACTGCTGTGTTGTAAATACAGATTGTGTACTTCCCCTGAGACATAATCACTTTAAATCATATGACTGTTGGAATATTTGCAGTCAAATTCCTGCACAGATAAAATCTGAGAAATTTAAACTTAGCTGGGGTGCATTAACATGAAATATACCACAGTAATGTGACATGTTGTCAAATCTAACATGCTCAGAGCATCTGGAGGCAAGGTGAAAAAGGTGATTATGTCCGGCACACCTTATCAGGAGGCAAAATAGGATAGATTTTCAACTGACAAAAATTACTTTAGTTGAAAATCACAAATGAATAGTAGACTGCATAATTTCATAATTATCGCTTATCTATTTTCTAAGGAATAATTATCAGACTGATCAAAAACTTACCTTTGTTTCCGTCTGAGAAGAATCAAATGGACAAGTATATACAACAACTTTAGCCTTTTCCACCTTTTGCACATCACCCTCTACTAATCGTTTAAATACCATGCCCTGAACAATGGTGGAAGCATCAACCCCACCGCCCTATTAAAAAAAATTAAAAATTATTGAGCATATTATTTATAACTTCATGAGCTGTGTCATCAAAATCTTGAGCAAAATGTTAACCAGGAATGTTAAAAATGTAAAAGCTTTGACACTAGGCTACTTTAGTATGTCATACAGTAAAAGTCAATAAATCATTTTTGTTTGACAACAAAGACTAGAATGAGAGAGGAAAAAGTATAGTAAGACTTAGTAAAAGGTTAGTAAGATTGTTTTTAATATAGTTTTCAACAATTATTAAATTAAACAGAAAAAAAAGAGGCAAGCACATCACCAGCCTGAATGACAGTATCAATCCTTTACATACTTCAATATATTCTCATAAATGTCAACAGAAATTCCTCTTTTTGTCTGGTGCATTACAAAGTTACATGAAAAGTACTACATTTAAAATATGTTATTCAACAAGAATGAGATATCTTTAAATAAGCTCAGTGCAATAACCACATTTAACTATCTCAAAACAAGTAATTTGTAACTGTTGAAGGGAACAATAAATTGAAATTAAATGCTTGTGACATGAAGTGATCTCACAAGATCTTTTGGGCATTGCCATACCATATATTATTATTAGGAAGTTCTCCTGAGATATGTGCCCATATAATCATATGGTCTTTAACATATTTGCAGTCAAATTATCTCTCAAATAAGATATGAGAAATATACACTTCAGTCCGACTTCGCTTAGCATATTTAAGGTTACTTAAGCTAAGTTTTGGAAATAAAAAAAAACAACTATCTATTTATATATTTACATGCATAATTTTGAGATAGTCAACACAAATCTCATTAAAAATGAAACTATATATTACTCTAACTTATAATAGCCAACCTCTGTGGTGTATCTTTTGTTTTAAGTCAAATTTGCCTAATGATCAGTTCTTTAAAAATATTTTCAGCTTTTTTTTCTTTTTTTGGGGGGAGGGGGTGAAATTTTTTGTATAGAGTGATTAAAACCCATTTCATTAGTTGCTAAATAATCGCAATAATGATTTTGACACAAGTGTGTTTTTAAATATTACAGATGAAAAAAACCTGTTCACCTTCAGACCTAGAAAGCAAACAAAAACAAACACACACATAAAAAAAAAAAAAAAAAAAAAAAAAAAAAAAGGACTAGTAGCTTTACTTGACATTATTTTGCGCATATATTGATATATCACAATTTACAGCAGGAGATACAAACTATCTAAAATAGCCTAAACTAAAATCTGAATAAGAAGTTCAATGCCATGAATATTAACAATTAACTTACCAAAATTTTAGACACTCTTACATTATCCACATTAAAGGTTGTGTGTTCTGGTTTTACCAAAACTGCAAAAAGAAAAATATAAATAAGAAACAAAAAATCAATATAAAGAATGCAGAAAACGTTAAGCAGAAGGTAAAAAGAAAATTGAGGTCAATGTATATGCTTATTTTGGAGATCGACATACAATTAAAGCACAAATAAATTTAATTTTAGAAAATGCCATCATTAGGATTTCTTTATATGTACTTATTCTAGGGGGAATAAAACAAAAAATAAGAAAAGTATCATGTGAATTTACTTACTACATGATTTAGCAATTAATCGAGCTAGAAAATCTTCATGTCCATATGCTTTGCTCATAAGAGATGCTCTAATTCCTTTTACAACATCATCTTCATTAAGGCAATATTTAACCTCTGTGCACATCAGATCTGAAATGTGGTTATTGAGAATACAGAACCAGAATAAAAATACATTACTGTACAATAAAAGGAAGAATAGATATTATCTTAACTGTGTATTTTAATAAAGAAATAGTTAGGCATAATGTTTTTGATAATATCATTAGAGAGCTTAGACATTCTTATGGTGACATTGTCAACTATAATTTCACTGCCCATATAAAAATGACTGCACACATTCTCACTCATGCTTTTTCTTTCACTTTAAAGCAATTATCCAGAGTCTGGAATTGAATTTAGACCTCGTACTTTTTGGGCATGAGACAATTGTTACACCATCAAATCATGTCAGGGTTTTCTCAAAAACACCCGTTTTACCCTGCCTGTAAGAAACTAGGAGTAGAAATGGGCTGATCTCTACCTAAATTCCTTCACTTTTCTTTATAATCACTCAGCAACACATTCTTGCCTAATTAACCTTTTCTTCATTGGAAAAACAATTAGGCTGACTCAGCTTCAAACCTAGTTTTTGCTGAGCAATACATCACTAAGTATAATGAGCAATAACACTATTAATCTTTTTTAGTAAGCTTACTCGAATGAAATTCACAACCACTCTGAAATTCCATAAACTAATACACTGTAATGGATTTCTTTTATAATGAATAACTATGGTAAGATACCGCACAAAGTTTTTTAAACATTGTGTCATAACCTTTTATCATTATTTATATTATTTAAACATGATTATTTTCCATGGTGACAAAAAATGTTCAGTATGACAAAAACACACAATATTCAAATATAAAATACACTACAAATTTTATGCTTTATAGAGAACTTCATTTGATTTTAGGCCAGGGGAGGGCAATTGTTTTGGCCTGGGGGCCACTTTGTGTAAGTGGAGGATCACACCTTTTGAAATTATTGCATTTATTAGTTAACTTTGCATTTCAGAAAAGGTATAAATTTTATAAAAATCAATAAATATAAATTAAAAAAAATATTGGCAGTTTTTCTGGCTGTCTGGGTGGGGCACTATTTACCCACCCCTGATTTAGGTGATTCAAAATTTGTGGCAGTTTATGGAAGTTTCATGTATGACAAAAATAAAATTTAAATTGCTAAAATTACCATAAAGATGTAAAATTCCATAATTGCACAGATATGACTTGTAAGGCTACTTTTTAAGTTTTAAATCACACATGTAACCAAAATTTGATAAGAACAAAAACATTAAACATGAACCACACCAAGGTTTCTAATAAAAGATTATTGGTTTTAATATATCTAAGAGAATTAGGCTTTATACACACGATACGGATTCGGTTTTATGATCGCATCAGTTTTGTTGTGCCGTTTACAGTAAACAATGTATTTTGTTTTGTACGTTCATGCGTTGCGGTTGAAAACTGCAAACGAGGGAACAACTGAATCGGTAGTAGACGTCGTTCGATTTCGTCTACTGAAACCGGATAGATGGAACTGACGCCAGGCCGCTTCAGTTGCCATTGGTGTATAGATTTAAGAGGGGGAGTACACACAATTCGGTTATTTTGAAGGAAACATACCAAGTGCCGATCTAGCTACTGAAGTGATTCTTTGATTTTTTTAGTTGTTTTTTATACAATGGAGAAAATCCCCACAGAAATTTTAATTTCTTTGGTTGAAGAAAGATCAACCATTTGGGACAAAACATAAGAATGTTTTACTTTAAATGATGCTTTAAACAACGTTTAAATCATGTTTATATCTTAATTAGAACAGGAGATATTATTATTACTATTAATTTTGCACCATTCTAATAGCAGCTAATCTTTGTTTAAACCTGTAAATGTGTTTTTCTGCATGATGGGTTTTTTCACCATTTCTCATCTTTAAATTGTTGTAAGTCAAGAACCGTTAAAGATAAATGGTTCAAACTTGGAACATGTCTTTTATTTTACTTTAATTTTGAATCAACAAATTTTAAAAATATATTTACTTTTGAAAATATGATTTTCTAAAAATAAATTATATCATTTTTTAAAATTCTCTAAATATTTTTAATTTTTAAAAAAATTAATAATTTAAAAATGCTGAATTGAAATTAAAACATATATTTCTGCTTAATTAAATGAAGAAAATTTGAAATTCGACAGATAATATTTTGAGTTATAACAATTTTAAATTACCCCACTTTTTTTAAATTTTTAAAAAACTTTATGAGAAGTTTTATGATGTGATTTTGTTTGCAAATTATATGGTTAACTATCACAAAAAATTCAAAGTTTTAACTCAATAAATGTATGCATTGTCATTCGGAAGTATTTGAAAATTTTTTGATTAATCTCTTCTTAATTCAATCACAAGCGTTTGAAAGATCCTAGACAATATTTGTCCCTCACAATAGGATGTACCCAATACGTTCTATAAATTTTTTAAATTATGCTTCGACGACGATGATACCGGTACATTTCAAGAAAGGTATTTACGTCCATCCTGCAAAGTAAACTACACTGAAATGATTGCAGAGGTGTTCTGTGCAGATGGGAAAACTATATGCGGTGAAAGAAAAACCGAATTGTGTGAACACAGCTTTCGGTTGACACCGAAATGATTATAAAACCGAAACAACAACAACAAATCTGTCGACAAACATACTAGGAAGTATCTCCAGAGTCCTCTCAAGGGCCAGTTCATAACCTTGAATAATTTCTGCAGGTGCTAAGCCCTAAAATAAATTAACAAATACTCAGTACAAGTTAAGATGGATAAATTATTTCAACAGCAATCCTAATAAATATTTAGGCATAAAATTCAGAAGATATATTACATTTCAAATAACTGAATTCATCATCCAAGGAAGGTATAATATTCTTCATTACCTATAATGATGTGAAATGAACAATCGTTTTCATCAAGATTTAAAGAAAGGGGAATGATTTCAAATGGAAATTATGAGTTTTAAGATCAGAACAAGTTCATTATCTTCATTTCTAACGATCTTTAACAATTAGCAGTAAACTGAAAAACAAAATACGTTTTGAAGAAATGCCCCCCTGTCATGGCTGGGAGACAAGTATATCATCCACACTGTAGATTACAGGAAGGAACAAAAAAGACCAAAAGATTCTTATGCCTGATTCATGTTAATTTTTGAAAAGTTAAATAAATATTTTGGCAATTTTGTTTTATATTTTATAAATTTCAAGATACATTTTAAGAAGTGAAGAATTTTTAAAAGCAGTAGTCCACCCTCTAAATGTTTTGAAAAATTAATCATTATTATTTTGGAAAAAGTGTAATCTTTATTTTATCATCTATGAATTATGCTTAAGAGATTACTCAAAATGCATATGGTCAAGAAAAATATTTTACACACATTGGTCAATTTTATAAACATTTTAAATTACTTTTGCTAATGCATTAAAAATACAGATAATTATGCATGATATCTAAAAATTTCCTAAAAATGATAGTTTTTCTAGAAGTGTTCACACCTATTTTCAGAACCTCATATAATGATGAGTAGTGGACAACAAATTTTTTAAAGTGTGATAAACTTGTTCAAATTTTGGAGTAGTCTCAATTTCGCACTTGCATTAAGCTTGTGGTAAATTCATAACAGGAACACACAGCTTCTTAATATTCATAACAAAAGGTAAAATTGACTACCAGTTTTGAGCATTATTGTTCTTTATCACGCGAAGCTTTTGATATGCTTGTCTCTAAGGACAATTCACATTTATTGCATATTATTTTCCACCCTTTATAGAGAATTAGAAGCATAAATTTCTTAAAATACTTTTGGAAAATTTCCTGTTGACATTTTATAATTGCGTGCCACTTATTACAGAAAATTTCCACTTTTTCTACCAACTCTATTTTGGTTGAAACAATTTCCCAAACCTAAATTTCCAAGTTTTTCCCATGATTAATATATAACTTCATCAAAATTTCAAAAAATTATATTAACCAATGAACATAATTTTTTCATAATTTTCACCCCCCCCCCCCTTTTGTGAATAGCTATTTTACTGTAACTTTCCACAGCATCTGCATACAGAAAGAGAGAAAGAAAAAAAAATCATTTAACATTTAGAAGCAAATTAAAAATTATTATTCTGACAGTAGTACACTGGTTAAAAAAATATTGTACTGTTCTTAAGAGAGAAAAAAAAAAAAAAGGAAAAGAGGGCAACGAAAGCATGCTGTAAAATTGATAATTTCACCTAAAAAAGAAGAGGTGGTGGTGGTGGGGGAGTGTTAAAGAGCTGAAATTAAAAAAATTACAACAAATATATCAGTTATTACATATAAAACTTTCAAGCTGTGTGGCCATCCTATGAAACAGATTTTGATTTTAGGACAAAAAAGCCCTTTTGAGATTACCTTGTTTTCTTTACATTTAAAGTGAAAAAATCTTTACAGTAAATATGCTTAAATTATGCCAACAGTGAACACTAATAAATGACAATACACTAATGTATTACTTCACAAGTATTTTTTTCTCAGCATAACTTTCTGAATTTTAACAACTTCTATCCACAACAACTTGAAGAATGTGACACATTGAATATTCTATAAAAATAATTCAACATCACAATTTTAATAGAAATTATGATTTCAATATAGTTTTGGTATTTTATCATTTTATTTTAAAAATTAATTATAGCTGAACTCAAAATATGCTTCTATTTTTATAATAGAGAAAAATAAACACATACCATTCTGATAAGTTCTTCAGCATTTTTCAAAAGAGCTCCTGCCAATATAATGACTAAACTTGTTCCATCTCCTACTTCTTGCTCTTGCATGTCAGCAGCAAAAACTATTAATTTTGCTGCTGGATGTTGTATCTATAAAAGTTATTAACACTTTATACCAGATTACATTTAAATCTATCCATTAAAATATTTATACATTTTTTAATGGATTGATTAAAAAATCAATCCATTAAAGTAACAGAGGCATTTTTTCAACTCAATCCAAGCAAATGATATATTATATATATATATATTCATTAGCAAGGTATGTATATCAACAAAATTTAAACAATTAATTAACACTTTATCCACCACTGACAAGTTCAGTACAGATATTTTTGTTTCTTCCCCTAATATGTTTATTTCTTGGGTGTTGATTCACTCTGTGAATTTTTTTAGGCATTAAACTCTCCTAATACTCAAATGCTAGGCTACAACAAACATAAGGTTATAATACACATAAATCTTGTCAAATATTGTGTTTATGTATATATATATATATATATATATATATATATATATATATATATATATATATATATATATATATATATATATATATATACAGTCGATTCCAGTTAATTGGACCACATCAGGACTCGATCATTTTGGTCCCAATAACTGGGTGGTCCAATTACACGAACATACCCTATTAGGCTTAGGCAATAGGATTTGTTTCAGTTATTTAGGATTTGGTCTGAATAAGTGGTTGGTCAGATTAACCGGATTCGACTGTATATATAAATTAAAAGTGAAGGAATAGAGGGTTTATTCCAAATTATGCTAAATATAAGAGTATGATTTAATCTCACACTAGTAATTTCTTTTAACCCCTTCAAGACAAACAAAAGCAGGAGGAGAAAAAAAAAATACCGCCCTGGGCCTGTGACCTTGCAACCAGTCCTTTTTAGTAATTAAGCCTAATTTGCAAGAAAGGGGGGGAAACCAATAAAAGTATGTATTTGTTAAAATGGTTTGATTTTGATACACACTTTTTTTTTTTAAATGACATTACTCCGATTTTCTGTTAAGAGGCAAAGGTTTAACTGAAAAATAGTTACACAAAATCATCCTCTCAAAGATAATTCTAATTACACTTACTATACTGATATATAATTTTTATAAAATACTAACATGCCCTATTAGGCTTATTCAATAGCATTTGTTTCGGTTCTGTAGGATTCGGTCTGAATAAGCAGTTGGTCCGATTAACCGGATTCAACTGTAATTACATGGAACAGATAAAAATCAAAAATTAAACTTTGTTTCAAAGATTTTACTTTTTTCAAACCATTGTTTGATGCACAGTCCAACATTATACTTTACATTTAAGCCTTACCAGTTTTTGAGTTTGAAAACCCTTTTCAAGACATCTCTTTTATTTTATCGTTTATGCATAACCTTTTAAAATGCGGATCAGGAAGTCAGAAAGAATTTTCCTAAATCAATTTGGGGTTATTGAACTAGTCTTGTTAATTAGCTCTCCTGTAAGTTTGTCCTGACAGAGGAAATTAAAGTCTACTTCATATTTAAACAATCATTCTTTTTATGTCCAATTTTAATACATTAATTAATTTTAACAAGGGTTAGGAAGCTGAGCAGACAGCGTAACTGTATTTCTTTGAGACAATTGGTTAAAAAAAAAAAAAAATTGTCTTGCCTGCCTCTGAAAATGATCCTGCACTAGAACAAGTGGAAATATGAACAATTTTGTGAATTTCATCTTTAAAAACAAAGTCACATATACTTTAATACACTTCTGCTACAGTAATAAATTCCAGATTTCAACATTATTTAAGAAATAATCATTATATGACACAACCAATTACATCAATCAAACCATATACCCAAATCTGCTAATGGGTTTAATCATATGAAGTTTAACTGGAATTTTTAAGCACCATGGCCTTATCTTAGTTCAAAAGTTTTATGCCCTTTTGTTCATAGAACAATGAAAATATCAACATATATAAAAAAATGTAAAAAAATTTAACATATTTGATAATTACCTCTAGTTCATTAAGTATCACAGCAGCATCACTTGTTACAAACATTTTTTCTAGATGATTAATGATAAGTTTATTCATTCCTGTAGATGAGAAAAATAACATGAGATTTTAGTAATTTGAATAATAAAATAAGACAATACTCAAGTTTTAATTCATAAAATTGTACCCCCTGAATGTGGAAACCTCCTCACCCACTGAACACCATTTACCAATAGGAACCATTGATCAAAATACAGATTTTGTGGTTAAATGTAAAACCAAAAATAAATCATAAATTTTTAAATTTTATACAGCATACATTAATAAAGTTACTTATTATATTAATACAGTGGAATCTCAATCAATCATTCCCCATATAATCATTTTAACATATGTTTAGTTTATTTTATCTAGTCCTCATGATACTTCTTTGTTATGGTCCCACATGTGTCATTTAGTGTAATAGGTCCCTTTAAAAATGATAGATAGAAGTTTAACTCTACAATAAAGCTCAACAAACCTCTTATTTATCATATACACATTCCTAAAATTTATGCCTTAAGATAAAATAAATCAATTCAGTTGTATATTAATATATTGAACAGTCACAGTAAGTACATAAAAATTGTTTTGCTAGGTTAATACATTTTTTACAACAATAAAACTTCCCAAAATCGCATTAAAATTACAAGTAACTCATTTATTTAAATGATTTAAGCTGAAGTAAATAAGTTAATCTATGGGGAAAAAAAAAACTACGACACCCAAAAATGATGTTAATCTCAAGATAATCGAATTTATTATCAAACCAATTTTTGAACTGCTTTTAAGTCACACACTTAAAATGTATCTTAAAATAACTCATTAACTATTTTTTATTAGAGTCAAGAAATAAAATTCAGAGAAAATAAGCTCTGGTACGAAACTAATACAGTACAGTCAAAACTTGCTAACTCGAACCTCGATTTCACGAATTTTTAGATATCTCGAGGGAAAAAATATTCCCTTCAAATTTCGTATGCACTCAATGTTAAAAAAAACTTGTTTTGACGAATATTTTTAGCTCATCCCTCGATAACTTGAATTTTCCCCCCCATAAACGGAGAAGAAATTTTTTTCTAAAAACAAAAAATCATATCCAAAAAATAGAAAAGCTATTAAAAAATTACAGTGGTAAAAAACTGAATAAACTTTAAAATGAAGGGATATAAAGACGGAAGATAACACAATGAAATTACAACTTCTCTTGACCCCCAAGATGGGAGTTGAAATTCTTGTTTATTGTTTCCTTATCTCTTTTCAGTCAATTGCCATGCATATGTGGTGACAATTCATTCTTTCTTTTATTTTTTGTCCTTTTATTCTCTAAGGTTACTTTCTAGAGGATTTGGGGTGGTTTTAACGAAATCATTGAAGCAAACAACAATTGAATCTTTTTTCAAATAATTTTGGAAATAGTGTTTATTAAACACAAATGGATTACTTTTTAAACAGGTATGTAAAAAAGCTTTTTTTCTCTATTCTACTACTAATAACATGCAATTTTCAATAATTCGAATTTTCGATATTTCAAATTTTTTGTCTCTCCCTTCAAGTTTGAAATATCGAGGTTTGACAGTATTAATAATTTGTCACTGTATGTTACCTATTATCAGTGAAAACATAATAAAAGCAGTAACTTCAGTCATGAATATTTAAATACTTTGTTAAATAGATTAACAGTTACAGACTAATTAATTTTTTTTTCATTTTAATTTTCCCTCTTATTTCAGTGACTATACTTCCAAACATAAACTTATGAATAAATAAATTCTTGAAAATAATTTGTCAAGATATACAGTTATCAGCTTAACCAGAATTATATCCTAAAAATACTTTATCTACATAGATTTTACCATATGGTCCATATGTTGTTCTCAAGGTATCAGCCAACTGGACACAAGCTTCAATGTTGCGGCATACAGCTTCATCAACTCCATGAAAGTGCTAAATTGAAAGAGACATCAAAATTAATTGAAGAAACGAAAGTCTGAAGCGTGCTCAATCCTACCTAAATTGGTAAAGAATACTTTTTATGCCCATTTTGGGAACCCACCTTTTTTTAAAAAACGTTTTAGTACTGCTAATTTGTCTTATTTTCAAATAATTATTAAGTTAATATTTGTTATTTTTATAATTGTAACATTTTGATTTCAGAGACTAATATGCAAAGGTAATTTATTCTGCATCTGACCTTTTTGTAGACCACTGTGAAGGTATTTATTTCTGCTAGACTAATTTTTAAATGTTGCTTACATGAAAATTGTGGAGAAACAATTAATAGAACTGCTTTTTAAAAATAGCTAACTGAAATTATAGCATGTTCCAAAGTAATATGAAATTTTTTTTTCTCAAAGACACAGCATGTATTATAATACCTATGGATAATTAACAAAGGTAAATTAGATCATTGTAAAAATCATGGTAAATTAGGTAATTTAGATCATTGAGCTCTATGGTGTAAATATGGGAGCTAATAGAATTTTTCCGAAGAACTTTGGTTCTGTCACCGGGAGAAGACATTAAAGGGATACAACTGTCAGCAAAACAGGGGGATAAAATTAATATTTCATAAAAAAAAGTGGCATAATCTTGAAGCAAAACTCATAAATAAAGCAGGATGGGACAAAAATGAAGAGAAAAAAGAAATATGACCAAATACCTAGGGGAAAAAAAAAAGAAAGAATGATTTAAATATGAGAGAATTTAAATGCAAGTTATATTTAGGTAGCTGATAGTGTTCTCACCATGCAATTTTATCAGAGTGTGGCACCATGCCCAATTAGATGCTCTTAAATAAGAGTCCCAGTCAATTTTAAAAATCCTACTTTAATTGAACCTATTAAAGCTTTTTAGTGTTTTTAAAAAAGGTAATTTTTTTTATTCTGTATCAAAATTACAATGTAAATAAATTATTCTTGAGTTTATACAACCATTGTTTGTAAGCAACCAAAAAAAAGTTAACTTTCTTTATTAAAAAAAACAAGCCATTGCTTTTTAACATCATATTTCCTCTATTTACATATTGGTAAATTGCTGATGTTTGAAAAATATGATAAATTTGAAAGCATACCTGGCCTTTTTATAGGTATAAGTACACTTTGCTCACATATGTAAATCTATTTATGATGAAAACTAAAAACTTTTATACTATAAACTGGGATCTTGGAAATTCTCTTTGAGAAAGTAAAAATTAACATTAGATTGTTACCAAATTTTGATAAGAGTATGAGGCTGAGATATTACTGGAATTTGGAAACATTGTACTTTTATGTAATTAATGCCCCAACCTCCAAATTAAAAAAAAATCATTAAAGCTAACTTTGAATTAATAATTCTTTTACACAATAAAATACATAAAAAATAAAATATCTAGGAAGGATTTTTTTAAAGTGAAAAAACACTTTATAAAAATGATAAGACAAAGTTCAAATAGCATTGCTATAATTTTAGTACTATATAAGGAAATAAATGGTATTCTTTTTTATCTTAGTAAAATATTAATATGCCTAGTGGGACACAATGCAATCTAGTGTGACCAAAATGACAATTTGACTTTGAGTAGGACAAGCTATCTTCTACAGAATCTTGTCTTGGAAAAATCTCTATATATAAAACGCGTAGGTATGCGGCACAAAAATCGACGATATTTCTGCACTCCGAATGGCAACGGCTGCAACAATCAGATGTAAACATTGGTGGCACAATTTGCAACCGCGTGTCAACATGGGTTTACACATTGAAATCAGGAATGCTCGAAAGTGAGCTGCACGATCAAGTGAAAATTGGGAACAGTCTCAAGAAAGAAAGCGAAGAATAAATAATTCATTAAGAGAGCGTTAAAGAGAGAGCATAAATTATCGCGAGGTTAGGCTTAACCGTCACCGGCATAGCAACCGACAGCCAGTAATAATTTTCTACACTTTTTTCAGTACTTGTTGAATTTTTACTCCATTTTATAAGTGAAGAAATTTTCCCAACAATTTATTGTTTGATATGATTAAGTATAGATTTCTGAATTATGAACAATAGTACGTACAGAGAATGATGTAATCCACACTATATTTTAATACTTGCTGAATTTTTATTCCGTTTTTTAAGTGAAAAAATTTTCCCCAACAATTTCTTATTTGATGTAATGATAAAGTGTAGATATCTTAATATTGAAAAATAGTACATACAGAGAGGGATGTAATTTTTAAAATCATTGGTGTTTGGTTTCTCAGTCTTATCTTTAACTCTGTTCTGAAGTAATGGAAATTCATATTTTTTAATCACGATGTTTTTGAATCAGCCTTATGGAGAATACCCCTTAACAATGTATATTTATGATGACAGGTAATGGTAACAGTCCTTACATATGCTACTTTCCATTGAGTTGATTTGCAAAAGAAAATATAAAACTAAAAGTGACCATGCTGGTCGGGCAGCGGCTAGTAAACCATATAGACTATGTTACAATTTGTTAGCTTACTTCAGCATTTAAACATACTATATCAATTTAAGCTATAAGGTGATTTTTATCTTTTTTTTTTTTGGTAAGTTGTTCTAAACAGATATCAACTAGGCTCTAGCAAGCTTCTTTCAACGAAATCACCCGTTAGTCAACTTCCATAAAAAAAACACAAAATTTTCTCTTAAAGCTACGTTCTTTAACATATCTAAAAGAGCAAAACTTTAACATATAAACTGTGATTATTTGCTTACTGAAATTAAAATATATTAAAAATATTTTTTCAAATGCAAATATCATTCCCTCACTATGTTCCCATTCACACATGTAGGAAAGAAAATGGTTTCATTGTCATTACAGCATGTATGTTTATGTTTTTTTAAATAAAATCCATTAAAGATACTTAAACATTTAGCAACTTCATTATATTTATATTTTATATAATGAGAGAAATTAGAACACTTTTTATTGTCCCTAGTATTTGACATCATTCCCTCACATAACTATAAATCTGCCTCTATTTACTCGGTAGATGGCAGAACATGCATTATATAGGTCTAGGATAGTTTGTACAGGACTAAAGTAAAGCAGCCATCTAAGTTTTTGCTCAACAACATTCTTCAATAGCTAGCACATGACTTTCAACTATTAGATCAAAGCATTTTTATAACCTATCATTCCTTCATCTATTATAAATTTAATAAAAGCAAATAAAATTTCTTTTTTCTGTTATAATATTATTGGAAATTTGTTTAAAGATATTTACTAACCGAAAATACACCTAATCCTAATAATTTTTGCACAAGTGGTTAGTGGTTTTCAAAAGTATTTCACCATTCCCTCAAAATTTTAATGTGAGGGAATGATCTGAATCAATTTATATATATACCAAAAAATAAAATAAGAATAATCTAATGCAATAAAATATATATTAAAAACTCATAAGATTTTTAATTTGAGTAAGTAAGGTTAAGCCACTTTAATTTTTATTATTTTACTAGAAGTTAAAAATAAACTTGAAAAAGTTATTGTACTAATTTAAATAAACATCAAATCTGCTAAATTTTAATGCTTTATCTTTATTTTTTCAATTAAAATAATGTAAAAAATTATTGAAATTATGACAGTGCTAATTATTTTTTTCTTCGTTTTTAAGAATAATAAAACTACTATGGGGAAACAATATAAGGAAGAATTAAGGCTGAAAAAAAGAGTAAGATAGAATCATGTGAGAGAAAAATAAATCAGATCCAGTGTTGCTTGCAAAATTAAAAGAATAGGAGAGACTAAAATATTAATAAAAAAAAAAAAAAAAAAAAAAAAAAAACCCGAGGAACAGCAAGTCAAACCAGTAAATAATATGACGCCACGTGAATTACATCAAGGAAGAGACAGTGGAAAAAAGTTCAAAAAATTATGAAGAAAAGCAGTGAGCAGGAAATATTGGATACGGATGATGTGCAACAGCCAACATGTATTCAAATAGTATTCCTATGTTACTATGTAGTAAGAATTCAAATAGTATTCCTATGTTACTATGTAGTAAGAATTCAAATAGTATTCCTATGTTTATTAAGAAAATAAGTCATTTGTAAAGAACAAATTTAAAAATAAATTTAATTGCACATTGGTGTGCAATGAAACTGTGTTCTTAACCAGAAACAAAAAGATTTGTAAACATTTATTCCTTTTGCCACTGTAAGGAAATCACTCAGGCATGACATGTTGGCCCTCTGGGCTCATCTACAGAGTATTTCAAAATACATTTTCAAGAAACAGCATTAAATTAATACTGTTTATATGTTAGGTGATGGACCCTATACACAATACAGAGACAAAAAAAGTTTCATTTATTAAGGTATCATACACAAGAACTGTTTCCCAGCATCTAAAACTTGACACTGAATTTTACACAGGCAGGCCACAGGAAAGGGGCAGCAGACAGCATAGGAGGAACTTTAAAATGTACAGCAGATAGAATTAATTATAGCTGAAGGTAAAGATGTCAACGCATTTGAAACTTTAATCAAAGTTTTAAGGCAAGAATCTACAGGAATCAAGATATTTCAAATTCAAGTCAACACATATCAGTCTTTACATATGATGATATGATATGTAAAGCTGATATGTTAGCAAAAGATTTAGAATAATTTTTGGGCACATTAAGAATTCATCAGATTGTATATACTTTACCACATACAGTACTGGACTTTTGTTAACTTTCTTGCTTTAACCCTTAGGCCATCACAAACGCACTGTATGCATATATCTGGATTTTTCAATGTTTTGAACGTTACAAACGTGTTTCCCACATTCTTAAGTGATTGTTTCTTTCATCAATAAACAGCAGCACTAAATGGCATTTGAATAAATTTTTCCCGATAAGTAGATTTTTAAGTGATTGTTTTGAGAATACATACAGTACAAAACAGAGGTAGTTTTGGGTGGACACCCTTCAAAACAAGGTGATCCTATTAAGACTCACAGAAAGACATTTTGCAAAGTACATACCCGCAACTGCAAATCAAAATGGACCAAGGTGAAGATGTGCAGAAAATCAGTGAGTGGAAAAAGTACATAAAGAAGTAAGATTATGGTGTGCAAAGACTGTGAAGTGGGTTTATGCATATCACCTTACTTTAAAATTTACCATACAGAAAGAAATTTCTGAACAAAATAACTTATACATTATGTATGTATGTATGTATGTATATATATATATATAGTCTTAAAAAATTTTGTTTCACTTATTTTGATTTAAGTAACTTAACTATATTGAAAGCATATTTTAGAACATTCCTTCCGAAAAAAAAAAAAAAAAAAACCAGCTGTAGATTTGAGGGAACTGAAAGGTGAAAACACAAAAGCCTAAGGGTTAAATGCAAGATTTTCAAATGCATACATTTTCAGTTAAATTCTGAAAATAAAAGAAAAAAATCTACAGCAAAGAAAGATCAAAATTAAAAAATACCAAATACAAAGTTGGTGAGTAGGTGATGGTAAATTATGATAAAACACAATCCTGGAGAAATCCTATTAGTAGATGTTGAACATTTCACTATTAATGTCATGGTTTCAACAGGAAACAACAGATATACGTGGCCCTCAACAAAGGACATTCATGCAAACAGCTTGATAGATATAAACTGTCCCAGCCTACACCTTGCAATAGCAGAGAAAGCAAATATAAATTTCTTGATAAGTAATTTTACATTTGCCTATTTATGGATAAAATTTCTACTGTAATTAAATAAATCATTATGAAAATAATTTATTATTCTTGCCTACTAATAATTACATCAAAACTAGTTTGTTACATGACAAGATTAAATTTTAATAGTAATCTGTCATTCCCTCATACATAGCATCATTCCATCATTTATTCAATAATTAAAATATTTAAAATCGCAGAAGATCTAACTGGTACAGTATGGTTCATATTATTTTTTGGTATATATAGCACACATATACTTGCAGGTTAGATTTTGATACAATTTTTTTTTTTTAAAGCCACTTTTCAGAGAATGACTCATCTGCAGTTTTATGCTTAACCCCTCCCAACTCTACAGAGAATTTGAGTCTATGTAAATGCATACTATTTATCAGTAGATATATCAAAAAATGGCAAGAGATTATCTTTTTTCAATATATTAAATACTCAATTAGGATAAGCTAAAGGGCACTTTGCAGACTTTAAATTGGTCTTTAACCAAATTTGGCAAAATGTTACCAAACTTTTAGGACTTATTTCTTGTTTGACGTTTTATTGAATACAGAGGGATTGCGAGAAACTCAATTTTAGATTTCTGACTATACACATTCATTATCAGATGTTTCTTTACCATTAAATTAAGATGTAAAATTTTTCAACATGAACAAAACGCATGGCACACGTGAGAATTATTTGAAATTTATTGCAACTTTTTCAGATAAAACGCAAAGAAAAGCAAGGAAATCTGAAAATAATTTACCAGTTTTCAACATTTTAATTTATTAAAGAGTAAAAAGAGATTTAAACCTTAGTGCCTTCCTTGAACATCTGCGAAATGCCGGGAGCTCGGGGCACATGTAACGCCATGATTGCTTCTAATTAATTGATTATTAGATGAGAAGCCACAAAATAAATCTGTTCCTCAAATATAAAGTTATTTATTTGATATATTTAAATTTTAAGACTAGCCTTTATTTCGCACTTATTACCACAATCACGCCGGAGATTCAGAAAAGAACATACAGTGACAATTACAGTCAAGACAGGATTGACATTATTAAAGAAAGAAAAAAAAAAAGTTCATCGACACAACCAAATAAGGTAATAAACTATAAGCATAATATAATTTAAAATGTCACTCTTTCGGCTCATAAACTTAGCAAAACAGTTAGTGTATTTTTAACTATTATTATTTATGAATAAATTTGGTATGTACTCTTTATTAATAGTATTGAAATAATTCGTGGCAACAATATTTCGTTTCGGTATTAGGCCATCAAAATTTCGAATCTTTAGTTTGAAAAACTAGTCAGCTGTAGCATCTATTGAGTTGCTTATGTTGTTATGAGAAAAGAAAAAAAAAAATAATTAGGTAGTTATTTAAACGAAACTTATTTGTTCTAACCGTTCGAATCATTTACATCAAATGCATATTGCCTTTCAAATTATTTTGTATATTATCTAATCTTTCATTTGTGCATTTGTAAATCTTCATTGAAAACTAGGTAAATTAAATACTTTAGTTTAAAAGTATAGGGGGTATTGCAACAAAAAATTTCAACCTTGATTTGGCGCATTTTTTCCTGCAATCGCGTACAGAAGTGACTATTAAAATTAAACACTTAGAAAAAATGTGTTTTTGAAGAGCTAGACTTTCAAATAAATATTGAAAGGCGTTTTCAGAATGCTTGAAATAGAAAAAAAAAATTATGTAACTTGGCCAAAAACAAAACAAAAAAAACCCAGCTTTTTAGATTTAATATTTAATTTTTGTGAAAATGTGGTTTAATCCACCACTTGGCACCAAAAATCACCTAATTGGCATGTTTCTACACAATATATCTTCCTATGATTGTTTCCAGGTGACTTTCTGCTGAGTTCAGAGTAAACAATATTTCATTTACCGTAGTATGTTTCTGCATCATCATGGCTGTTGAACAGGAGAAAAGGCCTCGATAAATTATTTAATGCACCATCATTCATTGAGTGATTGTTTGTCTTTCTCCACATTTACTCTCCCAGATAGGAATCAAACTCTTCCTCTATATGATTGGTGTTTCTTAGGAAGTGCTTGACTTTTAGCTAAATCACCTGATTGGAGTTGTTATGCACACTGTCTAAAGAGTTTTTAAAAGTCTAACTCTGGTTGATGTGCAAATGAATAGATCTCTTTGAGAGACAGTTATATACCTTCCAGCAGTCTGATATCAGAGTAGACCCTAGTAACACCCTTTCTTTGCCTGTAATTAAAAGGTTCTCTTTCATCCTTTTTTCAACTGTTTAAAATAAATGCTTATTGGTGATCTTTCAGCACAAACACCCAGCACAACTCATCTACCTCAACAAACATATCGTTTCCTCCAATCTTATCACATTTATTAATTAAATCGATCATACAGACCCCTCTGCAAATCATGTACAAGTCCACTATTGCAATAAATTTTCAGCTCATTCATCACAAACTTACTCATCTTTGTAACCAAAACAGTGCTATATGTATAACACTGTACTTTCTCAAGTGGCTATGGATAAACCATGAACCTTTCCTTACATTCTTACAAACATGCAGATTCACACTTCCTTGGTTCTTTGAATGCCATTCATTTACATAAATTATTCCCTTGTGTTCATAAGAATGTATACTCTGGCCACAATTTAGATATTTATACTAAGACACAATCAAGCTTTCATGCACCATTTTAACATCCCTTTCTTTGGTATCATATAGAATAAAGTAAAAAACTTAGTTATGCAATATACTCACCTGTTTTACTTGCATACATTATTCCATTTCTGCAATTTGTATTAAAAAAAAACATGCAGTAATAACGAAAAATGAGAAAGATCTTTTTCTGCCCTTATAACATCAGAAAGCTTATCAAGCATTAATAATACAGATGACTGAAAAAAGAGTGAAACAGTACATGTGTTTGTGTATCTTGTATGCATGTGCTGTTATGTTTGTACAGCAGTTGTCTGACACCCCTTGTCTGACACTTGCTTATGGGAGATTTTTCAAATTTTTCGCTGCTCTTTCATTGGCCAAACAATTTTTTTTTTCAATTATTAAATTTATTGTATATTTCTAAGTAAAGTGAATAGGTATTAAATAATTAAGAGTAAATACATTGAACAATAAATAAAAATAGTAAAAATGATATCTTCATTAGAAAAGTTTTATTAATTCTTTGAAAGTAAATAGTATATTTACATATTTTTGTATTATACAAATACAGATATATTACTAAGGAAGAATCGATCTTTCGCTCTTAATCTGTTGACTAAGTTCCTCTACCTAACATTCAAAAGCATCAATTATTACATTTGCACTGGGTTGGCTTTGACTGTGGCTGGCTTATCCTACGTCATCTTCCTCTTCTTCATGAAGCTACTGTATATACACAGAAGTGCTACTGAATTAGGGATAGCAAACCCTATGCAAATTGTGTAGCGCTGCGCATCATGTATGCGCAAGTGAGGGCGCTGTGGTAACTGCATATATAGCGCATACTGTGGTTGTTCTGAATTAGTTGTTGGGATTGCCAGTATGGGTAAACTGCCTGATTTAGACGCCTTCGATCGAGGACAAATCATAGGTGCGCGACACATGGGCCATTCAATTTCCGAAATCGTCAGACAGCTAGGATTTTCAATGTCGATGGTGTCAACAGTATACCAAGAATACATGGATGGTGGAAAAAAAACTAGCGATCGGGCAAACTGCAAAGGACAATTAGCCTTGACAGTGCATGGTGAGAGACGGCTCAGGCGTATTGTACGTAGCCAGCGAAGCCAAACATTAGCTCAAATTACCACCCAGTTTAATGACAGTGCCAGTCGTACAGTCAGTAAAAGGACTGTGCAACGCTCGCTTCACTGTATGGGTTTCGGGAGCCGTCGACCTACGAGAGTACCATTGCTCTATACTCGCCATCGGGCTGCACGTCTTGCCTAGGCAAGAGAGCACAGAGACTGGAGTGTAGAGGACTGGAAACGAGTAGCATGGAGTGATGAGTTTCAATTCCGACTACTTAACACCGACGGGAGGCTGAGAATATGGCATCAGGATCATGAAGCCATGGATCCTGCATGCCTGGCTGGAACTGTACAAGGGCATGGTGGCTCAATCATGGTCTGGGGTGTTTTTTCGTGGCACAGTTTGGGAATTTTGGTGCGTGTACCAACCTTCCTCAATGCAATTCGGTACGTAGAGTTGCTGGGTGATCACCTCCATCCGTTTATGCTGTTCTGTTATCCACACGGTAATGGAGTTTTCCAGCAAGACAACTGTACCTCTCACAAGTCCCGGTTGGATGAGCATTCCTCTGACTTCTCTGTCATGAATTGGCCACCTAGAAGCCCAGACTTAAATCCTATTGAACATCTTTGGGATGTTTTGGAACAAGGCGTGAAAGGCCATCACACAGCACCAAAGAACCTTACTGAATTATGGACAACTTTAGCCAATATTTGGCAAGCCATTCCCGTGGAATGTTTCCAGAAACTTGTTGAATCTATGCCTCGTCGTGTGGCAGCCGTTATCAAGGCCAGAGGAGGCCCAACTCGTTACTAGGTAGGTATCCCTAATTCAGTGGCACTTCAGTGTATATTCATCTCCACTCTGAGATTGATGAATATAGATTAGCTCATTGACACATCATGCAGTTCAAAAAGTTTTAGATATAATTTTGATCTGTCAATGTTATTCTGCTATTCAAAACACAACTTAAAATATAAGCCTCTAGAACAAGACAGAACTCTACTGAAGAATGTGAATAAAACACAGCATACTTTTTCGAGATCATTGCAAACAGAATTATTCATTATATATATTGGATGGTAGTAGAGTTGGTGTAATCAGGAGTGAATCATAGCATACTCTCTTTTGGGCACATTCTCTTGAGGTTGCCAGTTTGGCACATAATACGTTAAAAAAATTGTGTTGCCAAGCATCAAGCTTGAGACAGTTTGAAATACCTGAAAAGGACCTCAAAGCTTGTGATATTAATTTTCCTAATTTATTTTCAAATCCCTCCTGGGAATGGGATTAAATTTAATTTTCTTTCATTTTATTAAGTTCTACAAATAGCTCCAAAAACCCTTGAAAAAACATTCTTCAAATCATTTTCTAAGATCTAAAAAGTCCCATAAAACTGTAATTAACATCACAAAAGCTCCTGAAAGCTAGGAATAAATTAAATATTCCTAAATATTTTTTAAGGGTTAAAATGGCCCCTAAAATTTGTGAGTAAAATAAATTTTTTGTGAATAATTTCCATGTTAACAGCATGAAATAATTCCTGAGTGCTACTCAAAAACATTCTAAGTTACTTGTTTAAATTTTTAAATTTTTTTTAATATGATCTTTAGTAAGTTTTCTTTTCTTTTTTTTTTTTTGAATGTATGTGTGTGTGTGGGGGGGGGGAGGGAGAGGATTGAAGTTCAGCTTTTCAAAAGACTACAAACACATTGGCAAGAAAATATTTCAGGTATTAAAAACAGCTTTACAAAAATCTTATTTTTAACTAAAATTGTTTTAATTACTGTGCCTCTGTAAAATAAGCTGAAAAAAGCATCAAATTGAGGATGGCTATTTTGCTTTGAAAACTAGATGATCCGGGAAACTACATCTTTTTCAAACTATCTTTTATTTTATCTTGTGAATCACATCCCCTTATATATTTTATACCCGATTCTAGTTTAAGTGGCTGCTGTCATGTTTCAAGTCTATTCTTCACTGCAAAAATTGGAAAATGGCGTGACATACTTTATGTAAAACACTGAATATTAACTTGGCATCTTCACTTCTAGATTTCATTACTAACTGAAGTTATAATATTAAGCTTTTATGTTGTTTCCAGAGCTATTCTACGGTATTTTGGGCTGGGATATTGTTTTTTGTAAAATTTTGCTTCTAACCAAGTTTGTGAACTATCATGCATGAACAAAAATTTGAACTGTACAAGATGAAATTCACAACCTTCATCTTGCAAAATCTATTGCACTGATCCCAAGCTATCATTACTTCAGTATGCTATGCTTATTTTTATTTAACTCTAATTAGTTTATCATATTAAAAATAATTACATTATAATCTTAAAGCAATAGCTGTATAGATTTTTTTGGTTAGAAATTTTACAAGTGTTATAAAAAAAGATTTGTTACTGACTAAAATGTGAGAAAATTTATCCTTGCATATGATTGATAGCAATACATTGTTCAAAACTAAAATATTCATAATTTGATGTTGCATTTTAAAAAGAGTGCCTCTCCCCCCCCCAAAAAAAAAAAAAAAAGAAGATGAAGTCCAGTTAATAATAATAATAATAAAGATCTTTCATATGTTGAGAAATGAGTGATTAACATTTCCATAGAAAAGGGTGTTTCCAGAGTGAAATATTGGCCTTTTTAGTGCTCTTGAATGAGTATGATACAGTAATTTCTTTATATCCTATTTCTCCTGTGATGTTTTTTAACATTATTTTATACTGTCTGCAAAAGCCATGTTTTTGTTTTTGTTTTTCTCAGGAAGACAGAATCTCCCTTTCCAATTAGTAAATAATGTGTACAGTGGCATAGCAAGCATTACTGGTGCCTGGGGCATGATGCCTTTTTGACGCCCCCCCCCCCCCCGAAAAACACGCATCCCAGAAAATCTTGTTTGTCTTGGGGACTATTTGGTGCCCCGCTGCGAGTGGTGCCCAGGGCATGATAGACCCCTTTGCTCCCCCCTCGCTATGCCACTGAATTTGTCAAACCTGTTGAACTTTAAAATGAGAAAAATTATGTTTATTCTTTGGACTCAAATTGTTTGTGCTAAATCCCATTTTGGGGAATTATATCTAATGTAGAGTCCAAATTCTTTTTTTATTCTTAGGGTTATGTTTTTTTTAGAACAGGAATTACAACTGCTTTTTTCTAAGTGAAATTGTGAAATATTATGTGCATATTTTATTGTATGGATCACTTAGGGATGATATAAAAATAATTCATAAAGATTTATATTTTTATTTGCTTCAATTTTTCCTTATTGGGACAGCATAATTGTGAGTGAATTTTTTGAACTCATATACCTTGTTCCTCATTTTAAAGATTTACTGATCAATGATACTGACAGGGAAATTTTTTCATTAAAGTGAATCAAAGTGAAAATAAATGTATTGGTAAACAGGCTTGAACTTATCATTTGGTTACTGCCAAATTCTGTGGAACTTTTTTAACTCTCTGCATTTTTTTCTGTCTAAACATTCATATTTTTAACAACTTTTATTTTGAATTAAAGTAAGATTTTTTGAGGGGGTTAGTGGAATATTATTTACTCTACAATCTTGCTTTCATAATATGTTTTAGTTATAAATCAATAATTGCAAATTCAGAACTAGGAGGGAGAATTGGGTATTTGAGTAGAAAAATTATACTGAAGTGGTTTAGAACATGAAAATATAGCACTGATGTCTTTGAAAAATTCAAATTATGATTATACTTGATCTAAATTTTGATAATTTTGCATATCATTTATTAAAAATTTTTTAATGTAAAATAAATGTTTGTTTATTGGGGAAATGACAACATATTCTGAATTAGTGATTTAATGCTTTAAAATATGATTAAAATTTAGAATTTTCACCATTATAAATTTTAATATTTTTGCACATGAAACTAATTATTTTAAGGATAAATTTTAGAATTTCTAAAGCTAATTCTAACATCACCTTTTGTTTCTTTGTAGGTTGTGCAAAGCATATATTTTAAAAATTCATTTAATTCAAGACAGCATTTAATTTGGGTTTTAGTTACTTAAAAAATGTATCAGAATGATTACAACCTTCGGCAGTTATTGGAACTAGCATTACGTGTCCCTGAAGTTGGAGCAGTTAATTTCAATATTTTATATCATATTCTGAAAACAATTATTGAAAAACAAGGCCTAGATGGAATAAAACCAGATTTTAGTCTTGAGATACCATTGATTTTACATAAAACCAAGTCAAAAGAAGTTTCCTTAAAGCGGTCCTATTCAGCAGAGTCTTTACAGACTATTGATAGAAGAGAAGTTTCAAAAGGATCTGAAAAAAAAGGTTATGTGTTTCTTAATGTTTATTTTTAATATGTAGAGGAATTATATATATATATATATATATATATTACTTTAAAATATAGAGTAAATAAAATGGTACTGAGTTTCAACATAAAACATAATTCATAAGAATAGTGTTTTATGTTGATATTAATAACCTTTGTATAATTTTTTATGCTTACATTTCATGTTTTTGTTCTTATTTAAAATGTGGAACTTTCATAAAAATAAACTTGAGTTTTAATATTTTATTTTATTCATGGATACTTCAATTAATTGCATTTATTTAGTTTGAATTCTGTTGTAAACATGCACAAATGTTCTGTGTGATTTTATGCTTCTGATTAAATGTTTCCACTGGTTTTGACTGCTTTTACTTTTATTATTGTTCAGTTTAACTGTATTTCAGTGCAGCATTATGTCCAGCATATTAAAGAGAATCAATTACATTTGAAAATTATTTTGTATTTTCAAGGAGTATGGCATTTTTAATTATTTGTTCATAATTTAGTTATATTCAATGAAAAAATCCATAAAAAATAGGATACCAGTTCTGAAAACTGATGTATGGACTTTCAAAATATGCATGGAAATTATAGAAAAATATAGTGCTCATGTTTTTTTTTTTTGCATTATGCATATAGTTGCTCTTTTAAGGGTATGGTTCCTTGCAGTCTAGAAGCACATAATGGCAGAAACCATGTAGAGCCGCAAAAAGATTCTGCTTGTCATATTCACAGTATTATTTCATGGGAAAATGGGAGTATCAGAGAGTTCTATACAATTGTAAATGAGGCTGCAGGTAATCATTGCATGTAAGAATTCTCGAATCAAGACTCTTTGAGTAAGAACTATTGCTACAGGGAAAAGGTGTAAGAATTATTTTGTATTTTAAGTGATTACAATATAACATGTTTAGTAACTTTAATGTCATTTAGGGTGCATCACATGGAGACATATTACATTACACCTTGTAGCACTCATGTAGGATATATTTAAAATTTTCCATAGAGTCTGAATGTACTAAAATTCTGCAATTATCCAATGTATTTTACATATAGTTTTGAGATGGGAATGAAGAAAAAACCTTTTTGTTTAGGTTATTTTTTTCATCTATTGGATTTCAACTTTTTTTTGGCTGCTTAGTAGGTTATTCATTTATTTTTTTATTAGATCATTAAAAAAATCTTGTAGGGTTCAAGGCATGATGATTTAGTTTCACTATGAGCAAATTGTAAAAGGCATGATAGAATGAATAGCTCTAATATAATACTAAATAATTGTTAAAAATTTTATGGAGTTTTTGCAAATAAAGTGAAAAAAATTTCAGTGATATTGACCTTAATAATTTTTTAATGATGTTAAATTATGAAACAAAAAAAATTCACATAGAACCTGTTTTTTTACTGGTAGATTTCCCTGAAAAGAGAGCCCAAGATGACACTGAAAAACCGAGTACTAAATGGAATAAAATAAAATTTTTTAAAAGATTAGATGCTGTTGAAGAGGAAATCGGTGAAGTGAGCCTATTTATGTCATAACTTCATCTGTTTTGATTTATGCAACTATATGACTATTATCTATATTTTAATTTAAAGTTTAACATCTTTATTTTAACATATATGTGTGTGTGTATGTATAATAGAGTTGAGCCTTATGCATTCATTTATGGTTACTCTCTTCTGATTTACTATAATGATCATATTTTTGCGGTGTTGGGATTATAGTTCAATATTTTATTTTTTAAAGTTATTTCTTAAAGCACATGGTTCTATGATTTCATAAGTTAACTAAAAAAGAAATTTTCAGTGATTGAACTTGCAGAATTAAATTAATTTGCTTCGAAAAGGCTTACACATTTGTTTTTCACATTATAATTTAATGTTTTTGATATCTTACTCAAGTAATTTGTTTTTATCAGATTTACTACTTTTTTGATAGTCCCTTATAAAATATTATTGAGGCTTTTCTTAATTTAACCATTAAGAGTATAATTTATCGCCTTTTAGGAAACTATGCTTTGAAATAGGTAACATTCTCTATCTCCATTTGCTATCATTCATAAAATTACTGAACACAAGAAATATAGAATTGAAAGTTTGTGAGATACAGAACTACATATCTATAAAGATATGAACAAATCTTAAAATTAAAAAAAAATTATAGTAAAAAAAGTTATATTTGCTAGATTTAATATATTTTAGCATATGAAGATTATGGTTCAGGGGTTAACACGATGAATAGAACATGTAGGAAATGTGAGCAAAGTAATGTTTTGTCTGTGTTTTGAGAAATTGTGAGAATAATTTTCACAATTGTGCACCTCAGAATGACAGTGAAACAGTTTGATACATTAAGAAACTAGTTAGGTATGAGATAGGTTTTTAATATTAATGTACTATGTAGGGCAAATTATTAATTGTTTTATTATTACAAGTGGTTCTTGCTAGGGCACTTAGTTGCTATCACTAAACAGGTATTAAAGTTGAAGATATAGTTCAGTTAAATGTAATAGATATAATCCCATATTTGATTAAAAAAATGATTCAGTAGAGGAGAATATTGCTAATTTTTAATCTTATTTCATGCACATAATTTTTTATGTTAGGCTTAATAACCCTTCTTGATAAATTAGGTTAATTTAATTCAAGGCATACTAATTTTGAGTGTGAAATAAAATTAATGTGGTGTTTAGTATCAGGGAAATTAGAAACCAGATTTTTGTCTGTGTACCATATTTTTCTGGATTGTTAAATTAACTCCATAAAAGTAATTAATATCTATTATCTTGTGTCAAGTGTAGCAGGACTACTTACACAAGTATCTTGAAATGAATGGATACTTATATGAAGAGATGCTGCTATAGAGAAACTTATTTCTTAAAAATGATGTTGTCTAAAAAATTCCCCATTTGTTTAAATTCAATCAGGCATTTGTTAGATACCATAACATATTAATTAATAACTAACCCTGATGTATAAATATATCATATATCTCATGCCAATAGATATTTTTTGTATGGAAAAAAATGTATCTTTTTAAAGTGTTACCACATTAATAATAAAACTAACAAAACAAAAAACTTTTTTTTTTCTCTTAACAGCTTGCAAGTATACATTTGTTTAAAAGATAGTTTATAGTAATTTTAAAGAGTATTTGATAATAAGGCTCTGAAATTTACATTCTGAGAAGTCTTGTGAGGAGTTCAATCTCCTAAGCTGTGTTGCTGGTTACTGTTAACAAACTATTAAATATGATTTATTAATATCAGATTTGTTTAGCCATGGGGAAAGATTATATTATGGGCATAGTGTGAATTGTTTTTAAACAAGTAATTGTAAAGTATGTAGTTATCAGTTATTTTATACAGCTCTTATTAATCCATTATTCTACTCTGATTTTTTTTTATCTCTTCTCTTCATTATTTGAGTTCTTATAGATTTTTTAATTCCCTGAAGTTTAATAGTTGTTTTTATCTTTTCTGAGAGCCTTGGAAATTTCAGAAATTTTAGAATTTATTCTGTTTCAGTCTGGAGTTTTCAGAGTTTATTTAGGTTTGGAGGGTAAAATACTTTTATCTGTTCTAATTTTCAGCTAGAGGTCTTTACTGGTTGAATATGTTTAAAATAAAAATGAACATCAAAACAATGGCCATTTCTCATCATCTTTCAGAGTGAAGAGAGCTGCACAATGCTACATAAATGTTTTTGGATGCCATTCTAACATCTCCTGTCTTACGGTAGTGTGGGGAGATTGCTAGGGTTTGAAATTCAGATAAATTATTTTCTGGTCAACAGTTAATCATTGTACCTTCTAAATTAATCATTGTACCTTCTACCATTGTAATTTCTAAATTTATTCTTGTATATATATCTTCCTAATATAGTTTCTACCTGATTAAAAATCATGTAAAAAACACATAAACTGTCTCAAAAAAAAACATTGTTACTTTCAGTTGTCTTGGCTAACAATTGTAAAATGTCCTGTAACTTGCTGAAGCACAACTATGAAAGCTGAAATTTGTCAACAAACAGACCCTATTAACTTAAAATGAGAAAAATATCTTGCATAATCTAATATTTCTTATAAAAATTATGATCTTAAGAACTGAATTTATTATAATTAAAATTTTTTAGAACTGCAATGCGAGGTAAATTTTTTTCTTGAAAATCTTTTTAAAAAAATATCACTCTTTAGTAAGCATTATTATTTTTAGCTTCATTTCATGATAAAAATGTTTAAAAACTTAGGGGTCTTGGAAAGTTTTATTTTTTAGAGGGTGAGAAAAATGATGGAAACCTTGTATTATTATTGTATAGTACATAAAATGTGAGTGATAAAAAAAAAAAGTTATTCATGACTTGTGAATGATGATTTGATATTGCTGTACTATGTGGCTCTATCATATGCCTTATTATTCAGATGTTACAGGTTTATGAGTAAAATGCTTATTATTGTAACATAAGCATTTTTTTCTGAATTTATAGTTAATTATTGTATTATGCTTCCATGTTTCATGTAATAAAGATGCATGCATACTTTAGGGTGTCACATTGTATCACCTTCAAATAAATTGTTTTAACTAACAACTTACTAAAGGAAGCATATTATTATTTGTGTAATAACTTAACCAAATTTTAAAAAATGATTCTTTAAAAATTAAAAAATATTCTAATCAATTAAGCCATAATAGATAGAACTATAATATTGAAGTTAAAACTATTTCCATAATATTTGCTTTCAGTTTCATATAATGATTTCCCAGCTTGTAGACAAGATAGCAAATTTTGTGAGTATTTTAATTATTATTTCATTTAAAACATGTATTTTAAAGGAATCTTTTATTTTTATTCTGAGTGTAATGAATCTTTGTTGATAATGTGACTTTGTTGTATATTTTAATAACCTTTGAATATAAAAATAGAAGTTCAACTAAATTTCCTCATTTCTACCCCTTTGTAATCAGTAAATGGCTGGGACAATTGTAATTTAAATGAAGGTTATATGAATTTATGGGAATCTATTTTTTTTAATAGCTCATCCTATCTAGTTGTGACAAATCACTAAGTTATATATATACGATACTTTTTTCTAAAAATAATAGGTGGGTATACTGTGTTTTCTCAAATAAAGGTGCGCATTTTTAGTACCGTGATCTCACATATCATATCACAGGGACACGAAAAACTCAGTTTTTAAAAAAAATTTTGTTATATATTAGCAATTGATTCGTAAAGTTCTTAAAATTTTGGTTAACTTAAGCCATAATAATAGTTAGAAAAAATGGGGGAGATATGCCATATCCCTCTGAACTCCCAGAAAAAAAGCCCTGTGTATATATATATATATATATATATATATATATATATATATATATATATATATATATATATATATATATATATATATGGGGTGTCTAGCATTTAGGATTTTTAAAAACTGAAAATCTTATTGCCATTGGAAAATTTTGTTAATTTTTCTCTGTTTCAAATCAAAATATATATCTATATATATTTTTTCTGCATGTATGAAAAAATATTGTTTTTGAAATCTAAAGACTGAAACAAATATAAATAGTTTTCATTAAGTAGAATTGCAAATTCAATCTAATCTTGTAGCTAAAGTTGCTTGTAGTGCACCAAGCCAATTAACCAACCAGTTTCATCAGAACTTCAAAAGCTTGAAAGACATATTGTTCTAAACAATTTATTGCAGTGTTTGTTGAATATCCATTTTCTTAGTTGGTTATTTTCTATAATGTTTAGAGATTTAGAGAAAGAAAATTTTATTTTAAAAGTAATGATTTTCCTCCTAAGTCTTTATTCTAAATTTATAAAGAAACATTCCTGTTCAAAAAATGATAAGTGTACTAGTTTTTGGCTACTTGTATCAGTATGAATCTTTGTAAATCAGTAAATCTGTATTGGTACCAATAATTTTTTTGTGTTTTGTTCAAGGGATTTCTATAAAAAGAATCATTAAAATGTCATTAAAAATTATTTTGGTTTTTGATGTGCAGCAGCGGTAGAATTCCATATATACCTACAGAAAAAAAAAAGAATACCAGTATTTATGAAAAGTTTATCATATGTATTAAGCTTTTTATTCATATTTTACGGGCCATTTTCAACTCAATATTTATGAAAACCAAAATACCTTTGTACCATAATTTGTTTTTTATTGTATAAATGCTCTTCATTTTATTTATCATATTTATTTTATGTATTGAATTATTAATATGCCTTAAATAAAATCTTTTCTTAAACTAAATCACTGTGAAATATGCCTTTTAAATTAAAAAAATAAAATTTAAATAATTCTTATTTTAAATAACAGTTGTAAACATTTTCTGCTCAGTGATTTAATTTGCTTTATATATACATCTCATCGTTGTTCTCATGATTGTTTGTTTTATGCATTTAATGCAGTCTTATGAGTTACATAAAAATTACATTGCTTAAGTTAAAATTTATTGTTTTTTCTTTTCTTTGAAACCTTGTAATATTTATTCAGTTGTTACATATTTATTTTAAATGATTTATTAATCTGAAATAAATGTATTTTATTTTATTAGGAAAGAGTCTTAGGACTTCAAGGTATTTATCAATCTTTTTCTAAATATCAGAAATTCCTTGATCTCATATTGTAAAATTATCTTAATTAAGAGTATACATACATTTTATGTAATCTAAATCTTATTAATAAGTTAAGTTAGAATGTTGTTTATTTACTATTAAACAAAATTTTTAAAATTAGGTTTTCATTTTATCGTAATTTATTCTGAAAGGAAAAGAAATCAATTGTGTGTTAGATATACTTATATAAATTTAATCTTATATGAATGTCTTGTCAAGATGATTTTTCCCAACTAACATTGATTTCAAAATTGAGATGTTAAGTTGGATGAAAAGACAGGTCTTAACTAAGAATTAAAGTTTCTCAGTAAACTATGTAAAAGTAATGATACTTGTCTTAATGATTATATGACTGTTCCAGAAATGCAATTTAATCATCATTATTTTTATGCTAATGAGAAAATAAGGGGCAAGTTATCAGCATTGTACTCTTTTCTTTCACTCTTCCTCATACTCAAGAAATTAAAGTGTGTGCAACAATTGTAATATTAAAATTAAAATTTTTTTAATTGTAATCAGGGAAATTTATATTTTCCTCAATAATTAATATATTTAATCCTTTTCAGAAACACATTTTATGAAGGAGATTGTAGATTTGCAGCATTCTGTATGTTGCAAATTTTTAATTCTATTTAAATTTATTTTTCTTATAGGAGTTAATTATTGTATTTTAAGGTTTAATGACTGATATTATAAGTAGTTAAAGATATAAAGATTGAATTTGTGTAATTTGGGGGTAACTGATTTTTAATGATTTTGTTTCAACACACAGTTTTATGATTCATTAAATGACTAATATCTGAAAATTGCTTTGCTAAGAAATAGTGTAAATTAGCATGTGAAAAATATTGATTCATTGCTAATACTACAGAATGTTGTTAAATAGGCTGATGTTTATTTTAGATCTTGGTTCTTGACTCTTAGGTGTTATGATTGCCTATGGAAAACAGTGTATTTGTGAGGTCTTACATTTTGAGTAAGAGATACCCATCTTTATGTTTATTAAGTGAACAGTTTTCTGTATCTGTTGTTAAAAATGCTTCCCGAAAGTTAATGATGGTTATATGATGGGACTTCATTTAAATAAAAATCTATCATCTGAAATTGGGTTCTAAGCATAGTAACTGTAATTAAAATACTTCATTTGCAGAGGTTGCATAAATGGTTTTGATTTTATATCCACTCATATAAACTTTAATAAAAAAGAACTCATATGAGTAAGTAAAGATATACAAATATGATCTTCAAATCAACATTATATTTTTTAAAACAAATTTTTATGGTATCATGATATAATGCATCATTTCAGAGAATTTTATTTATGGTGCCTTTATGTCTAAGTTTATACAACTGAAACTGGGATACAGTATATTATATTCTATATATATTATATACTATACTGTATACATTCTATATTATGTATATTATATATTTTCTGTGTACTGGAGTTATATATCTTATACAAATTTATTTTTTAATTTTACTGTAGGGAATACTATAGAAAAAATTATAAGTAATTTATGCAGTTTAATTTTTTTCTTTCTGTATTTTGAGCATTAATTATAGTTCTATCTCTGACCTTATTATTTTCTTTTCTATCTTTAAATGTGTGCATATTTCACTAAAATTCTTACCATTCTTCGAAATTTTATATTTTTTTAAATCAAGAAATCTTTGTTAATAGTTTGAAAATCAATTTTAATTATTAGTTTTTCAGATAATATTGCTGAATAAGAGATATTTTTTATTTTATAAGTATGTTTAAAGATAAAATATTATATTATTTGTACAATCATTTATAGTCACTTGAATCAAATGCTCAAAAAGTATATTTTTATATTTTTTAAGAATTCTTGAAATTTTTAGTAGAAATACCAGTTTTCTGGAATATTTATTAAGTAACAATAGTTTTATCAGAATTTGTTATAAAAAATTTGTATTTTTTGGCAAATTAAATAAACTCAATAAGGATTTTTTTAAATATACTTTACACTTATGTGCAATAGAATTAACTATTTTCATTCTCTTACTCAGAATAAAAGAAAAATAGTTAGGAAAGAAAATTCAATCACATTTTTATTTATTTATATATTTATTTTTGCTTTTGAAACTTTGCTAATATTATGCTATTTAATTTTAAAGTTTCATGTATGAAAATTATTTTTCATTTGCCTTAAGATGTAATAGTAAAGATTGGTTAAAACATTTTATTAAGTTATTATTTAGTATTACAAAAGTTCTTAAGTTAAAGAAGGAAGACCAAGACAAATGAATCATTTAAAGTTCATTTCAGATATGTGTACATATATATAAATGTGTGAAGATAATTTACGGTAACTAATACACTAAAACTTCTATCTTATAGATAAAATCACTAGAAGAAATTCAAAATTTAGGTTTGTAACATCTTTCAATTTTGTTTTTTGTTGCTATTTTCTAAAAGCTTTTAGCATACCATGTATTGAAATAAAAATATTTTTCTAGAATTATTTATTATTTTGTATGAATAGATGTTTAAGTCTTAAACTATCACAGTATTAAAAAAGTCTTTATACTTTCTTTAATTTTTATAATGAAACATCAATAAAAGGTATTTTTTAATTTCAAATAGTTTTTGAAGAGTCTCTGAAAAGTAAAAAAAAAAGTCAACTTAAAGGAACTCATTAGAAACCCTGAATTAGATTTTTTTAAAAATTATGGTTGAATAATCTTGATTAATTTTTTTTTAGAATCACATTGGGTTTTCCTTTGAATGTGCTAATTTTTCTGTTGCTATTAATGCTGTACACTTTTTCCTGTGTTCAAGTTAGTTGTCAAATAATAATAGTTTGTCTCTCTGTATATATTTTGTAGTTGGGAAGCTAGAACATATCTCTTCTGATGTATCAGTGCTGAAGGTGAGTACTTTGAGAGAAATATAAAAGGACTCTTTTTCTTTTTTTAAAAAAAAAATTATTATTATTTTTGGAAGGTTTGAGTCAGTTTGAGATAAAAAGTATAAACTTCATTTAAAATTGTGCATAATGATTATTTCATTTGATTACATATTTCTTTATAGCTTTCATAATAATAGTAAGTGACAGTTAAAAACTTTTATCAAAGAAATTTATAGTTTTTTTTTTCTTTTAGGTTAAACCTTTATTCATTTTTTAACACATTGGGATATGATATGTTATAATGGGCAACAAATTATATTACCAATTGTATTTAAATTGCATCAGTGATATAAAAGACATCTCACAAGGTTGGTAATTTCAGTTCATATAAAATGTTCTGCATTTTGCTAACTTGGCCTTTTAACAGAAACCCTCTTTTTTTCCTAAAAGTAGGTTTTTGGTATAGTATCTGACATAATCTTTAAATTTAGTAAATTTGAAGAAATGTCAATATTATATCATTGTTTCTGATAAGTTATATTTGTGTATCGCTGTTTACAATTTTAGCTTGGTACTATCTTAGTTATTTTGAAACTTACCTATGATGCATTTGCTGCTTATAAACCTTATATTCAAAAAACATAACCTAAAACACATGTATAGATTAACCTCACTAAATGTATATTTTCTGAATTAAAAAAATATTATTTTCCTATCAATGTTGTATTGTTCTTTTGAAGTTTTCATAGAAAACTAGACTTAGTCATTTGAAATTTTTGTCATTTAGCATTTTGATTTATATGCAGTTTATGAAGTTCAGTAGAAATATTGCCAAAATCAGATGCAGCACCTTCATTTATAGATATACTTAGTTGAAGAGGACATTCATCATCAAAATCGCATATTTCACCTTTTTACTCTTTTTCCTTATACTTTTTGGGGTGGGATTTGATTTAAGGAATTTAGGTACCAAGCTCTTTATAATACAAAAAACTTCAGTGTCATTTTCTACTTAATTACTTCTTTCTACTCAAGAAATACTTTTCTGCCATCTCTATAAATTAACATTTTTATTAAAATTTTAAATTACTGAAAGGAAATTGTCTTGTTTAACCCTTCAGCAGGTGTTCCAATTTTTGGAACACCAGCAGGCATGCATGGCACAAAGTACAACATCTCTTTCAATCTTGATTATTCCTTTTGTAATAAACTTCTTTTTTTGAAATTGAAAATAATAATTCTGCATTTTATGACAAGATATAAAATGTTGATAATATTGAGATATATTTATAATTAAAGGCCAAAGAATGCAGATACAATCGCCTTTTTCAAAACTGTCCGGTTTATTGGATCTAAGGACAACTTGCAAATGGATTCCTATTATCTCCAAAAACCTAAAAAACAATTAGATTGTGTATCTTCGTGATATGCGGGATACCGTGTAATAGCTGCACATTGGATCGACTACATCAACTCCTGCTTTTGTCATATTGTAATCCAGTATAATCACTGGTTTGCCACTTTTAAATCATGACTACCAATGAATGGAAAGGAATACAAGGGTCAGAAAATCAGACCTGCATTAGAAAGGGTATAGCTATAAACAGAAACTGCTTAGAACATTCAAACCTTACATGTAAAAACAAACCATTCAAAATTACGAAAATGTTGTACTTTGTACATGGGCATGCCCGCTGAAGGGTTAAAATTCCGAAGTGTTAAAGATTAAAAAATCTTTGTTTCTATGTTGAAAAGGAGAATGTCAAATCCATAGTCCACAAACTCCTTCAAAAGACTGTGTTGGCTGTCAAATGGATAATAACCATCTAGTCTCTGCTTTCTTGATAATACTGAAAACTGAATAGATCATCATCAGTAAAAATTGAAATGAAGCCAAATATATGAATGGAATGATTACTTTCAGTTATAATATGATCTTGGTAGGATTGCATATTTGAAGTATTTTATTCTTAGTTTTAGGCATGTGTGTGTATTTGGGGTAGAGGGTCCTGATATCTAAACTAAGTATTATTTCTATAATATATTTTTTTTTCTTTTACCAGTCTAAAACAAAATTAAAAAGTGAAACTGAAGAAAGTAGTAGTGAAGATGTGTCTGATTACACAGAATTAGGTAACTTTGTTTTGAAAAACATTATTTACATTAGATTAAAATGTTTTAAGTTCCACCATTCAATGTTAAAGTTTAGAATTCTGTAATAAAAATTAATTCTGTGATTATTATTTTGTTTAGAGGAATCCAAGGTTGAAAGCAAAGAAGAAATTCAGAAGCCTAGTCGCCCTAAGTCTAAAAAGAAAGGTACAAATTCAAATTTCTACAGGTGTTTTAATGCTATTTTTATTGCAATTTATTTTATCTTTAAGTTTAGGATTCCATTACAGTTTTTTGTGTCAAAATAGTGAATAATTTCTTAGAGTGTGTGTGTGTTTATATTGTAAGTGGTATTTTCAGAAACAATATTGTCGGCACATTTATTGATTACTGTCAGTTTAAAAAGAGTATTAAAATAATAATTTACAATTTATTTCCTATAAATATCTGAATATAAAATCAATTTTTTAAATAGAGAGCTGTCAAAGTGTGTATATTCAATGATCAAAAGATCTATTTTACAGATATCAATTTACAAGTAAAATTGTGAAAATTGTTTCCGCCAGCCTTCATAATTGAATTGAACTCATTGACATTGTGTATGATCATGCTTTTTGTATAGTGTTGTCACCTACTGTATGGAAAGGCTGTAATATATCACATCGGAAAACAAGCTAAAATTCTATTTGGAATTCCTTTTCCCCAGGCATATTCATTGACTATGCCTTGATGAGGAGCCCATTTCAAGGGCAAAACCTAGGTTCAAGGCTGCCTAGAGGTGCATATATTATACAAGGCACATAATGATCAGTCAACTATATTCTACTTACAGGAATTTTGTTTTGTTTTGTGATTATTCCATTTATTTAAATTTGAGTTGACCAGCTCCATTGATAAAATGGAGCTAGCAAAAAGAGTTTTTCTCTGTGATGGACTGCCCAGCTTCTCTGAAATCTAAAATGAAATCTTTTTCGAATCTTTACCTCTATTTTCTGATTTTTGGTGAATTTTTAAAGATTGATTTTTAGAATTTAATTTATTAAATGCTGATCACGTGGTTTCTTTTCTTTTTGTGATACTTTAAATTAATTTTGTGTCACATGCATAACAACACTTGACCGTCGTACTTAATTTGAATATTTTCTTCTACATTATTTTGTCTATAAAAATATCCGTTATGATTTTTTTTATAAATAAATATATATATATATTTTTTTTTGCATTAATTGCATACATTGACCATTGTATTTAATTTGAATTGTGTACCCATGTACTCCGTAGCAAATCATGGGTATTCAGCTAGTTTTTTATATAATAGCTTTGTGAATTTTCCATATATCTTTTTTCTTCTATGCTGGTGGAAGTGTCTGTTTAGATACTTTACTTAAAATGTCAATGGGCATCTATTCATCAGGAATATTTGCTTGTTACTGCTAGCGTCATATGTGTGTTGGCTGAAAAGTCAAGAATTTATACCTAACTTTTCATTGATACAATATTTGTGTGTTAGTGTATAAACACTCCTACTGTGGCATTTATGAATTTATATTTTTTCTTTTTCAGAACGAGAAATCACACTCACAGCTAAATATGAAAAACTTTTTGATGAATTTAATGCTATAAAAGTAAGTAAATTTTGACTGTGGGATGATTGTAGAATTGGATTAGGGCCTGTTCACATAGAATCCGTCAGCATCACTTGTATTTAAATATATTTAACCAATTACAAACCTCCAAATGATTAGCCATGAAATTGTAAAGGTCTGTGATTGGTTTAAAATATGTCAATACAAGTAATACAAGACGAATTCTATTTTAACAGGCCCTTAGAGCTTTATGCTGAATGTTTTGGTAGTTTCTCTCTTTAAACTCATGATTTTCAATGTTAAGTTTATCAATGTTTATCATTGTAATGTTTACTTAAGTTTAGTCGCTGAATGATATTCATTTCTTGTTTTAGAAACATTTGAAGATGGAACCCTGTAAGTAATTTTTTTAGACATTTAGTATTTCTGAACATTACAATACTTAGTATAATGGTAATATCTGTATGCTTAAGCAAACCTTTTCAAGTATGTGCTAAACTTAATTGGATGTTATTAATTATAGTAACATATAAAAAGAATTAAGTGTAGTTGCAGTTTTTTTCCTATGTTGTCAATAACTCAGTGAAGGTTCAGCTGTATTGATGGACCAAAAATGTTTCAGCATCACTGCTGCAGAGAAGAATTGAGACTAATACAAAAATTGCTAATTGTCACAATACTAACATTAATTTCAATCACCAACAATTCATCATTGTTGGTGATTGAAATTAATGTTAGCTCAACTTAACAGAACAATAACTTAGGATCTCCAGTTATTATTCTGTTAATTTAAAATTTTTAATTGTACACAGTGACTATATAATGCTGTACAGTATTCTGTGTTATATCATGAATTAAAAAATCTTTAAAATTTTAAAGCGTTTTTCTTAAAAAGTTATCTGTGCTTCTAGCTTTTTTTCCTGGAGAATATTTCTTTTCAACAATATATCACAAATTTCATTTTCTGTAAATTTTTTATGAAAGAAGAGTTTTTTGGTATCATTATACAATAATAATACAAAAGATTTAAAAAAAATTTTATTCTTATTTTTTTGAAAATTTTGTTAATTATTTTATAATTTGAAAAATGAAAAGGCTTTTTTCTTATTAATTAGTTTTTAAAGATGAGAAATAATATTATATTGATCATAAAATATAAATTCCTTTTTACAGTTTGTTGATATTCCATTTATCACTTCATGACTTTCTTACTACTGATGTTCTAATTTTAATGAATTATAGTGTCACATAGATAGAAACTTAGTTAATTTTGGACTTATTCATATTTAACAGGAAAAATATACATAAAAAGCATTAATTGTTTTGATTTGGAAATATATTTGTATGACCATTAAACTTTCACTGTAGCTAGTTTTTAAAAAGAGAAATTTGTTTGCATAGATTTATTGTTTTATATTCAGTTTTAGATGGTAATACATTTTTTAATTTCTAATTTATTCCTACACATGCAAAATATTTTTAAAATAGCTGTCTACATCCCTGAAAAGCTTGAAAAGCCAGTTTCTGAGGAACGTAGTGAACATAGTGAGGAACCTAGTGAAGATATAAAAGACAGTATTGAAATTAAAAAAGACAGTGAAAAACCTGAAAAAAAAGTAATTCAAATATCATATTGTTTTTCAAAATAAGTTTTCATATTAAAAACAAATGTCTGCAATATTTAGGTACAAGTCAGATTTATGAGAACACATTTTATAGGTATTATATTATTGTAAATATTTTACTGAAATTTAAAATTTTATTCCTTGAATAAAATCAGATTTTGATTCTTAGTACTTGTGAACTAATGTGTATTAAATTTTTATAGCTCTTTTATTCTGTGTGGGCTGTTATTCTATTATTGTTATTGTTCTAAATAATGTAAAATTTCTGAAAATGCATGTAACACTAGATGTTAACACTAGTCGAATACCCATGCTTCGCTACGGAGTACATTCAAATTAAATACAATGGCCAATGTGTGCAATTAATGCCAAAAAAAAAAAATAGTTATAGAAAAATCGTAGCAGATATTTTATAGGCAAAATAATGTAGAAGAAAATATTCAAATTAAATACAATGGTCAATGTATGCAATTAATTTGTAAGTTTAATATTCATAAAACATACTATTTTGAATTAAATTCTTAAAAAACTTCCATCTCAATTAGTCTAGTGGTTAAATTTTATCTTTTACCATATTTTAATAAGTTTTTGTCAATTTATTTTGTTGTTATGCATGTGATGCAAAATTAATTTAAAGTATCACAAAAGGAAAAGAAACCACATGATCAGCATTTAATAAATTAAATTCTATAAATTAATCTTTAAAAATTCACCAAAAATCAGAAAATGGAAATAAAGATTCAAAAAAGATTTCATTTTAAAGGAATTTTTATGATCTTTCTCGTGATATAAATTTTATAACGCTCAGATTATTATTTTAAATGCAAATTTAAGAAAAGTTACAAAACTAGCTTAAAAATTTAATTTAAAAAAATCTAAGAAGAATTTTTGAAAAACCTTTCTTAGTGCACCCCTAGACTATAAGAAGAATCACCATGCAAAATTTCAGCCTTTAAGGTCATGTGGTTTGGTCTTTGTGTTATCTATCAGTCAGTCAGTTAGTAATGGAACTGTTTAATATATATAGACTAAAGTGATAGAATTTATGAAAATAAATTTTTTCCAAATATTTGGGCATTACCATTCACCAGTTTATGTGCTTTGATCACAAAACAAGAAAATTTTAATGGTTTTTTCTGCCTTTGAAATTAGGGAGTGCAGTAGGGAGTTAGGGAGTCTAAGTAATGTAATTCAATGGTATAACATTTTAGCATGCATATCTGACTAACAGGAGTATGAGTACCAAGTGTAAGAAATTGTTTAATATAGAGAAAATTGTGATGGCTATTTGGCTACTGCTTTACTAAATAAATGAATGTTGTTTGTTAATTGCACTATAATAGACTAGCTTATATAAACCTTATTTTTGCTGAATTAGGAATAACTAAGAACAATGAATTGGGCTTCTATTCAGGGCATGAAATATTAATTGATGGTCTCTTAAAAAAATTTAAGTAAAATGTTAATATCAGTGGTAGACCTTAAATGCATTAAAAAAAACTTAAGTAGCTGAATCTTATTAAGTTATTGCTTAAAAAAATTAATAAATAAAAACAGCAAAATTATTCTAATAGAACAGATGGTTACTCTTCTCGTCCCATTACTTATATCTTGCTTTTAAAAAATTATTGTCTTCTTACTGTTTAAAAAAAAATTATTTGAAATTTGATGAATTTTCTGCATGAAGTATTTATAAATTGATTTTTATAAGAACATCATTAGCTCAAAGTTTGTCTTTTTCTCTTAGTTTTAAAACATGTAGTGTGATATTGTGTTATGTTTGTGTCAGCTTTTTTGACATTATTGTTATTATTATTATTACTATTATTATTATTATTATTATTTTGCAGGACAGTATGATTCAAGCAGATTTACTCCAGAGTGGTAAATATTTTTTTTTCTCTTATTAATGAGGGTTTTCTTAAAAACAAACAAACCTGATATGTAATATGCAAATGCTTTAAAACTCAAAATAATAAAAATATATGAATTGTAGCTGATAATTTTTGAAATTTAATATTTTTCATAACTAATTTTATAACTGCTAATTTTCCTTCATTTATTTTCTAGATCTTGATCTGCTAAGCATTTCAGCTGAAGTGACTAAACTTATGGTGTGTATTAGCATTTGGGTAAAATAATGGATAATTTGTAGATTTTTTTTATTAACATTTCAGTGTAGTATATTTTCAATTTCAAAACTTTAATTAAAATTATATAAATTGCTAAGTTTTAAAAATGTATCAACTAATAAGAACCTTTATATGATTTTACTACTTCATTCTGTGCTGTAGTGCTCCTTTAATATGTGGTTACATTCAATAACCCCTTTGAAACTTATAGAAAGTTAAACATAATTTATCCTAAGTTAGGTTTTCAAGTATTTCTCTAAAAACTCTGCTAATGTTTCTTGAAAGTTTGACACTAATTTCATTCATCCTTTTTTTTATGCTTAAAATGTGCCACAATCATTTTTTCCTCTGGTTGTGTAGTAGTTTTTCATATCAGAAATGATTACAGTTCATTTTTGTGTGCAAAACTTAACAAGTTTTCTTCATATTAAACAATTACATCACATTTAAAAATAATCATTGAAAATTTTGAATAAATCTAAAAAAACTTTTTCATTAATGTATGAAAACAACTTATGTAATTTTAACTAATCATAACTGATTTCTTGAAAATATATTTATACTTGACTTATATTTATTGATAAACAACACACACGCACATATATATCATAAGTCTATATTACTAATTAGCACCTTTTTCATTGAACCTATCTGTTTGCCTTAAGTTTTATAATTTTAAATAAATTCAGTTTAATTAAAGTTTTTATTATGAGTATCCAAATAATTGCATTTTTTTATATGTGTTGGTAATAAACATGAAACACATACAAACTTGTTACTAAGCATTGAGTATTATACTTTAATATTTTGTGTATATTTATGTTAGTCTTTTTATTCTAATTGTTAATTTTTTTTGCAAAACTTCAATGTTTTTTAAATTTTAAATTTAATCATTTAAGAGTATCATTATTTTTATAAAACTAAGTTTATTTTTTATGTTACAGGGAAAATGTGCTGCTATTGGTGAGCGTTTTTTATCTCCTAAAGTTCATATTTATTTAGATCAGGGATCGGCAATGCAGTGCCCGCAAAGCAATTTTAAAGTGCCTGTCATTCAAATATCTAAATTTTAGATATTTGAACAACAAACGCTCTTAGTTGTAATGAATAAGTTTTGTAAAAAAAATTTTAAATTGTAAAACCATAAAAATCAAAAACTGAGCAGCCTGTTCTCTTGACAGTGTCACTCTCCTCTTGCTGTGAGTCAGCTTCTTTTTTCTGCTCTTAAATTGAACTAACTTTGCGCGTCGACATATGCTTGTGAATTTTTGTTTTCCATGAAATACTTAAAATCAAAGTACTGATAAAGCCTCACTGACATCCATTTAGACCTATGCCTGAGAACTGGGAATTCAACTTATCGAGTTACATTATTATTGAGTTACATCTCAACATTACATCGAGTTGGCCACAGATTTGCAATGTCAAATATCATATTAATTATCAATTTTAAGATTGTTTTGTTTAAATAAAAATTTTAATTAATGTATTAAAAATTTATGTTGCATTAATATTTTCATGTTTAAATATTAACCCCCACTCCTCTTTATTCAGCAGTGCCCGCCGAACTCTCACATTTCTGAAATATGCCCTCTAGTAAAAAAGGTTGCTGACCCCTGATTTAGATAATTATTTATTTAGTCCTAGTAATTTATTCTTTTTATTTCATTTCTATTTACTTTCTTTTGAATTGATAATATATTTGTCTTTCTAGATAAAATGTTTAGTTCAGATATAAGTTCTGTGAAGGTAAGCATAAAATAACTGTATATATAACTAATATCTATATAATGACTCATTTTTAAGTAAAATGCACTAAATTACATAAAACTCTATACTTTAATGTATCTCTTTCTATTTAATACCATGATTCTCGAAATCTATGCATACAGTTTTTCTGTTGTTGCTCATTTACACATGTATGTACACAAATACATATGCTCAAAAACAAGCCATATGCCTTTCCTTGGTTTGCTTTTTCACTCATGGCCTGCTCCACATAACCTTTTTCTTTCTTTATTAAATCTTGTACAACAGTGTTTATGGTTTTATCATTTGCATATTATCATTTCAAAAATATTTTATGGTTTTTATCTTTTTCATTCATATTATTTTTGCTACTTCTGATGAACTGCTTACATCTATGTGTTAATAAAATATTTTCATTTTATTAATGTTGGATATTTCTGATCTTGAGAGCTACTGTTTAGGGCTTGTTATATATTTCTAATCTAATATATTTCCTCAATCCGATAGCTTTATTACATTTAAAATTCCCGTAATCTTTCTTGCCTTATATTTTATTTTTCAACTACAATAGTTTGTCAGACATATGCAATTTTCAGGCAAAGAAAAAGAGACTTGTAACTCCTGAGGAACCATTTTTGTGCACTTGAAATTCTGCAATGAGAAAAATGTTAGCAACTGTATGTACAATCAACTAAAGGGGTTTACTCTACTTTAGGTACTTCCAATGCTCTAATGTGCTGGATGGTATCAGGCATAGATAGTATCAAGGTCTTTTGTGTGGGAAATCTACTTTAGGTACTTATTAATATAAAGTGAAATTAAACAGTAGAAAAAGGCTTTTATATGTATGAGAATTAAAATATCTTATTTTACAGTCATTGGGGATTTAAGATGCATTTCTGATATTCTAAGTCAAAATTTTCTGGTACCACCTTATTAGCATGTTAAATTCTCAAAAATTGTGAAAAATTTTATTGAAAAAAAAAGTGTCATATTTTCCTATGGACTACTAAATATATTGATTTATGTTTCTTATTAGTTTATGCAAAATATCAAATTACATATACACATACGTTTATTTTTGTAAATGTAAGTTTTACTACAAATAATTTTTTTTTTCCAGGAAAAGAATTTAATTATGGGTAAGATTATCTTTGCATTTTTATGTTCATTACCTACTCAGATATAAATGAAGAAATTGTGCAAATACATCTAAATATGTAAATAATGTAATATTTCCATTTTAAAGATAATTTAATTGTTTATCAAAGTAGGCAAACTTACAAAACTCTCAAAATACCAGACTTCTCTTATTTTATGATCTATATATAAATATAGATTATGTGTGCACTTTGAATGTTGTATGATATACATATAAACATGCAGACAACTTACTCTGATCCATTTTTATATTCTTCGTTGAATGTTTTCAAAAGAGTTCAAAATAATATGTGTTTTTCTGTCTTCACCCTAGTGAATCTATACTGTTAGCTTTAAATATTTATTCTGTTTTATATCATTTTTCTTGTATCCGCAAAATTCTGAGTTTCCTTAATTATAGCTACTTGTCTCCTCAATAATCAGGCATTATTTGTATGGAAAGTAATGTAGTTATCTGATAATTTTTCTGCCTAATATTCTGAAATGATTTTGTTTAATCATGCTTGCAAAAATCATTTTAAATGTTATTTATGGTGATATAACAAAGGGTTATGGTTATATAAGAAGTAAAATGGGTGCAAATACCAAAATTTTAATAAACATAATTATGAAATAAAAGATTTACTGAAAATATATGGATGTGTAACAACAAGAAGGAAAAGTAAGAAATCTGTAGTTTTTGTATGCTATATTGATGTACCAAGCAGAATACAAGCTACTTAATATGCAAAATCAAAAAAATTTTATTCTTAAAAATGGTATATAGATTTAGTTCTGAAAATGTTTTTAAATTTTAATGCTGCCATCTTTCACTAAATGCTGTTTCATTCATTAATCCTTTATAAAATATTTGAGAAGTATCTTTTTGACCTGTTACTAGTTGATTGACTTGTGTACATAACATTTCATACAAAAACATTAGAACAGATGCATGACTTTCTAGTTTTGGGCTTTGTTATATAATTTGAGCAATAAATAAGTCTAATAAATTCCAATCTTTGCTGATTATTATTGAAATGATGTTATGATTAGTGATTGCAATACTGGTATACCAGTATATTGAATACCATTTTTTTGTGCTATTTTGTAATTTTGTAAAACCGGTATTTGCTAAGGATAAATACCGGTATTTTGGTATTACTATAAATAATAAATGTTTTTTTATCAAAAGTTTTGACTTAAATTATTGGCCATCTACTGTTATTTGAAATACATATTTTTTTTTCATTGATGTGGCAGTACTAACATTAAATCATTTGCTGTCTCATCTTCATTCTGTATCAATCAGTGATTTCAATATTGGTATTAGCTATAAATGAAAAAATTGTTACAAACAATGATACAAAAGTAATAAAAAAAATAGATTTATTCAAAACTGTCAGACGAGAGACCGAAATGTTAGAAGATGAAGGACTTCAAGGCAAATATTTAGAGTAAGTATATCATTCATTATTAACAGTACCACCAACCAGTGTAGATGCAGGAAGTGTATTTTTAACTGCAAGTAATTTGTGTACCAATGTATATTCCCAGCTTAATATAGATGCATTGTTTTCCACAATCACATTTCAAAAATATGCAGTTAATACATTTTTTTCTTTAATAAAAAAACAATTTAATAATTGTGTATTTTTGAATAGATATTATATAATAGATTGCACAGTAAATTTTTTATGTGATATTTACTCTTCTCAATAATGATGCTAAATGTTTTGTTACTTCATTGTATTGTAATACTAAAGTGATTTATTTTTTATTTATATTTTTTGTTTCTAATGTTATAAATTACTATTTTACAGCTATTATTAATAATATTTGATTATAACATTTGTTCCTTTATTTTATATCTGTACATAACAAAATTGTTTATATTTTTATAGTTTTGCATTTTTTGCAAAAACTAATTAATATTGCAACTGTGCTTTGTATCATACAACTTTGTAATATACAACTGTGCTTTGTATCTTTTTTGAAAAATTCCTAGCACTGGTATTAATACTGGTATCCTGGTATAATGTTTAAAAAAATACTGAATACCGGTATTGTATTTTTGGTCTGATATTGCAATTACTAGTTATGATATATGTAGTAATCCTACAAATTAAGGGAACAGTTAAAAATAGCATAATTTACTTGTAATTATTCTTTGCTTATTGTTTGTCAAAGAAGACTATTTTTTTTAACAATTTAACTTTTCAGAGCAAACTCTTAATAAATGTGATGGAGAAATTGAAAGTTTAAAAGTAAGACAATTTTCAGTATGATTTTATTTCCTTCTGTCCTAAATTTTTATCATCTGTTGCCTTTCCATGATTCATAATTTTCAATTATATTGTAGTTATAATATTTTGCTATATCAAAAATAGTAGAAATTATTATTGGTGCAAATCTAAATACACCAAACACTGTAAACTTGTTTTCAATTTCCTTATATTTTTATTTTTATTTCTTTGTGTATAAGAATTAGTGTTATGAATACCCTAAAATAATTTTAAGTTAACTTGCATCATGTTATTTGTATTGTAGCTATTAAATACAACTTATTTTTAGTTAAGAAATTATATTCATTATTATTTTATATTTTTTCCAGATGAACTGGGATGAATTGGGTAAATTATTTCTGTTGTTTTTAAAGTCTTTCAATGTATATATTTCTTACATTATTAAAGTTTTTCAAGTACATACCTAAGCATAAAGACTTTTGTATTAATATTATGGTCAGAATCGAGGAATAATGTATTTTAAATTTTAAAAATATATATAAGAATTTATCTAAGCAGTGAATATTTCAAATATTTAAGATATTTAGTGACCTAAAATATAAGAATTTAGACTATAACAGAAAGAAATCAGTTTAAGAAGTAAATTTTTCATGTTGTTATTCATCAGGGAGAAGAAAAAAAAAAAAAAAATTAGAAATTATTGCATAGGATGGCAATAAATTTTTAATGAGTTTTCTTTAATAAATATTCAACATAAAGATTATGAAACATGTAACATATTTTAATTAGGAGGATTAGAATATTGGGATATATGTATACATGAGCTACATAGTGATTATTTTTCTTAAACACAAGTTTTGTTTGTTTTCCTATCTTAAAAATTTGGGACAGGGCCATATTATAATAAAGAAAAAGATATACCTTTATAATATAGTTATTATTTCCAAAGCTGCTCACTGTAACTGTTAAAAACTCATATAGCTTTCCTTTTTTTTGTCCTTTTTCCGACATTAAATCATTATCATTCGTTGATATGTTTCTTAAAATGTTTTTCTTCAAGTATATTATTTTACTTTTTATTACTATGCATTACATTGATATCTCATTTCAAGTTATAAAACTAAGTTTTTAAAAAAAATAAAGATATTATGTGTATTCCTTTTAAAACTAGCTCTTATTTTTACCTGTTAGAAGCTTTTCTCAGGAGATTTTACAAAACATATAGTTTGTATACATTGCAAACTTCAGTTGTTTGGGAAATCAACGATTTGGTATCAAATTTCATCAGAAATTTTGACTGCAGGATTTGAAACATTTTTGTACTTAAAGATTTCTTACATTGTAGAGTCATTTAAATGCAAATTTCAAATATAATCACATTGTCTGCACTACTTATTTATTCCACTAAGAAGTAGGACCATGGTTCTTTAAATTTACTGAAGTGAAATATAAAAATCTGTTATAAAAATCCCATTTACTAAGCAGGTATTCCTTTTAAACAAACAGAACTTACAGTTCGTATCGTCAAGTGAGGATGATGATAGCTATATATATTATGACGCCAACAATAATTATGACATGGATGCAACAACAATAGATGAGCAATGGTGAAAGTGAAGTTCTAGTGAAAGTTATTAAGACTGATAATTGGACAGTATTGTTTGTTTTGAATTAACAATTTAAGTTTTTTTCTACCAAATTTGATGTTTTCGTTTCTTTTTATTACAAATTTTATTTATGTTAATAAATATTTGTGCAATTTTTAAATAAAATACTTAAAAGTTATGGGCATGTATTATAGTCGAATTTTAATTTTTTCCGAAATTTTCGCGAAGAATCAAGCATGCATATTGTACTTGGGTGCGTATTATAGTCGAGATTTTATGGTATATATTTTGTTTTAGAATTATTAACTTTTTATTATTCTATTTTAGTTCACAGTTTTGAAAGTGTAAAAGAGAATTTGCAATACATTGAAAATCAGGTTAGATGATCTGTTGCTATCATTATATTTAAATTTTTGAATTAATATTTTTTATATTTATTAAATTATTTCTAAGTCACAGGTAAATGGAGGTTTAAGGAACTGAACTTTTATTATCATTATATTCTGTTATTTGATGAATTGAACAGATAACTGTGGAAAATTTAAGAAAACTTCTTGTTAAATTATTTATTCAAAACTTAAAAAGTAAATTTAAAAAAAAACATTTTAAAATTTATTTTTTAATTCAGCTCTGTTCCAAAATCATTTCTAATAAATTCATTTTTTTTTTGTTAATTTCAGAAAAATTAAGCAAATTCATAAATTTAATATTTTGTAGTAATGATGTTTTTAACTGCATTATAATAGATTTTTAAGTTATGTTCAAGAAAACACACATATACTCACACAAATTAAAAGGAATGAAGAAATCTAAACTAAAATTAACTACCAGAAATGTTCTTGTTTTATGATTTTTACTATCAATATTTCAATATAAATATATACATTGATAAGCATGTAAATGCATCATTTAATTATCACTATATGAAATAAAGTATAAGTTAATTTTGAAAAAGTGAATGTGTTACTTTTCTCCTTTTGTATAATTTGTTCTATGTACATATTAATCTATATTTTATAGTTTAAAAATAAATTAGAGTTGTCTCTTTAGTAAAGGTTGCTTCTCATATTATTAATTTCATACTTAATATATAAAAACTTGTGTAATAGAAACTCTTACTTAAATCTTGAAGCTCGAGTACAGTGGTTCCCAACCGGTGGTCTGCGAGAGCCTTGAGAGTGGTCCGGCATCACATATAAAAAAGTTGCCAAATAAATGGGGATTTTGAAAATAATGTTCATTGAACTAGATGGGCCGAATATATCCGATGACTATCAGGTGTTGAATTAAAATTTCTTAAAAGTTTAACATAATATGATAAGTTAGAATCTGTGTACTTTAATCCTGTATCCTTTTTTCCTGAGGGATATTCTATATCCCTGGAAGGTTCCCCCCTCAAGTCAATGGGGCCTGGTGGTTGTCTGCACATGGTTCAGCTTTTGGTTTAGTGGTCTGCAGACTTCTACAGGTTGAGAACCACTGCTCTAGTGTAAGTGCAGTAAAACCATCAATTTAAGAATAAAACAAAAAATGAAAACATTCACAAAAACACTAGGCTGACTTCAAGAATTTCATTATACAGTCAGTTATTCAACGGATAATTGCAAAGTAAAGTTTTATAATGATTTTGCTTTTTCTCTGCTTGAAATGTAGACATTCTGGTACTGTAAAATTATCACCTTGTATTTTCAAATGACTTGTAATTTTAAATTATCAAAGCAGTGTAATTCTGTATTAATATCATATTTATTTACTTTTCATTGTAATTTATTGTATAAATTTATGAGCAAGAACAATTATGAATATCTTTTATTTGAAGTTTGTATGGGTGCTTACAAATGTGATAAATCATCTTACTATTTGAATGTTATTCCAGTTTTAATACAGTATTATACTATTCTTTGTGTAATGATGATATGATAAGTAAAAGTGTTTAGACTATAGTGTTAGAATTGTAGTATGCAATGCTTGATAGCTTGAGACAGTTTGATCTTGTTTTTCAGATGACTGTATTAACAGAAATACCAGGTTTGGAAAACAGAGTTGAACAGCTGGAAGTAAGAAATAGTGCTCTAAGTTATTCTGCTTGAATGGAATAATATAAATGTATGTGTACTTGATTGAAAAGCAAATTTTTATGGAGATGGGGGAAGAAAAGAATGAGGATGATAATTGAAAATGTACTGACTTTGTTTCATTTTTATTAGGGCAAACAATTCCAGTACCTAAAATTGTTTGTTTCTGAATTGTTTAATCATCAGAATAATGAAAAAATTCATTTAAGAAAATAACGTCTTAAGACGCTCAATAATGGTCTTAAAACTAAGTTAGGAATTGGTTAAACCATATGTGTGTGACTTTTCCTTTCATCCTTCAGCGGGCGCACCCGTGTACAGAGTGCAATATTTTTGTAATTTTGAATGGTTTGATTTTATATGTAAGGTTTGAATGTTCTAAGCAGTTTCTATTTATAGCTACACCCTTTCTAATGCAGGTCTGATTTTCTTACCCTTGTATTCCTTTCCATTCATTGGTAGTCATGATTTAACCGTGGTAAACAAACGATTATACTGGATTACAATACGACAAAAGCAGGAGTTGATGCAGTTGATCAAATGTGTAGCTATTACACGGTATCCCGCATATCACAAAGATACACAATCTAATTGCTTTTTAGGTTTTTGGAGATAATAGGAATCCATTTGCAAGTTGTCCTTAGATCCAATTAACCAGACAGTTTTGAAATAAGGCGATTGTATCTGTATTCTTTGGCCTTTATTTGTAAATATATAATTTTTTACACTGTCATAAAATGCAGAATTATTATTTTCAATTTGAAAATAAAAAAAACTTATTACAAAAGGAATAATCAAGGTTGAAAGAGACGTTGCACTTTGTGCCACACACGCCTGCTGGTATTCCAAAAATTGGTGCGCCTGCTGAAAGGTTAAAAACACCTATCAGGGTATAGTATCATCAGTGAAATCCGTAGTGAATTCAAAAGCAATTCTTGATTGAAATAGAAGAGAATTTAAAAACGAAACAAAAATTTATTTAATAAATTTAGGGACACTGCAGTACTATACTCTTGTAAGTTTGCAGGACTCTTCATGATTAGTTGGTTTCATTGTCATCTAACCTTTGTTTAAGGTTTATTTTTTCATAAATTATTAATTATCAAACATAATTTGATGACACTTCTAGACACTGTTATTTTACAGGTGATGTTTTTCTCTTCTCGTTTTTCTAATTTTAATTGTTTATGGAAAAACAGAAAATCGGATGTTACAACATACTCTTGAAATATATATTTATTTAATTACATTTAATCTATATTTTGTTGTAAAAAGTTAATCAAGCTTTAAAATTTTTTTTCAGGGATATGTGTATACTGGATATGAACAAGAACGTATGTATTTCATGGAAATTTAAGCATATTTTACTCAATTTTAAGATTAGATTAATTGTATAATTGATTGAGTTAAAGAATTGGAACTATATTAATTTGTCAAAATCATAGACTGTTCATAAAAAAAAGTTATAGTATTTTAGATGGGATAACACCTACCTAAATATGTGGGTTTAAGCTAATGTGTATTATAAATGTATTTTCACATGGTTCAATAAAAATAATTCTTTGCAACTTAGCATGATAGTGTTTAGTAAAGAACATATTTATATGTAAGAAGTACTTATATTTCGATCAGTGCCTAAGAAGGGTTATGAGTCATAAATGTGTTGATAAGCTAATTTTTACTTTCTAAACCCAAAATAAACTGATATATATATTGTAAATGTTTATATTGGAGCAGGGAGGAGGTTACTGCATTACCTAATTAAACATCAATCATAATATTATTTGAATTTTTTTTTCAATGAAGAGAGTAAGAAACTGTTTAAAGTGATAATTGAAAATTCAATAAAGTTATTCTTAAAATATTATCACATTTTTGCAACACCTGTTCTAGTTTTGTATCACCTGAATAAGTTGATAAAGTAAAGGTATATGTTCTTAGAAAAGACCTTGAAACAAAACTCTCAGAATTAAATATTTAGTTTTAATTTTCCCTTGTATATATGAGTGAAACATGGTATTTTATAATAGAATTTCCATAGTTCTTTAAAATACTCAGATTTTAACTGAAAATTTTATAATGTGTCCGTTTTCAAATTTAGTATTTTTATCTGTTTGGAAAATCAATCTATTACTCTCTATATATGTGTGTTTTACTTTCAATATACATTTTTGATTTTTATAACAAAATCCTGTACATACTTTTTCTCTACAGATATTGCAGTTATTAATTTATATTTTATGCTTTTCAATGCTAAAAAAATATGAATTAAATTAATTGTATAGATGTTATTAATTTGAGATGCATATTTATGCCTTTGTTTAAATATATAAATGATTTCCTTCTACATTTTCTTAGTTTTCTTCATATTTGTTTTAATATATTATTCCCCCCCCAACAGATGTCATTCATTAAAATATTTAAATAATGTGAAGTAATTTTTACCATCACTTGCAATTTACATCATTTGCAGTTTCATATTTCAAGTTAAGATTTTATTTAAAAGTAAAGGGCAAACTAATTATCCAAGAAATTTAATTTTGATAGGGAAATATCTTAAAACAAGAGGTTGCTTTAGTTACATGCACTGCATCTTTGTTGTCTCCCCTTTTTTATTAACTAGAAGAAACTTTGAAAATAAAACAAGTTCCATAAACATAAGCTCATATGAATTTGCAGAAGTATTGCTGATTTTATAAATTTTAAGCTCTATTTATTTATTCTATTTATTTATAGCATTAAAATTTATGTAATCAGCAATATTTTTACAAATTTAAGACATTACATTTATCCCAATTTATATTACTAGAATATTGTATAAGTTTTAAGACTTTTTATACTTCAATAGGTGAATCTAGAGTGGAGGAAAAACGTATAATGCGACCACATGCTGTTACTCCTGCAGAAAAATTAGTTCCTAAAGCTGAAAAAGTAACTGAAAAAATAAGAGTTCCAGATAAAAAAGAAGTTGAAATTTTTAAACCAATTTTTAAAAGACCTGAGAGAAGTAAAGGTATTTTAAAAGTTTTATTTAACAATTTTTTTTTCATTGTGTAAAATAGAGTTGAAAATGGATTTTAGGGATAGATTTCATAACTTCTTTTAATATGTGATCTTTAGCCCCTTGGTTTAAAGTAGCTAAGTTCCCATGACTGGTTGATGGCTGAATGGTTATTGTGCTGGCATTTGATAGCAGAGTCTGTGGGTTAAGTCCCACTATTGGCATGGATGTTTCTGACGATTCAGAATCAGCTTTAAGCAGTAGGTCCCTGTCTAATTAGCTGTTGTGTAGCAAAAAATGACCATAGTGCTCTCATCCAACCAACCAATTTTTCCATGGATAGAGATAATATTAAAATTTATGTCATACAAATTCATCTAATTGTAATAGTCACTAGACATACTACTAGATGATGTGGTCATTATTAGATACCTTTTACTACTTTTTTTTATGTTTTGAACATTCGAAATAAATCACTGAATCTCTAAGGAACTTAAATTTTTTTACTTTAATTATATTAAATACCATGATAAGAATATCACCACCTTAATTCATCTATCAGAGACCTAGTTTATATATGTACTAGTGTATTTCAAAACTTTGCATACACTATAATGTTATATTCCTTTAATTAGAACAGAAATGAACATTATGGATAGTCACTAAAATCAATAACTACATACATGTGCAGAATTTCTGGTTTATCAGTAAAATTTTTAGGGAAATTTATTTAAATTTCCTATTTTCAATAAGTTTTAATAAATTTAAACTGTAAAGAAGAATGAAATGGTATAATTACTAAAATTTGTAGATATATGGTTATATTTAAAATTATATTTTAATGTTGTGGACAAAACTAATTTTTTTATGATAGCATTACCTAGTAAAACTATTGTTCATTTGTTGTAAAACACTTCCTAATATGTAAAGTAAAAATTTACAGTTGTGGAATATACTGACAAACAATTTTATCAACAGTTACAAAAATTAACAGTTTTTTATTTCTCCATTCCAAATTTTAGTTTAGATCAGGGGTTCCCAACCTTTTTCCTACATCAACCCCTTTTAAAAGAATGATTCTCTTCATCGACACCCCCTCACATTTTTCTCTATAATGTACAGCATGCAACATAATTATAATACTAATAATTATACATAAAACACATAAAGATAACAATTTGACTAAGAATTAGAACAAAAAATTAGAAAAAGTGGTTCATTAGGTTTATGTTTTATTATTTTGTACTATTTTCATTTTTAATTTCACAAATATAAACAAGATTTCAGACACGTAGATTGTAATTGCACAAACATTGCCAAGAGAAAAAGAAATATGCTTCTGATTTGTTACATCGGGAGGACCCATGTGCTGTTTTAGATCCAGTGGATTTCCCCAGTTCTGCCTAGTGCTGGTACACAAATAAAAGCCGATGACGGCATTCAAGGCATATACAAAAGCGTCATTACATTCGACTTTAGATGTGTGGATTATTCCGCCCTATCTAAATCTGTATTTATACATATTAAAATGGATATTATTATCTAATAATTACATTCCTAAAAAATTTAACTAAATTTTAAAACAGAAAAATTTATCATAGACACCAATAGACCCCTGGAATACTATAAACCCTTTTTAAACTTCCATCGACCCCCAAGGGGTCCACCTGGACCCCTTCGAGGTCGATGGAACTTATAAGAGCACTTATAATCAGAAAGGTAAAGTCATATACATTTATGTATGGTTGCAATTTTTTACTTCTTAACTATACAAAATTAAAATTTAATTTCAAAGATTCATTAATAATAGTTTGCTAAAACTTATTCTGGGGCGCAGTGGCCCAGTTAGCAAGGGCAACGGGCTAGTGATCTGAAAGTCAGTGGTTTGATGCTCATTGCTGACAAATCCACTGCCATGTACACTAATGGCAGCTGGTGCACGTAAAATCTGTTGTGGCTGCAATGTCCTCCATGTTCTCAGAATTACCTCTGGAGGTGTGGGGTCAAGTATTCTGGTCTCGTCACTTGACTCGGTTCAAAATTACGGGACTGGTCCTTTGGCCAAGTTGGACTCTGACCCTTGTGGTGCCTGTCAAAACAGGAGCTGCACCTTCATCACCCATAGCCTTCGGGATTTGATCTGTTATTGCTGTCGGTCAAGTAGCATAAGCTACAACAACAACAACAACAACAAAACTTATTCTTTCATTTTGTTGATTTTTGAAAATTGGTTTAGCCATTTTTGTAACAGCTTTTAATATTTTAAGAATGAATGTATTATTTTGAACTTATTAAAGTTTCATATATCAATTACAATTATCAGTTTCATATAGCCATTACAACAGCAGCATTGCTTAAAAATGTTATTTTAAGGATAGTTGCAGAATATAAGTAAAATCATGCAAGGAAAAATTGTTCCTCTTTACTTATGTAATTATGTATTACTTATGTGTTATGTATGTTCATGTTTACTTATGTAATTACTTATATAATTATGTAATTTTAAAAACATACAAATCATTCTTAAAAAAATGCAAAATTTCCTTATTGTTTTTAATTTTTTTAGGCGAATGTTTTAATGTAAAATACAATATTAGTTGATATGTAGGATGAAAAAATATTCACTGGTGCACCAGTCATATTTAAAAGATTCTATGCATTTTATCACAAAATAATAAATTAACTATTTATATGTATGGTTGTAAATAATTGTTGTATACAAGTCTACAAGTCTAGAGTAATGCTTCAGTATCTATAACATTTAATGGCTCAAGGTGTCGAGGAATATTATTTGGATCAGGATGGAGAAATTGTTGATACTGGTTCAACAGCTGGTGCTCCACATAGAAGATTTCTTGCTGTGTCACGTAATATTGCTTTAATTCAAGACATGGAAAAGAAAAAACATGCTCCAAAATTTCAAGCAGAAGACCTGTCTGAATATCTTGAGGAGGAAGATGATTATATATATTGTGAACCAGTATATGAAATTGCCCAGAAACAGGTAATAGATAGTACTGGAAAAAGTAGTTTTTATGATTTTAAATTAACATTCGCATTTCAAAATGATTTTCTGCATCTATTAATTGATATAAGACATGCAAATCTACTGCATAATATTTCTGTATTGGTTTATTTAATTGGGCAGAATTTTGGGTATTATTGTCTTTTTTTTCTTCTATGGTGTATTAAAAATATAGTGATTTAAATTAGGTATAGAAAGTACTTTTTACAATAAAAAACTTCCTGGTTAGCCATTAAAAGGCTTAAAACATATACATCATCATCATTTCACTTCTTTTAAGCTATGTCTTGATGTAAAAACAAAATAAAATATTATTATGGTTTAAGGAATAGCAACTTGCAAATCATCATCATTATTGGCATAGTGTAATTTAAGTTTAAAGAAGCCCAAAAAATTCTTCCATCATAGACTTTATTGAGGAAATATAAAAAGTTTTGAACTGATGGCAGTATGTTATCATAATGAAACCAATGATTTTTATATCTAATGTGAAAACATAAATTGAATGAGATTAAGCATCCTCCAGAATCAAATACTATTCAGTTTCAGTATCCTATTTTTCCCTCTCTCTGTGAAAAGATACAATGTTTTATCTTGGTTTCCTGTATTTTTCTCTTGCATTTGCACATGTAATATACTTCACTTTCAAAAACCCTGGATCAAAAACTTTTCTTTTGGTAAACCTCCTCATGAATTATCTCCTAACAATATACACTGGCATGCCTAAATCCAGATTCAGAAGTAAATGTTCATTTGTCCGTATTGGAAGATCATTTGATTGTGTACTTGCTGTATTTAAAAAAATATATTATTTATTATTTGATGAAAATTCTATAAGTGTTAACTTTGAAAAGGAAGGAATTCAATCCAAAATGAAAAGCATTTATGATTTTTTAAAAATTATGAAATATCATTTTGAAATTATTGTATGTTACAAACTGTATGACATTGACATGAAAATTATTTTAATTTAAAATGGAAATGAGAGACTTGTTTACATAGGTAAACAAGTCTCTTATTATACAAATCATTTTTCTAAATATAACTCATGATTTGTTTCACTTGGGGGGGAAAAATGGGAAAATTTACAAAATGTCTTTGCTCAGAAATCTTGTATGCTGTAGTAAACAAATTTGCTGCTATTTGATGCAAATCTTTCTTTATATTTGGTGCCATATTTATGAACATTTGATAATACTAAACAAATTGTATAACAGACCAGGCCATCATTGCTTTAGCACTATTGAATTAAAGTAGACTTACGTTAATGTTTACACCAGAGTAGTCCATGCCTATATGCTATGGAAGGATCGTTTTAGATAAAATCATTCATATAAAAAGATTTTGAAATATGTAGAGGGTATGGTACAAGCCTTTTTCTTTGGCAACAGCAAAAGATAATCTTTTATCTTTCTAGAATTTTTTAATCATATTACAATAATTTAAAAGCTGATGTAACTTTTTTTGGCATAAAGAATGAACAAATGTAACAATAAGGTACACTACTATCAAATACCTTAAAAATTAAATAGATATATAATTTGCATGAATTTTTTATTTTATAAAACCCTGAATTGCTTCCAGTTCCTGATTACCTAATACTCTAGAATTGTTTAATTTAAAATTTAGCCCAGCAATTTTTTTTTCAGTTGTAAGATATAAATAGTTAAACTGATTACATATGCATGCATTCCCCAATTTGAGGGCTAGCTGTAATATATAACACTACTTTTGTTTTACTAGTCTTCCTTTTCTGCTTTCCTCATAAAGTTTGAAGTGTAATATTGCAGAGAAAAAAAAATTACCTTATTTGTAACTTTAATAAATACTCAATATTTCAGAATCTATGACATTACTATACAATTTAACTAAAATAAAACTAAACTCATGTCACAACAGTCTGCAGTGGACCAAGGCCAGCGGTACCCATCTCCGCTTTCTTTACCATGGGCTTTGGGTGCCATACAGCATATGTCTCAGTCAGGTGGTCAACCTGATGTGGGACCCCCAGAGTTTAGTTCCCAGGCATGCTTGGTCCTCATTTTATCGACTCACTCAAGGGATGAAAGGATGAGTCGACCTTGCCCAGTCATAGGGTTGAACTCTGGACCTGTGGGGTGGCAGCTTGATGCTTTTAACCACTATGCTACTGGTACTATACAATCACCCCTCCCCTCTCCCCCCCCCCCCCCCAAAAAAAAAAAGAAATCATGTCTTCAGGAAACAGAATTTTTATCACATGTACATTCGGGTGATAAAAAATTCTTTTTAATAAGTACATGTATTTTTTTCACATGCGAAGGCCACCCATGTTTAGTTATATTTTTTTTGTAACGTGTATGAATTTCTTTACATTATTATAGTAGTTATTCTTTCATCAGTTTTAATGGATATTTTAGGATGAAGACTTTGGAGAATCAAGTGGAATTGTCGCTACAAGGAAAATGACTTCTGAATATTCAGCTGCTGAAGTTAAGACTAGTACATTTACATCACCTGATATTCTTGAAGAACATTCACGTCAACTTAGAGGGCAAGTTATTGTGTTTGTCAAAAAACGTCTTCATGTGTTTGAAATAGACCTACAGCATGTGAGATTTTTATTTGTGGTTTTTCTTTTGTAAAACCATTTTGTTTGTTTATAACCTATTAAATCAGGTAGGTTAGGACATCTCGGGTTGATTAAATAAGATATTTAGTATTTTTAGAAAAAATCAAAGCCAGAGTTTTTTTTGTGTACACCCTTTACATATTTTTATGTTATGAGACTTAACCTGATATAAATATTGTTGTTTAATTTAACAGTTGAAAAAATAAAAACAAAAACACAGAATCTGTAATTTTGAAGAAAATAAAATAATAAACCCACAGAAATAAATTTCTGAGGGAGCTATTGATTGAAAGATTTTACGAAAAACAGCATTAAAATAAATTGCAAGAAATTACCTTTTAATTCTAAATTAAAATTTCATCTTTAGCACATATTAAATTTTATACAAGTACTTTAGTTTCTGTTTTTATACATAAAAATTTAGAGGTTTATGTCAGTTTTTGAAAGAGCTCTCTTATATTCATTCTAAAAATGATTAAAGTGCAAAATATGTAGCATAAAAAATATTTTTCTCCTTATTGAAGATAATTTTTTTTTGTCTTACTACAGGTAGTTTCATATTTTTTTTACTTCTGTTAAGAGAGTTTAAGAATAAACATAAAATCAAAATGTGTCCATGCGAAGTAATATCCAAGTATATTTTTATATTTTCTACTTCATGAAGAAAATTTGTAAAATTTCGAATTAATGTACAATAATGAATGTATAATTCAGATATGTTCTTTGTGTTTTCATTTAGATATTCTGCTATATTTTTGTTCAATTTATGTGTAATTTCATGTATAGATTGAAAGTAACTTAGTAACTATGAAGAAAAAAATTGAGGTTTTGGAAAAAAGTTTGAAGGAGACAGGAGAAAAACTGATGTTTGTGGATGCAAACTTTAGTCAAAGGGCTGGAGATCTTGCTGTATGTATTATCTTATTTTTTACCTGCTGAAATAATTGATCCAAAAGTAATCTTGCAAAATATATTGTGTCTGTTGTTTTTATTTTACTGCTCTTTAAAAGTCCCTTTAATATTTCTGTTTGCAGGCAATGAAAAAAATGGCTGAAAATCATCAAGTATCCATTGCGGCAATTATGCATCATCTTGACCGGGTACAGTTATTTTAATTTTTGGCTCATAAATTATATAGAATTTATGATTTAAGGACACTTAACATGTTGCATTTATGGCATGAAGGAATCATAATGAATTCATTATTGACTGTTTGCTATAGTGAACATGATTTCTTATTTTATTTATAAAAAATCAGTTCCCTTATAATTCCTTCCTTTTCTATAAAATAATACTCAAACATGTGGAAAATTTGCTGTGAGTGAAAATAATTTTGAAATGCCAATTTTTATTAATCTTGATAAATTACTTTTATTTCATGTTTAAGTATAACAAAAAGGAAATTATACTACCCATTAAATGAAACATTTTATTTGATTTTTGATTTTCACTCTGACAAAGTAAGTTTATCTGATTTTCTAAACCTCAATTTTGCCCCAAGGAAGTGCTTTATTTTTTTCTCAATATTTTAAGAAAATATTTTAATGAGTAGTATTTGTATAAGTATATAATTAATGTCTATTATTTTTCAGTTAAAATTTTTTTTGAGTTATATATGTAATTCTTAAAAAAGAAACATTTATTCTAACTGAATATTTATTCTAGAAAGCTGAAGCTTTTGCAGTAAATCAAAAAGTCAGTAGGAAAGAATTAACAGTCATTGAAGACAGGGTGGTAAAATTATGTGTGACAACATCATCAGAAATTGCTAAATTGGTATAAATTTTTACTCCTTTGATCTTTAGGCAATTTTTTTATTACCATTATTTTTAATTATGTTTGAAAATAAATTTATTATTGCTGATATCATAAAATGTAGTTACTTTTGATTTATGTCTCTGAATTAAAGTCACCATAAGAAATCTAACTATACATTCGTATGGAGTTTTTTAATGTTATATTAAGTTGCTTTTGCCTTGTAGGGCAAATTATTTTAAGTAAATATTTCATGCAGAATTTTGTGGAAATACTGAACATTGAATGCTGCTCTGTATTAAACAGAAGGTGTTCATTTATTTCTTTTTGAGATTTAAATGCTTACTTATAAAACATGTAAATTTTAAATTGTTACTGAATGAGGGATCTAATAGAAAATTATATTTTGTTGATTATTTCAGCATTCCAAGTCACACAAACTTTTATTTGTGTGTATCTTTTAATATCTTTCTTTCATGAGATGGACATAGATTCAGATTAGGAAAAGAAAATACTTTGATGAGAAATCTGTTGAATTTGAAACCCTGTGAGCAGTATGAATTATATATATATATATATATATATATATATATATATATATATATAGTGGTACACCCAGGGGTGGGCCAAAGGGCCCCCTCTCCCCCAAAAGATATAGAAATTGCATTATGAATATTGAATTTGCATTATAAATATTTTTATCTGTTCACCCCTCCCCCCAAAAATTAAATCCTGGGTGTGCTGTATATATATATATATATATATAGTGCCAACCTGTGGTTTTATCTGTATTGCCTTTTAAAAAATGTGCGACTCCCTTGAAATATTTACTTTAAAGATCAACCTAAATATTCAAATCTTTTATAAATGACTTCAAATGTTGGTCAAAACTTTGTATCAGTTATTTAGAAATTTAGAAAATTAGTACAGTTTCTGAAAGAAATGCTCATAAACAGCAAGCCATTGTTTTTAAAACAACTGATGATCTAAAAATGAAAATACAGAATTGTTATTTGCTTAAAAATTAAATTTCAAGTTCTCATAAAGAAATTTTAAAGTATCCTGACCAGTAAGAAGAATTCTGATGGAAATATTACTATTTTATTTTATGTTGAAATGGAATAAAATTGAAAAGACTAAACTCAATCAAACTTTTCCTGAATTTTTATAAAATATTGAAAGAAATCTAAATAAAAGAAAAAAAACCTAATTTCAGAAGGAGGGGGGGGGGGGGTGAATGCAATCGTATTTTTTGTTTTAATCTGACTTACTTTACTATCCTTTTCTATGACATTCATCTTTGGATTGTGTCTAAAACTTTGTGAAGATTACAGATTGCCACCTTTCTAGAGAAGAAATTTTAACTCTTTATTTTCTGTATCTAGGGTATATGAGAAGAGGAATTAAAGAAATGCAGGACTTAAAGATATTAAAGTTCAGATTGTAAAGATATTAAAGTTCATCTGAACTCATGCGTTCAAATATTTTAATATAAATTTTGAAAGACTGGAATATATTTTTAATTTGCATTTAAGATTAAAATGGAAGGAAATGATTTATTCAATGAAATTAAAATTATAGACATACAGTACAGTATTTGACATATTTATTAATATGCTATGTAACATCAATTTTATTTCTTATTATTAGGAAGAAAGAATCAGTGACTCCCTTGAAAAATTTTGTTTAGAATTAGATAAAAAGCTCTTTACTGAGGAATTTGAAGTTCGTTCAGAATTCTTGTTGCATAAAATTAAAATGTTAGATAATAAATTAAAAGATGTGCAAATGGAAGGTCCAAAGTTAGAATTTGAAGGCATTAGGTATGTTAATATTGAAAATAACTGCTCTATTTTTTAATACTTATTATTTTTCACTTTCATTTTCTTAGCTGAAATGGGATTTCTTTGTTGATTTCTTGTTCGTATTTAATTTCCTTAAAAGGATTTATATGATAAGTTGTGTAGTTTACACTTTAAGTATTTTACTGTTTACATTAAACAAAGTTTTTAATTTTTTTATTTGTGAAGCAAAAATATTAAACTGAAGTATAAAATTATCAGATTTATAAAACAGTTACTAAAATTATAAACATTTTGAAAGTATTGAAAATATTTTGTGTCTAAATTACTATTTTCTTGCATCCTGGTATAAAAGGTTGACCTTACAATAGCTGAATGGCTAGGTTGCCAGTGTTTTTAACCTTAGTCTGCAGGTTTGAATGTCACTATTTGCAAAGGTGTTTCTACCATTCAAAATTGGACTAAAAGTATATGTAGGTCCCTGATCTTTGTTTTGCAAAAGATGACTATAGTCCTCCAAACCAACTTACCAAATAAAAGGCCCTTGTTTTGAAGATGATCATAGTACTCCTAATCAAACAACCAAATATAAGGCTTCTGTAATTTTGTATTTCCCAAAGTACAATTTATTCACAAAGATATTTAATTTTTTCAAAAGATCTGCTAGTGTCTCCAAATGTTTTAGACTTTTTCCCAGTTTTTGGTTGTTCCTCATTCAGTAAAAAAATCTTATGTGTATAATGGATTTTCTGTGTTTCATTCCTGTTGAATTAGAATTGAAAAATATCTGTACACACTTACTTTAAGTAGATTTCCCTGTAGAGTTTTCGGAGATAAAGTATATGTATTTTCTTTTCAATTAATTGCCCATGATTCTTAATTTCCATCTTTAAGTGCCCAATGTTCATTCTTCTTTTTACTATATATATTATAAGGATCATTTGATAGATCCATATAAAAATAATGAAGAAGCTTTAAAAAAATTAGTTATTTTTCTATGTACTCTCGATAGATGATATATTTTGCCCAACAATTTTCAAACTTCGCCTCCATAAAGTAAGACTTGTCCAACTCTGATAAATAGGCATTTGTTTCACTAATTACTTTGGAATTTGATGCAAATTTCTGTCCTGAATTTTTTTTTCATATTTGAGAACAAGTGGTAATCCAAGGGAGCCAAATCTGGAGAATATGGAAGATGGAGAACAATTTAGTAGTGTAATTCTAAAAGGTTTGCAGTTGCAAGTACAGATGAATGAGCTGGGGCATTGTCATTAAGGAAAAATCATTTTTTTCTCCTTCAATGTGCCCTTTTTATTTTAATTTCATTATTTATACGATCCAATAAAGATGTAAAGTATTCTGTTGTGATTGTTTTGACCTTTTCCAAGTGGTCAGGTATGATTATACCATGAGCAAAAACAGTAGCCATAAACTTTCCTAAATCCAGGGTTCGGCAATTCGGTGCACATGGGCACCAGGGTGCTTGCGAAACAATTTTAAAGTGCCCGTCGTTCAAGTATCGAAACATTTTAGGTATTTGAACAACTGCACATAGTTCTAATGAATAATTTTAGTAAAAAAATCAAAAATCGTAAAACTGTAAAAATCAAAATCTGACCATCTCTCAACAGTGTCGCTCTCCCCTTGCTTCTATGATAAGTACGATAAATGCATTTAAAGCTAAATGGGTGCTCTTCAAATCAGATATGGAGAAAGATAATCTATCACATTTCCTAAATTTATAAATGGTAAATGAAAATTATTGTGATGAAAATGCTACAACCTATCAGTTTACCAAATATTTTGATTCCTTATTGGAAGAATTTAATACCACATTTGAAAATTTCTACGAATTGGTGGCATTCTTGACGTTTTTTATTAATCATTTCTCTCATGCAGAGGGTGATGTGGCTCATAAAATCACAACTTATTTTGATATTTCCAATAAGGAGGACTTAGATTTGGAAATTATAAATATATGAAATAACATTGAATTAAAATCACACCATAACGAAGAAAAATTCTGGAATTTAGGGAATGGAAATAGATTCCTATTGTTGAGAAAATGTGCTCTGAAATTGAACTCCCTTTGTGTTTCGACATATGCTTGTGAATCTTTGCTTTCCAATATAAAATACTTAAAATTAATGTATCATTGAAACCTCACTGACACTCATTTTGGACCAATGCCTGAGAACTGGAAATTCAATTTATGTGTATTATGAGGAATTGGTCACAGATTTGCAATGTCCTATATCGCATTAATTATCAATTTTAAGATTGTTTTGTTTAAATTAAAATTTGAATTGGTGTATAAAAAATTTATGTAGCATAAATATTTTCATGTTAAAATATTAACCCCATCCCCACCCCCTTCTCTTCCTCATCATCCAGAGGTGCCCGCCAAATTCCCACATTTCTGAAATATGCCCTCTTAGTTAAAAGAGGTTGCCGACCCCTGTTCTAAATGTTTTTAACACACTGTATACCTTTGTTTCTTTAAAGTTCCTTTTTGGGGGGAGGGGGGGAACATGATTTTTAAACCTTAAAATTTCTTTGGAATAGTTTTTGTTTTATCTTATAGTATACTTATAAAGATTATTTATCAATGTCCTTTCTTTTCAGACCTGTAGAAATCAAGAAGTTTGTGTTATGTAAAGATGGAACAAGAGTAAAACAAGCAAGAAAGAAAATGTTAGTATTGAATATTTCTTTATTATTATAATTTTGATCAATTTTTATTTTTAGTCCTAATATTTCTAAGCAAGAGAAAACATTTGGTAATGCTGAATTATTATTTTAGCAGTATCAACTGCAACATTAGTTATGAAGCAAAATGTAACAATACATTGTGGCACAGTTTTAGTTATACAAAAATTAATTTATACAGTGAGGCCTCTGGCACATTTTCCCTTGAATGATATGTTATATTGGACAGGAGCTTCTTTTACTCAAGAGCCCTTCTCTTAGAGTTGTAACACTGAACATTCAAGGACCATTTGTTTCATTTAGAGGATTATCCTCTTAGAGCCTTTTAGTGTTATCAGGGTAGTTAGTTATCAAAGAGGCATTGATCCACTCTTTATCTTTAATAGTCAAGTTACATAAAAACTGATGTGTCATCAGTAGAAATAGTTATTTCGAACAATTTTCAAGAAAACATTCTCCACTTTATAAGTTACCAGCCATTTCTTTACAAGGTACTCATACTTGGAGGTCTATCAGATCAAATCTAGTTTCATTGGTTATATAATATTTTCTTATGTTTTACAATTTTTTTATATTTCTGTGTTCACTATCTTTAAATTTGCAGTTTTATACACATATGAACTTTTTATCTTTTGTAATTTTTCAAACCCCATGTTTTTTCATGTTTGTTGTTTCTTATTTCAGTGCCTCTTGGAAACATAGTCCTACATCAGAAAGTATCATACCTGTGTTAACACAGCATCTTGCTGATAGAGAGGCTTCTCCTAAAACTGCTATCCAAATACAGAAGGAGTATGTATCAAACTATTGCATGTTTAATATCAGATTTTAGTTAATTATACATGTCTACTAAGCTAAAGTTAGTTCTCCTCTTCATGTACCAAGAAAAAGGTCAATATGTTCTTTCTCAGTGCACAGTCATATAAAGTTCATGTTTGTTTATCCAGATGTCATGTTTAAATGATAATTATTTTAAAATAATAGATTTAAACTTGTAGGTAAAATCTTTATTTTCCCTAGATAAATAAAAAAGATTAGCAGCTAGATCAGCAGTATAGTCATCTCAGTATAGCACTAGTATAGCACTCAGAGTTATGACAGAATTATTTAATATTATATTGTTACAAATATCAAGAGTCTTAAAATCTGTGTTCAAAACAGTGTGAACTTGATGGCATATTGATAATCCAGCAGTTCCTTTCTACAGTTTTTTTCTTATAGCATGATATATTGGTCAACAATAGCTTAGTTGTTAAAAAAAGAGAGATTCATGTGCATGTATTACTTCCAGACACTTACCAAGAGTAAGGTAGAAAAGGACATTTTTGGGTTATTATTACTCACCCATGAACACTAACAATTTACAAAAAAAACCATGAGCTTTGGCTTTGTAGGAAAAACAAATATGACCTTTCAGAGCATCCTTACACTAATTTTCTCTCATGATAATTCTCCTTCAGAAACATACATTTGTGTTATTCAATTTTTCACAATACCAGTTGAGACAAAGATACCAAGACAACCATATTGGGGAATTTCATTTTGATTTTATGATCTCTTTTGCTTCCCAACACTCCTATACTGTGCCATAATAATGATGGAACAATTAAGGATTACACTAGAAAGGTGTTTGAGAAGTGTAACTGATGCTGTTTAGGAAGAATTGTGAGTCCCTGTAAGGTCTGTTACTTATTCTAAAGAGGCATCAGTTCTGTACCTTTTTGTTAAAAAGATTGTGTACTAATATTCTTGTGCCCAGCTTTGGGGGGGGGGAGCTCAAACTTACCCTAACATTCACTCACAGTTATTCAAAAATTTGTTTACATCTTAACTAGTGTTATTCTTGATTCTACAACATTAGAATTGATCTATTCATGTAACATTGACTTAAGTAAAAACATTAGAATGTTTGTTTGCAGTTCTATCCGTCATTTAAATTGTTCCCATTTTTTAAATCCATAAACATTGTGTATTTGTCTCATTGGACCATTGCCTGTCTGCAAAAAATTGAAATTCAAATTTTGAAAGTGCCTTAAAAACCTTTTCAATTGCAAGTTATGGTTTAGTATTGTGTAGCTTTCATGAATGATTTCATTCATAAACAGGGTTGTTGTCTGAATTCAACCACCCAGTTTTTTATCAGCAAACCTCACTGTTTGAAATTCCCATTTCTTTTGCTGTCTCAGTTATTATTTGATTCAGCTTTAAATGATCAAAGTACTGACTATGATCATACGATCTTAAAAATCACATCAAAACACACTGCTCACAAGGATTTCTTTAAAAAAATCCACAAAAAAAGACTAACATTTTTGCATAAGATAAAGACTAACATACTTGCTGAATACTCATTGCTGCTATCTTCTGAACACTCTTTGCAAAGCAATGAAATTTACAAGTTTTGTCTCACAGCTTATCAACCATGTTCATAATGTAAACTTAGTGCAAATTTCATAAAATAATTATGAATGTATGAAATTCGAATTCTGGAGAAGAAAATAGTTTGAAAATATGCTTTTTCAGAGAACTAGCAAATATGAAGAAACTGAGTTGTCAATTCATTTTAGTGTAACAACTGGATATAAATATAAAGGATAATGAGTGAAAAGGAGTAGTGGACAGATTTATATATATTTTTAATTTTTATATTTAGTTAATTTTTCTTCTCTAATGGCTGTGAGAACTGAGCCTAGGTTCTTCTCCGGGGGGAGCCGGAAGCATGAGACCACTTCGCTGTATGTGTTGCCCTGGGTGCACCACAGGGGGTGGATCCACACTGCACCCATTTGAGGCTCCACGAATTTTGAACTGAGTCAAGTGGCAGGACCAGACCACCTGACCTAGCACCCCCAAAGGTAAATTTAAGGACTTGGAGGACATTGCAGCCATGCACTATTTTACGTGCCCCGACCACCATTAGTGAACATGGCAGTGGATTTTGTCAGTGACCGGCCTCAAACCCGCAATCCTCAGATCACTGGCTTCACACCTTTTCCAACCGGACCACCGCACCCGCTATTTAGTTAAATTACATAATAAAAATCTAGCTACTCAAGCATGGTGTTAAACTCTCAGATCCCAAATTCTAACACTTTTTTGCTTTGCACTGATTTTACTTTAACAATTATTTTTGTATTTGTTCTTACTTTTTTATCAATTTTTCATATTTTTAATATTAATTCTTAAAATCACCCTTCAATTCCAACTATTTCCATCTTCATTGTATTATATAAAAATTTAAAATCTTTAATCTTTCGATACATGTTCTGTATTATTCTATAAATTCTTTTTTCTCTTCAAAGGTTAGAACAGGCATCTATTCGAGAATCTAAACGATATGTTGAAGGGGCCTATACAAAAATTCATATTGCAAGACAATAATTACGTAGAGGACCTCTTTCTTTGCTACCTTTCTACCTTTTGCTACCTTCTTAGGACCTTTTTCTTTGCCTGTTGAAAAATTCAAATTCAGTAGTCAGTAATTTCTTTCTTTTTTTTCTTCTTTTTTTTCTGAAATGCTACTTTAAAACTGTTTGGTATAATTTATATTGATCAAAATTAGCAACAAAAATATACTGAAATAAAGATTAATGGATTTTTCTTTGCTAAATTCTTTTTGAATTGCCAATTTAAGAATAAGAGACTTTATTTGTTACATTTTAGGAGTGTAATAAAGTATTTTAGTACTAATGTGTGTTTATTGTGTTTTCTACATACTGATCCAATTGACTTCTAATGGAAAATATGGGAACACATCCTTAAAGAAGAGTTATGTCTCATTGCAACTACTGAAAATTTAACCCAAAATTGCCATCAGAATCAGCATTGATAAATTTAAATACTATGCAGGCATTAGAAAAATATTTTATGCTTATAATTTTTTTTCTTTTACTCTAAATTAAATGGAAGCCATCAAGAGGAGGGTAGTAAGCTTTGGGAGAGGGGGGGGGGGAGCTCAAACTTACCCTCACATTCACTCAAAGTTATTCAAAAGTTTGTTCATATCTTAACCAGTGTTGTTCTTGATTCTACAACAATAGAATTTATCTATTCATGTAACATTGACTTTAGTGAAAACATTAGAATGTTTGTTTGCAGTTCTGTCCGTCATTTAAATTGTTCCCATTTTTTAAATTCATAAACATTGTGTATTTGTCTCATTGGACCATTGCTTGTCTGAAAAAAATTTAAATTAAAATTTTTAAAATGCCTTAAAAACCTTTTGAATTGTAAGTTATGTTTTAATATTGTGTTTAACCTACAGTTTGGCTTAACATCACACAGATAATAATATGCCTTTAGTTAACCTTGCTTAGTTAATCATTGAAATATTTTTCACAATCATGAAGATCCCATGTAAATAATGTGTATTGGAATTTCTTAGCATTATTATGAAGTTTTAAACTCTGCGGTTGTATGATGCAGAACTTTGCATTTTTATCATCACTATCATATGCTGAATAGCTGTTAACAGAATAACCTCTTGTATTATAAATAGTGTAGTAATTATGCCCTACTAAGTAACATATTTTCATTTTTATATTTAATTGCATTGAAATACTTTTATACATACATATTCTAAATCTCGTCTATTTTTGGAGTACTTGAGCTTGAAATCGGAACGTTTCGTAAAATGTAAACAATTTGAACCTCAAAATCTAATAAAGAAAAAATTGTATTCAATGTTTTGATTTTGCTAGGCTGACAATATGGTACCATTTTTAAATATTCAAAAATAATTTCGATATTGTAATATTTTGGATTATTTATCCCGAAAAGTTGAAGAGTTTTTGTCTAAGCGAATATTTGCTTATAGTTTGCTTACTTTCCGAATTAAATTATTAAAAAAAAATAATATTGATATGTAAGCAGTTGCAGCAGCATACGCAGAAATTTTCAAAGGGGGGGTTAATACTGTAGTCCAGTCAAATTAGGTTTTCATTTCGCATTAAATGAAGGGGTTGAGATTTTTTCAGGAATGTGTAGGAGTTGGTACCCTGAGCAACACCTAATAAAGTCCCCTCGATTTCAGTCGCGACGGGGTGGGGGGGTCCAAAGTTCCCTTTTTTCAGTTTTTGGCGTTTATCTCGAAAACGGTGCGTCGCACAGAAAATTGTCAAAACCAAAAATTAAAGCTTATAAAATTCCCTTCTAAATGGTATATCTATGTTTGTACCCAAGTGTTACCGTTTTCAAGATATGAGCCGTTGAATATGAAAATTTTTCAAAAAAAAGTGGTAGAGGTTCAGGTATCTCGTCAAACTTCCTCTTCTAACTCTTTCCCCTTCTATTTCTCAGAAAACTCGTGATAGAGAAAGTTGTAGAGCGAAAGATTTCCTTCAAAAATATATATAGTTATGCTAATTTATCTTCACCAGGTAAATAGTTAGAGCATTTTGAAGTTTAGGGGTACTTTTCAACATTTTGCTAGTAAAATGCTCGTCACTCAAGTTTCGTTTCCAAGGTCTGTAACTCTCTTAATCACTTTGTATGCTGTTTAATTAGATACGTATAGTATTCATAACCCATATAAATAATAAATTATGTATACCTGTACGTATAATGTATATCTCATAATATACAAAAGAACACTTGTAGTACAAAGGAGGAAGTAAGAAACAAACCAAAATGTATTAAAGTGTCACTTTAGCTCAAATCATTTTGGAAAATTTAGATATCACACCATATGAAAAAGAAGTAGTAGTTCAGTTACTTCAGACCTCAGTAGAAATTACTCCACAACACATTTCTACAAATACCTCCCTTGCCAGCATTCAGTGGAAGTTGAGCAACGAATTGTCACGTCTCAAAGGTCAGCAGCTTTGTGGGTCCAGTACTTTGAAATGTTGGTGTTGATGAAAAAATTCATTGCAGCACAGCGCAACTGGGAAGATCATATGACATGCGCCCAACTGATGATATCATACTTCCAAGCCAGCGGGCATTTTCATTATGCAAAGTGTACTTACCTATATGTACAACACATGCTGGAACTAACAACTCGCCACCTTCAACTTAAACAGGATTTTATAGATCCTGGATACTTCACTGTCAACAGAACTGGAACACCAATGGCTGGTGTGTGATCTGACATGGCAATTTAGGTGACACTCATGTGTGACATGAAGAGTGAAGGAGAATTAACACATGGGCGAGGCTTTAGTGATTCGGTGTTGGCGAAATGGGTTGGGGGAGCACGCACAGCTACAGCAATATGTAGTTCACTTGAGATGTTTTATGGCGTCCATACTGTAAGAGGAGATCAACATGTTGAGGTTCCAGCATCACGCATAACCAGAGATGATCTAGACCAGGGATGGGCATTAAGTCGATCGTGATCGACCGGTGGACCACCAAGACATTTTGGGGTGACCACCTTTACTAAGACCTAATACGCGCATACTTAAAGAAACCTATTTATGGAACACCGATGCGATTTACTTTAAACGCGGTTCTAAAAGAGTAAGTTTTTTTCTTGTAGTTATATAGATAAGTACATATTCCGTATATATTATTTAGTTATAATAAATATTGTAGACCGTTTTTTTAGCTAACCACACCTACGTCACTGGGTGGACCTCAACACCTTGAAAAAATAAGAAGTAGCCGTACCCTGGAAAAAATTGCCCACCCCTGATCTAGACAGAAGGAAGCTTGCTCAATGGTTGGCTGATCACCCGCCTTTTGCTGAACGTAATTATTTGATGTCACTTTCAACGGGAGTAATTGGAACAAGTAACTTCAACTGCTACCAGGCCTTGGAAATTGGAATCCGCACAATGAGCACTTTTGTTGGAATGAATTTCTCAGAAGTGAAACAATCCAAGAAGGACTCAGTCGTCCCTTTAGCTGCGATGAGCAATATGATCAAAGTCAATGATGAGGTAGTGGTGGTAGAGCCTTTGATGATATTTCAAAGAACTCTGATCACCAAGAAGAAAGAAGGGGATGTAGAGGAGTTGCTAACGTACGAGTTAGCCCCATACCCTATGTCTCTTCGCCGAGGGGATAATGAGAAAAATCAAAAAGTCAGCACTGTATGATGCTCTCCCAAAATGTAATCAACTGATCAATGTGAAGAACAGTTTCACGGTAATCGATGGCGGCTTCCTGCTTCATAAAGTAAAGTGGAACACGAACTCCACGGAAAGAGACGAACAACATCGGAGAGCATCAAGTTAAACATCAGTGGATATTGACTTCAATAAGAACATGGTGGCTACTGTTCATCAGGAAAACTTCCTTTCCAATGAAATGAACAAAACCAAGCTCATTATTATGTTAGTTTAGGCCTTGGATGCAAGAGGTATACAGTCTACTACAGCCAAAGGAGATGCTGACTGCAGTATTGTCAGAGGTGGGTGGCAAAACACCTCTCATTCAACTGTGGTGATAGTAGATAGGTAAGATCTGCTCGCCTTACTTGCGGCACTCACTCCACGAGACACGAATGTGTTTTTCATGAAGGCCGGACGGAGCAACACAAAAGACAGGCTCTACTCTTCCCAACATCTTCAGGTCTTATCATTCAGCCAGTACATTCTCTTCATCCATAGTTTCTCAGGATGTGACACTACGTCAGTGATTTATGGTAAAAGCAAAGCAGCAATAGTACAATGTTTCCAGCGGTATGCCAATGAAACAACAAACATCGCCAAAGTGTTTTATGACACCAAATCTTCACCAGGAGACATTGCTGGAGCTGAGGAACGAATGTTTCTGCTCATGTTCCAGGTCCCGCCAAATGAGCATGATCTCAATCACCACAGGTACCTTTCATTTTTCTTTGCTCATACTGACCCTATTAAGTAAATTTAATAATTTATATAATTCATTAATATTCAATAATACGTTATACACTATCTGGCCAAAAGTATCCGGACACCCCCGTAAAGAAGTGGATCTAACAGGTGACGTAATTTGATGCGTAACCGAAAGGTATAAATATAAAAGTATTGGTAGTGGTTTGTGAGGTCATATTTATGCGTTTGTGAGACAATGAGTAAGTCAGAGGAGCTTAGTGACTTTGATCGTGGCATTATAGTGGGATGCCACCTTTGTTGGAAATCAGTTCGTGAAAATTCGGACATTCTACAGAAGCTAAAATGATAGTGAAGACTTTGACTTGTTTGAAACTTTTTCCGAAGTATCAGATTGACGGCTTTTAATATATAGGAAAGCAGTTGATGAAATAAATTGTATATAATATATTTAATGTAAGTAACTGTTGTTTGAACCTACTTTTGATAACCATTTTTTGATGATATGAATAACTTTTATACATTTTGGTTTATTTTCTTACTTCCTCCTTTGTACTACAAGTGTTCTTCTGTATATTATGAGATATAGATTATACGTACAGGTATACATAATTTATTATTTATATGGGTTATTAATACTATACGTATGTAATTAAACAGCATACAAAGTGATTAAGAGAGTTACAGACCATGGAAACAAAACTTGCGTGACGAGCATTTTACAAGCAGAATGTTGAAAAGTACCCCTAAACTTCAAAACGCTCTAACTATTTACCTGGTGAAGATAAATTAGCATAACTATATACATTTTTGAAGGAAATCTTTCGCTATACAACTTCTATCACGAGTTTTCTGAGAAATGGAAGGGGAAAGAGTTAGAAGAGGAAGTTTGACGAGATACCTGAACCTCTACCACTTTTTTTGAAAAATGTTCATATTCAACGGCTCATATCTCGAAAACGGTAACACTTTGGTACAAACATGGATATACCATTTGGAAGGGAATTTTATAAGCTTTAATTTTTGGTTTTGACAATTTTCTGTCCGACGCACCGTTTTCTAGATAAACGCCAAAAACTGAAAAAAATGACCTTTTGGACCCCCCACCGCCCGCGGCGCCTGAAATCGAGGGGACTTTATTAGGCGTTGCTCAGGGGACCAACCCTACACATTCCTGAAAAAAATCTCAACCCCTTCATTTAATGCATGATTCGCCGCCATTTTGAGCTAATTTGACTGGACTATTACTATTAAAGAGTATTTTTGAGCAATCAGTGCAAAGCGTAAACCTAATTAAATAATATATGTAATCAGAACCAATGGGGGGTGGGGGTTATAACCCCCATCACCCCTCTCCCCTTTGCGTACGCCACTGAGCATTCGGCAACAAAAATGTTCAGTGACCAACACCAACTTTTCGATCAATGATGTTTTTACTCTGCACTTATTTTCGAGCAATCATTTGTCAAGCTGAAGACAATTTAAAGTTTTCCGTTTTTAAAGTTTGCCATTCTTACGTCCTTAAAAATTAAAGTGTAAGCGGGAACAGGAGGGCTTTTTCCCGCTTTTACTCCCGCAAGCAGTCTACTGGTTAGCACACCGATATTCGGTATTGAGGGAGCTCGACTTGAGTCCTGAAAAGCGCCACTGAATACTCTTGTGTCTTCATAGGGTAAATGCACGTTAAATCTGTAGGTCGGAAAGTCCCACCGTGGAGTTTGTAGAGTTGGAAGGAGGGCCCAAATCCCCCAGATATCGCCTCTGGGGATACTCTTTTTAAATTGAGTTGTTATTCATTTAGGGAGCTATGTTAGCTCACCTTAATGGTGATCCTATGAAGAAATCCATCAATATCGCGGCGTATGTATAACCTTGTTAACATTACCTCCGAAGCGCAGTGGTAAAAATTGTAACTAATCGCAGAGCTCAACACAGTGACGTAATCCGTTGATACTGACTCAAGTTCAATTGTGACGGATACCACAAAGACCACGTAATATGCCAAATCAATCGTAGTTCATGTCAATAATCTAGGCGCCAACAAAGGAACGCTACGCTACGCTGAGGAAGCATTGTGTACAAGGCCTTAAGGCGAATATCTCCAGCGAAGTAACTTCCACTCAAAAAACAAAACAAAACATGAAAACAATGAACATTAAGTGAGTTATTTAAAGTGTTTTGGCGAGCTCACTAGGCTATGTAATTTGATTTCGGATGGAGTTCTTAGTTTTTGAAATTAAGTTGTTGCAAGTCATATGATGTGGTCGCTTAACTGACAATATACTATTATTTGTAGCAATCGCAATAAATTGCATCCAGTCTAATCTTATTTAGTGTTGAGACTGAAGAATCATGTTAGTTCTTTTTAGTCCCCCCCCCATCAGGGCCCGACTTAGCCAAATTGGGGCCCGGGGCAAAAACTTCTTTGGGGGGCCCCCCTCTGCTTCACTACTTTAGTAATGAAGAACTTATTACTTAATACTAAACTTTTTATTCGATTTGGGGCCCCCCTCTGATGTAGGGGCCCGGGGCAACTGCCCCGTATGCCCCTGCCTTAGTCAGGCTCTGCCCCCCATTGTGAAGATGTTCCGTCTTGAGACGACTGGAGTGTATTACCGACGGTATCGTGTGTAGTACATGTGAAGCGTCTTAAACTGTAGGTGAATGATAATAACGCTTCTCTGACTCCAATATAAATATTATTTTATTATTCAACAGATGTTGCTTATACAACTTAATAATTAATCTACATTTTTGACATTGAATACATCTAACAGGCACAACCAAACATTGATTCTTCTTTTTTTATATCACTTATGTTGCCACACATGTTCAACTTATTTAATTAAAATCTTGATGGCCAAACGATAAATTGATGTGGATTTAATTGTCGTCTGCCGAAGCGACACTACACACCCCCTTCCCAGTAACAGCGATTACGGAAGATAATCTTTTAAGTGACTGGGAAACTTCACATGTCGGCCAGTTCTGGTAGTCTTTGAATTTTCTTCGGCAGCCTTAAGCTCAGGTGTTTCGTCAAGTTTTGTTTTCTTGGAATGTGGTTCATGGTAGGGGATGTCCGATTCTTTCATTAGAAAACATGGTTTTACTCTGTCAATCGAAACTCTTTTTACTTTTCCCTGGATTTCAATATCGAAATACTTTCTTGCCTTTACAGGATATGGTCCAAAATAGACAGGCTGTAGTGAAGAATTGTTGATGTTGTTGTATAGGAATACGTGAGAACAATTGGAAAGTTGTTTAGAAACAAAGACTTTTCTATTTCCGTGGGTTGTGGTAGGACTTGGCTTAATTTCTCTTATTAATTTCTGAAGGTTTTGAGAAAATTCCGACTGTTTCATGAGAGGTGCTGTTGAAAAGAATTCTCCAGGTAATGCTAAGGCGGTTCCGTATACAAGTTCTGCTGATGAGCAACCCAAATCTTTGATGGCAGATCTTATGCCTAAAATAACGAAAGGCAATGCTGACAGCCATGACTTTGATTCCAGCAGGTGGCATTTTAGGCTTGCTTTCAAAGTTCTGTGCTGTCTTTCGATCGAACAATTCGCCTGCGGATGATACGCAGTCGTAGTATTCGTTTGAAAACCGAGATATTTTCCCAAGGCTTGAAAAAGTTGACTATCAAATTGTCGCCCTTGGTCAGATGTTATGCGATTCGGTATTCCGAAGCGTGAAAACCAGGTATGAACCATAGCTTTAGCGATTGATTCTGCTGATTGATCTTCCAGCAGCACCGCCTCAATCCATCGAGTATAACGATCGGTTGTAGTTAGGAGATATTTGAATCCTTTGCAAATAGGTAACGGTCCAACCAAATCTATGTTTAAATGTTGGAATCTATGTGGGGGTATTTTGAATTCTCCCAGAGCTGACTGTGTATGTCTGTGGATTTTGCAACGTTGGCATGATATACATGCTCTAGTCCACATTTGACAGTCTTTTTTTCATGTTGGGCCATATAAAACGTTTCGTAATCAATTTTATTGTGGATCTTATTCCGGGATGAGATAAGTTATGGATTGATGAAAATATGTTCTGCCGAAATTTTGCGGGTATGTATGGACGATAATAATTTGTAGAAGTATCGCAGTAGATTTTCTTGTCGCTGTCCGGCATAGGAATTTGAAGATTCTTAAGTTTGGGTTGTTTCTCAGTATTTCCAAATCTTCATCTTCTTGAACGTTTGCTATAGTTTGTAAGTCTATTGAAGATGGCACAGAAATGGTGTCTATACGAGAGAGTGTCAGCAACGGTATTTTCATCCCCTTGAATGAACTGGATATTAGTTGAGAACTGGCCAATGTATGACAGTTGCCTAGCCTGCCGTGGCGAGGCTTTTTCCAAATCTTGTTGGAAGGCAAATGTTATTGGCTTGTGATCCATATACAGTATGCCCACTAAAGTCCCTTCCCACCCTCTTAACTTCGGAACGGCTGCTGCTATATTCATAAAAGTGGTGTCTAGGTATAGTAAAATAGCCATGCGCTACTGAATGAAACCACTTACCATGCCACCTGGTGGAAAACTGCGGAGTTAGCATTCCTATCTCGAAAACGGAACGAGATAGGGAAAAAAGTGATTTACAAAGTTGTAGAAAATCATTGGTTTAGTACGAAAAGATACATTGTGGACATTAATGAGAAGACTACAACGGTTAAAACGCGCATTTGTTTTTTCATGATTTCCTACACTGTGACGTGACAAAAGGATCTGAGAAAGAAAAAAAACTAATTTTAACAATATACCTTTATTTGAGATGTTCAAACTTCTTACCGTCAGCTGCAATACACATTTGGATCCTCGTTTGAATCTCCCGTTGTACACGTTGGAGCATAGAGCGTGACACGTCGGCACAAGCGTCCGGAATGCGTCGTTTAAGGTCCTGCAATGTTTGTGAAGGAGTCGCATACACCTGCTGTTTCAGGTATCCCCACAGGAAAAAGTCCAGTGGAGTCAGATCAGGCGAACGTGGAGGCCACTCTTCGAAACCGCCATACCCAATTATTTGGTCCCCGAATTCCTTGACGAGGTACTGCCTCACTGGAAATCTCAGCTTTGGAATACTCAGCCATGACCACGAGCATCAACATACTACAACCCCAAGAAGATGTCTCTTTTATAGCTGTCTCAGATGAACAGGCGTGACGTTTCTTACGTATTTGCATACTGCAAAAATTTCGAACACCAACCGCAAGTTGCGTTCAGTTGATGCGACACTATTTTACACGATCTACGTATTGTCTACTCTGTTTATAAAGACAATCAGTACAAGGATGAAACCCTCGAGGTTTGAACCGCGGTCCGTTTGATTGGGAATCAAAAGCGATATACCACTGTGCACATTGCGGTGTCGTGTTTTGCCCGAAAGATAATCATTTCTCCTTTCGTTCAAGTTTCGTGACGTCACAGTGTAGGAAATCACGAAAAAACAAATGCGCGTTTTAACCGTTCTATTCTTTGCATTATTGTCCACAAGGTATCTTTTCGTACTAAACCGATGATTTTATACAACTTTGTAAATCACTTTTTTTCCCTATCTCGTTTCGTTTTCGAGATAGGAATGCTAACTCCACAGTTTTCCACCATGTGGCGCGGTAGGTGGTTTCATTCAGTAGCGCATGACTACTTTACTATACCTAGACACCACTTTTATGAATATAGCAGCAGCCGTTCTGAAGTTAAGAAGGTGGGAAGGGACTTTAGTGGGCATACTGTATATTGTAAAAGATCGACCTTCTAAGACGTATTTGAAATGTTTCACTGCTGTCTAGATGGCTAATAGCTCTCTGTCATAGGCACTATATTTTCTCTGTGTTGGCGTGAGAGATCGAGAAAAGAAACTCAAGGGTTGTTTTTCATTATTCACGATCTGATGCAAAACAGCTCCAATAGCAGTATCGGAGGCATCTGTTGTTAATGATATGTCAGCCTTTTCGGATGGGTGAGTTAAAGTCGTGGCATGACTAAGTGCATCTTTTAAAGCTCGGAAACCGTTTCTTGTTTCTTCCGTCCAAGTTATTTCTTTTCTGCAGTTCTTTTTGATACCACTGAGCAATGCTGTTAAAGGTTGTTGCAATTTTGCACAATTTGGTATAAATCGGTGATAAAAATTCACCATACCTAAAAAGCGTCTTAAACTAATGAATGTCTTAGGTTCTGGGAAGTTATTGATTGTATCAAATTTCGTTGAAAGAGGTTTAAGCCCTTCAGCTGACACTTCGTACCCAAGAAATGCAAGTTTAGTTTGACCGAATTTACATTTTGCCGCATTAATGCATAGACCATATTCGTTTAGTCTTTCGAGGACTGCTCGTACATGTTGCTGATGAGTTTCTTCATCAGGAGAGGCTATTAGAATGTCATCCAAGTAGCAAAATACAAAATCTAGTCCATACAGCATCGAGTTCATGAAACGTTGGAACGTTTGTGCCGCATTGCGTAGGCCGAACGTCATGAAAGGGAACTCGAATAAGCCGAAAGGCGTGAGAATTGCTGTTTTCGGTATATCTTGCTCGGAAACCGGTATTTGTTGGTACGCTCTAATGAGATCAATGGAAGAGAAAATTGTTGTTCCCGCTAAAACATAACTGTAATCCGTTAAAAATGGAAGAGGGTATCTATCAGGGATCGTAACATTGTTTAATGCTCGATAGTCCCCACAAGGTCTCCAATCTCCAGATTTCTTCATAGCCAGATGTAGTGGGCTCGACCAATTACTTTTAGACGGTCTGCATAAACCCATTTGAAGCATAAATTCAAACTCCTTTCTGGCTGCTTTGAGTTTTTCTGCCGATAACCTCTTAGCTTTAGCGAAAATGGATGGACTTCTGGTTTCTATGTAGTGTTCGATGTTATGATTTTTGACCTTGTTGTTAACTACATTCAGTTTTAGCAAATCCGGAAAATCGTTAATAATATTTTTATATGGATCATGTACGGCATTTAAAATAGGAATATTATTATTATTTTGAAAACAAGGAGTTCGTTTACTTACTAACAATGTAGTGTCATCAATCAATTTGCGATTTTTGGAATCTACCAAAAGGTTAAAATTTGCAAGAAAATCTATACCTATTATCGGTCTGTTCACATCCGCAATTACAAAGGGCCAAATGAACAATCGTCTGAGTCCAAGATCAAGCTTGAGTAACTTTTGGCCATATGTTTTAATTTTCGTGCCATTTGCAGCAAATAGTTCTAATTTCGAGATAACTCTTTTATCTGCAGGTAATGGAGGAATGACGGATAGTTCTGCCCCGGTATCTATTAAAAACTGGGTGGCCGATTCTTTGTCGCTGATGAAAAGTCGACTCAGCTCTACCCCTTGTCTCCCTGTCGTCAATGAGAGACGGGGGGCTAGTTTTCCGGGTTGTTTGTCTGTGATCCAGATGAGAAGTTACACGGTTGTTTACACTTAAATGACTTGTCGCCGAATTTTTCGTGATAGTAACAGATATTACTGGACCTGTTATCACTGAAACTCCTACCTCTTGATTTGGTTCGGTAACGATAATGCGAACGACTGTGCCGTTGTCTGGATAAAATAGAAACTTGTAAACTATGTTCATTCATCTGTTTTTGTAAGCTTTCAATCAGCCCCGAGTTTACGGTAATGGACGAAGTAGCAGCTATTTGGGGGATTTAATTCCCAAATCTTATCAGCCATCCTCGCCACTTTTGACAAATCTTCGCCGCTAACAGATATAATGCTGCGCATATTAACGGGTAGACGCTGGATCCACAATGTCTTTAGGAAAGTATCTGTAACTTTGTCACCTGCCAAATTACGCATTTCACACAGTAACTGAGATGGTTTTTTATCTCCCAGTTCTAACTCACTCAGTAATTTTTGAGTTTTTTGAGTCTCCAAGTCTGCATATAATGAAATTAATCTGTCCTCGATGGCTTGATATTTGCGATCTTGTGGCGGACTTAGCAGCATATCAGATGCGTGTGACAAAATCTCAGGTTCTATGGAACTTATCACATAATCATATTTTGTTTGGTCTTTAGTTATTTTTGCATTTCTAAATTGTGCTTCTAGCTGAAGGAACCATATCTTCGGATCTGGTTTCCAAAAATAAGGAACTTTGACGCTTACCTTGGTGACAGCCGCAGTTGTTGCACTAGGGTCATTTTCATTGCTTGCATCTTCGTCAGCCATAGTAGGATTCTATCACGTACGAGTCCACCAATGAAGCGTCTTAAACTGTAGGTGAATGATAATAACGCTTCTCTGACTCCAATATAAATATTATTTTATTATTCAACAGATGTTGCTTATACAACTTAATAATTAATCGACATTTTTGACATCGAATACATCTAACAGGCACAACCAAACATTGATTCTTCTTTTTTTATATCACTTATGTTGCCACACATGTTCAACTTATTTAATTAAAATCTTGATGGCCAAACGATAAATTGATGTGGATTTAATTGTCGTCTGCGAAGCGACACTACACATGTGCTCGTAGCTATTTCTGAAATTTAAAAATGTATTACGGCTTGCAGTTCAACGTAAACATCAAGACGCATGGACTTATTATTTTCTCATAGTTCTATTGTCTGTTGTAAACGGGGCAAATGATGACAATTGATAACAAAGAATAAATTTGCTAAGCTTTATTGGAGTATTCCATTACAAGATATTACTTACATCTCTATCATTTCAGTTCCATTGAACTAGAGCTATCCCCAATATATTTTTTTTCTTTTTAATTATTCTTTTTCACCTTCTTTTATTTAATTTTATCCCTTTTTAGTCGTTTCCACTATCCACAGACTTTATAATCTGCTAACTTTTATAGTTTTTTTTTTAAATTTTCGCACAATATTTTTGTAAACAAATTAAATTCACATGTATTCTGTTTTCAAAATTGTCAAACGCCGTTACGCAAAAGTGCAAGCATTGAATTCGATCGAAGCTCCACCTTGCGGATTTTTTCCGAACTAACTTTCCATTAAACAAAACAAAAAAAAAAACAAAAAAAAAATTGTGCGGTCGGGGGACCCCCGTCAGGAACGAAGTTCCTTACGTTATTTTTTCAACTCTAAACGTGATTTAATATGTAGATTTCTATTGATTATATTAGTGTATTTTTGTCACGCCAAAAAGCGCAGCCCTCTTTTATTCAACCAACTCTCTCTCTCTCTCTATCTAATTTGTATATTTTATTTTTATTTTTTATCATTTTTTCAAAGCAAAAATGTAAAGTAAGTATTTAAAACAATAAATTCCATTTAATATTTTAGGAAAAATAGTCATTTATTAAAATTAAAAATTAAATAGTGAATTACAAATTACATAGAAAAAATTCTAAATAAAAAAAAATTATTTTTTCATTTTTTCATTATATTGTATCATGGTAATTATTGGCTTATGGTAACTATAATAAGATGCATATGTTTGAGTTTCAATTTTATCCAAGTATTCGATAAGATTTAATGTTGGCAAGTAAGATGGAATCGTTGGATATTTGAAACCATTATAAGTCGACATTATAGGAATTCTCTTTTTATCTAAAGATACTTTACACGTAGAACAAACATCAATACTCGAACTAGATTCATAATTCGGTATTATTTTTTATAGAATGTTTTTGTGTACGTTAGAAGCTTTTCTTAAATCGTTTTCCCACCATCCTCTGTCGCAAACTGCACAAGTATGACCAAATGTATTATTTAGAAATTGACGACAGAATTCTAGATGAGCATTACCGTGTTTACCATAATCCGAATAAGTTGAATTCGTAACATTCGATCTATTTTCAATTTGCATATCAATTACATCATTTTCAAAATGAACTGGAGGATTTTGTTTAAAGTCAATTTCATCAGATGATTTATGAGAAAGACAATCTTCATTTTGCTGAAAGTTTACTCTACTGTCCGGAACTATTTCTTGAACTACGATGTACGGCGTAAAATGTGTAATACGGAGATGAAGATGCAAAAAATTTATTGAATTATTCACTTTAAAATAACAAAAATGAACAACTTCTCTTTTTGCATTATTATCAAAATAATAAAAGTGCACGCATATATTTTGATTGTATGTTCTGGAAAATATGAATAAACAATCTAAATCTCCGTATTCAAATTCACTACATAGTATACTTCTTGCACTAATTGGGTTTTGACAAGCATTTAAGTAGGATGAATTATAAAGTTGCTGTCGAAGGACTGATGAAGATATTTGAAGATGTAAAATTCTTATGAGAGATGAAAAAAGGCAGTTACCGTCGCCAGCAATGTCTATTTCATGATGTAATAGGACGTTTGGCGTTGAACATTCATCATGTTCCTCGTATGGGGCTTCAAATGATGGAAAACTTGGACTTATTACTTGCTGAGCTTCAATATTTATTGGTTGTTGAATTTGAAACTGACTATAGATTAATTCTTCACAGTTTGTATCATGGCGATGATTAGTTTCTTGCTTTTTTAATTTCAATTTATCTCTATATCTTTTAACACGTTCAACATTATTTTTTTTTCTAAAAAATTAATAAAAATTAATATAATTTTTTATTGTTATTTTATTGTTATTAAGGTTGTTCGGACAATACCAAGCAAGTCAAAACAAGTTTAAAAAAATCTAAATTTTTTAAATTAAAATTAAAATTTTTAATTAAAATTCTAATTTTTTTAAATTAAAGTTAAAAATTTTAATATATAAATTAATTATTTTTATTAAAATTAAAAATTGTAATATATAAATTAATTATTTTGATTTAGATGTTACCTAGCATAATTTTTAATCGTATTAATTTTATTATTTAATCACCAACAAAAATAAAAAATTTCTTTTGATTTTGCATAAAATAGATCTTACAACAGCGCATCTAACAGCTGTGTGTTGTTGATGCTGCTATATAGTCTCGAGTATTTTATTTATCGTTTCACAATGAGTAATATAAAAATTATATAAAATTTTATTATTTATATTAATAATTATTAATAATAACTATATTAGTGTAGATTGAAATGTAAATTATAATAATTAATAGTGTGTTTATTAATAAAAGTTAATAGTGTAAGTTGAAAGTTAATAAATTTTAACATAGACTATTAAAAGTTATAAGAAGTCTTATATAAGTTATTTTGTAATCCACTACACACTACATTGTAAGTCGAGATATACAGAATAGTAGAAAAAGAAAAAGAATTACAGATTATTAGAAACGGAATGTTGGGGATTCGAACTCGCAACCTTCAGTACTGGAGTAGCGCACTCTGGCGCTGTGCTACCGAACAACTAATTATGCGTGGGAAATTAACGATTTATAACATTAAAAATTTAGCTTTTTAAGTAACTATCAGCTTAGTGTCTGAGCAACCTTAATTAATAACAAAAATAGAAAAATAAAAAATAAAATTGTTTCTTATTCTCCTGCGAAAGATATATATATCATACCTAGCAAGATTCAATGTTTCATTTTGCTGTACTTTCTCTTTTTGATTCTGCCGGAATTTTTGTTGACGTTGACGTTGGTCGTTTGTTTTTGGTATTTCTTTCGCACTCTGAAGTTGATTTTGGATTTTTTTTTTCTCATTCGATACTTTTTGACGCTGAGCACTTGATTTCACTATTATTTCTCTGTAATGCATGTAAATAGTAAACACTCGAATCACATGTATATTAAATGAATGGTATTAAGTTATGTGATTTATTAACATACTTTTCGAAGTTTGCATTATTTACACTTGCTGCAGTTTGTGTTTCTCGACTTTCCATTATAAAATTTCAACAATGACACAATATATGTGAATTAAAACATGGAAACAAAGCTTGCCGAAACGGTCTGCTTAGGCCTCGGCATACCCAAACGGATAGCCGTCGGCAGTAAGCCTAACAGGGGACGTGACGCACTTCCGTAACGCACTTCCGTTATGTGATGAAATTTTTCCCAGTTCGCTAAGCCGCGTAAAAGAACTTCGTTCCAAAAAAAAAAAAAAAAAAAAAACTGAAAATGAATTCAAAGCTGCTTAAAGATGGCTAAAAGTATTGAAAGAATGCATTGTCATCGTGTTCTGAGCTATTCTAAAAGTTTCAAATGTCTAGCTAGTCGGGAAGTTAGTTAAAAATCGATTGCAAGATTTGTACTGGACAAACACACAAACAAGAAAGCGAGTTAATAAAAACGTGGTAATAAAAATGTCATGCGAACGATGCAGCTGGCACTCCTCGGCAAACGGTACAGAACCGGTGCGAACCGGCTGAATCCCATCACTGTTTTTAACTGAAAATAAATATGAAAATCACAATATGATAGTTGATCAATTATCAATGAAAGATTTGCACCAAGAACTCAAAAAAGAAATCCCATGCCGGGAAAGGGATGGAGCCACGATATCAATTTCCTTCAAGGGGAAATTGATGTAGTGGCAATGTAGCTGGTCACCCATTCTTACTCCCTTTCTAATCGTTACCACTTAAGGGGAAATATCTATTGTTTAATGCCATTATCAAAGTATTGTACCAAATCTGTGGTACGGAACGATATTTTTAAAAGTGAATTTCAGATACAGAAATAAATATGCCAGTTACCGCAATTGAAAAAACAGAGATTTTATAGTTTATAGGAGTACATCAACAGAAATGGCGAGCCAAAAAATGGTTGGAGTGCTACGGTCATCTTTTGAAACGTAGGGCTGCACTGACCGCGTTTCGGAAGAAAGCGAGTGGAAAAGCGAAGCTGACCCGATTCTGTTTTCTGGCAAGAATAGCGCCCTTTACACGTACGCTCTTTCCCATGTGAAACCACGATCCCGCGCGATTGAGTGCACGTGAGAAGGTGTCGGAGAGGAAGGGAAATCTGCTTTGGAGCGTACTGCAAGTTTTCCACCGCGCAATCCCGTACGCTCCAAGCACTCGCGAAAGAGCGTACGTGTAAAGGGCGCTATCGCTATTGTCCACGCATTTAATACACTTGCGCGGTTTGATGACGACAAGCAGTTCATCTAAATTTCTTTCAGTTCTAGGTTTGAAAACTTGAAAAAAAAAAAAGCGTGTCTAATTTTATAGTTCCAACAGGATTTAATCGTATATTGTCTTGAAAAGAATTTTGCTACTGAACTGAATTTGTTTCTCCTTAATTGTACATAAAATTAACAAAATTAAAAAAAAAAAAAAACTTTTTTTTAACAACAATTTTGACGTGTTACGGAAGCATAAAACGAAACCCTCGCAGCCCTATAAATTTTATGCGGATATTCTTGAAATGTTATTTTACTTCCATGCCTGTTAATGTTGCGGCTTTTTAACCATTGAACATGAAGCTAAAGCTTCATGCCATTGAATATTAACTGAATTTTGAATCAGTACTCAATCTCTCTTCTTATCCCTTTTTTAAAAATAAATGAGACCATTTAAACATGTATGACATTAGAGCGCTATCCAGGTAGGTGACGTCATCAAAATGGTGGCATTTACGAATTCAATAGCTGTTTTTCGACGAATTTGTGCTCGAGAGAGTTATTAATTTCCACGCGAGTCCATTTTTTTTTTTCATGAGAAGTTATTCGTTAAAATTTATTCTCCTTTAAATAGTTTAAGTCTGATACAGCTTGTTCACACTATAAAACAATAAGTAATTTCTTTTCCTTATCTTTCTCTGCATTTAGATGGTAAATATTTTTTCTACTTGTTTTTATGCCATTAAATTATAATTACTATTTAAATCATAAAAATATTGTACATTATAAATATGTTTTGTTCTTGTATTATTAAATATTTGGGAAATAAACATATTGAGGGATTTATATAAGTTGAAATTTAACCTTATGTTGTTTCATTTCAAATTTATGTCAATTTGTTTGTATTTAGAAACTAAAACACCTCAAAGCATAAATTTTTTAGACTTTCAGATGGAAGAACGCAATATCCCATTCCGCCATGATTATATACCAATTTTGTACCAAGATGGGTAAGTTTCAAAGCGAAATTCTAAGATACGAATTAAGTAATTTTTGAGGAATTTTAAGGTACACATTTTTGAGGATTTGACTCATGTCGCAATCTGTATCATGTTTTTAAAGAGTGACAGTATAACATATCATTTTGTCAAACATTAGTAAGTTATGAAATTAATAAGAGAAGTAGAGAATTTTTTTGATTAGCCTTGAACGTTTTGAAATTATTAAATGATAAAATGAAAAACGAATTTCAATGATAGCAGTTTAGATCAGAGGTCCCCAATCTTGTTTGTCCTGTAGACCCCCTGCCGATTTTTTCTGTTTTGGGTAGACCCCCTGCTAGCCTAATACTGATTTTTTACAAACTTTAAAAGTGTTTTTGAAGCTGACACAGAGCTACTCACTTTGAGAGGGTTTACTGTAGAGTGAAAAATTTTAAAATTAAAAAAAGGTAAGATTATAGTTATACAATTACTAATTACAACGACACAAAATGCAAATCTAGTAACATTTTTACATAGAATAAATACACAACAAAATCAATGCTTTTAATGGGAGGGATGAGCCTGATGCTTTGATAGCAAAATTTCAATATTTGTCTTCATTTAGTCTGGTTTAACCTTAAATCTCCTTGGCGAGTGATTTCCAATCTGTTTCTTTTTTTTTTTTTTTTTCTTTCCTTTTTTTTCTTCTTCTTGGGGGGGGGGGGTAAGGAGATTGACAACCGCGCTGAAACCCCTTTCCACGAGGTATGAAGTTGGAAAAGCTATCGAAAGCTTTCTCGCGATAGTCCATAATGCAGGATATGTACTAGGTATGTCTCTGTGAAGCCAGAATTGTTAACATCCCTTTCTAAACTGCACCTTAAGTTCTTCGTTGGTGATTCTACCGATCAGTTCTTCTTGTAACATGACATCCGTTTCTTCAATGTCACCGTATGGATTGATAAATCATCTGTGGTATATCCATAGTCAATACATCTTCAAACCTAATTTCAAAGCCTGTGTGAAGGACATTTAAATATTGAACGTAGGCTGAAAGGTCATCCTGGCAGTTTGTCTGTGCCAAATTGGGAAACTGACAAGTTCAATATAACGGCCACCTGCTGACACTCACTGTAACCGTTCCAGTCCATGATGTCGCAACACAAGTTACACGTACTGAGACCGAAAAGTGAATAGATTTCTTACACAATTTTATGAAATATGCATTTAATTAGGAAATGTATCTATCTATTATAAGAAAGTACTCCTATTACGTAAATACCTCCATAGGTACTACTGTGTTAGGCGGATTATTACATTTTCGGGAAGCCAAAATTTTGGTGACGGCCTGTCTAACTCGTAGACCCCCATTTACATCTCATGCACCCCCAATTTTCTTTTTCACTGGCATGGACCCCTTGCAGGTCTACATCGACCCCTGGGGGTCGATATAGACCACTTTGGGAATGACTGGTTTAGATGGTTAAGATTATGGAAAGTGAAAAAATAAAGTTACAGAGGAAATTTGGTTTATATCACACAGCCCGAACAAGTCTATTGGGGAAGTTTAATTAGTTTCTTACTTAGTTTCTTACTGATTAGCCTATCGACAAAGATTTTGGTTCAAACTTAGTGGCAGTGTCGATCTTAGTCTTCGGTGACATAGCGAACATAACTAGCGCCCGGGGCACGATACCTTTTTGGCGCCCCCCCCCATGGTCTTGGGGAACATTCGGCGCCCCTCTGCGAGTGGCGTCCGGGGCATGATAGACCCCCTTCCCCCCTCGCTACGCCACTGAAGGTCTTGTTCCCATTGCCTCCGGACCGGAGCGTCAACGTTATCGCATCGAAATATTTTCACCCAATCACAAACTTCCAAACGATTAGCTACGAAATTGTTAAGATTTGAGATCGGTTAAAAATATTTCGATGCGAGTAACGCTATGCTAAGAGATTTGAGTAATTTAACTTTTCTTCTCCTGATGTTCTCTTTGAACAGGAAATCTGAAGTTTCATTTCATGTTCGGCACAAGCCTATTCAGTGGCGCACCCAGGGGACCTCCCAAAGAAATAGAAATTGCCTTATGAATATTGATTTTGCATTATAAATATTTTTATCCGTTTATCTCGGCCCCCCCATGCATTATAAATATTTTTATTCGTTCATCTCGCCCTCCCCCCCCCCCCCCAAGAAAAAATCCTGGGTGTGCCACTGAGCCTATTGATGCTATTTTCCGAGATACGTTGGAAGATAGATTGAAAGAAGGAAAGAACCGGTTCAAAATACTTTAATGTTGAAGATATGAAGAAACTGATTTTAGATGTGTAATTCTTAAATGCAGTCTTATCGACACCAATATGAGAAATGTTGAAATTTTGCTTGGTAACTCTAAATAAAAACGTTCGATGCGAGAAAACATGGGGTTGAAGAAAGATATCGGGATGAACGGAAGACACTTTCGGAACTGAATGTTTATCATATCCGAAAAATATTAACGCACGAAGCGGGAAAACGTAAAATCGTGGGTTCACTTTAAAAATGAGGAATCAAACATAGATGTTAACCTTATTCGAACTTAAGTTTTCTTGCATTTCCTCATGTTATGTTGTCGTATTTTATCACTGAGTATTTTTACATCCTATGAAAGTATGGACATTCTACCTTCACGCTTTATTTCTCCTAGACCGCTGGATATAACTCCCCATGACAGTTATTACTGCGGTAAGCACTTTAACTCTCTCACTACACACAATATGATACTTCCACGCCCTAATGAAATGCGGACTCTTCGTGCACCAAGTGAAGAGAAAATGATCGATCGCATGCCGTGGATGCAAAGACAAAGCCATCTCCAAGGGCGAGTTGATCATCGTCTTTGGGAAGTTCTTAGGGACAGAGGAACTCTCTGCAATCATGGGCATTTGGTAATGCCAGACTACATTGTTCCCGGATATACAGGTCAGCAGTTAAACACTTCCCATTGATATTTTTTCCTTATTACAATCACTCGATATGTTTTACGGTTACGTTAGCCTCCGACACCAATTGATGAGGCAAAATAGTCATTTTAGTTCGTAAAACGTTCAAATACATTCATTTGACTGTTCTTTTTCTTCGCCTGTCAAAAAATGCTCTTATAACTATAAAATGTAATTAGTCTTAGTCAGATGTATGAACTTTCGTATGTAGCATCATTTACATAACAGCTATCGGTACTCTCTCCAAATTGTCGAACACATTTATAGCTTGTTATCAACGCATGATTAACGTTTCACTCTCCGATTAATCGTAGTAAAATTAATTGGTTTGAATGTATTTTTAAGAATAGGTGAATACTAGGTCATCCAGCATCCAGTTGCATCAGCCACCATTTATGAGGCTACGAAAAATTCAAGCTGATTTCAATATTGCACCGAGATGATGGCGCAATATTGAATTTATTCCCAATCATTACCAGCCTTGTGACGGACTTAAGCAAAAAGCACACAGGCATTCACATTTTCAGCATCGAGACGGATCGTACACACAGTTGCGGCCACGGTGTACCCACAGAGAGAACATATTGGCGGATGGTGGATACGAACTCATTCAACGCACAACGCACAACGCACATTACAAAACAACACGTAGAGTGGGCTGCCAAAGTTAAGAGTGCGAAAAAATTCTTCCCTTCAAGCGTATATAAAATTAATATTTCCCCTATTAATATATGACCACCAGGATTTAGAATTTCTTTATTGATTAGAGTAGTAACTACGTATTTTGAGGATCACATGCTCCATGTCCATGTGCTTCTTAAGTGTTGCTATTTATTTTGATATACTGAGTGTGGCA